>RJVU01042534.1:1096542-1117134 GCA_003731715.1 Anabarilius grahami
TAAATATGATCAAAGATGACTGTAAAAATAAATCTGCATTGTTTATCCTTTTGATCTTTAATTCATAAAATTAGCAAAAATCTAACCTTTCATTGAAGGAAAAGAATTGAAAATGGGGGGGAAATCACATTATGAAATAAATGTTTTTCTCCAAAACACAATGGCCACAATTATTGGCACCCCTGGAATTTTTTAAGAGTAAAATATCTCTGAAGTATATTCCCATTCATATTTACATTTTTTTTTAGCACACCAGGGCGATCATGAACATGAAATTGTCCAGCCACGACTTCCTGTTCCACAGGAGTATAAACATGAGGAAACACAAAGGCCAAATTCCCTTAATCATTCATCACAATGAATAAAACCAAAGAATATGGTTCTGATTTGCAGCAAAAGATTGTTGAGCTTCACAAAATAGAAAGTGGCTGTAAGAAAATAGCTAAAGCATTGAAAATCCCCATTTCCACTATCAGGGCAATAATTAAGAAGTTCCAATCAACTAAAGATGTTACAAATCTGCCTGGAAGCGGACGTGTGTCTAAATCGTCCTAATGCGTGGTGAGGAGGAAAGTTTGAGTGGCCAAAGACTCTCCAAGGATCACAGCTGGAGAATTGCAGAGATTAGTTGAGTCTTGAGTCTCAGAAAGCCTAAAAAATGATCAAACAGCACCTACATCCCCACAAGTTGTTTGGGAGGGTTTCAAGAAATATCCTCTGCTCTCATCCAGAAACAATCTCCAGTAAATTCAGTTGTCAGACAAGACTTTAACTTCAAATGGGACCGGCTTCTATGGTCAGATGAAACTAAAAAAATATATTTTTGGCAGCAAACCCACCAGATGGGTTTGGTGCACACATGGATAAAAAGTACCCCATGCCCACGGTTAAATATACTGCTGGATCTTTAATTTTCAAAAATGTGTCACTGAGCACAAAATGAAGCTTCTGCCATGGCCATCCCAGTCCCCTGACCTGAACCCTAAAGAAAATGAGTGGAGTGAACTGAAGAGAAAAAGCACCAACATGGAGCTGGGAATCTGAAGGATCTGGAGAGATTCTGCATGAAGGAATGGTCTCTGATCTCTTGTCAGGTGTTCTCCAAACTCATCAGGCATTATAGAAGAACACTCAGAGCTGTTATCTTGACAAAAGGAGTTTGCAAAAAGTATTCAATAAAAGGGTGCCAATAATTGTGGCCAACGTGTTTTGGAGAAAAACATTTATTTCATAATGTGATTTTCCCTCCACTTTCAATTCTTTTCCTTCAATGAAAGGTCCGATTTTTGCTAATTTTATGAATTAAAGATCAAAAGGATAAACAATGCAGATTTATTTTTACAGTCATCTTTGATCATATTTACCAAGGGTACCAACAATTTTGTCCATGTCTGTATGTATATAACATTTAAAAAAATGTTCCATGTGTAACAGAGGCCAGCTAATAGTCGCTGTGTGAGTAAACCTTGCCTTTAGCCTCCTTGTTAGAGCGTCTGACTCAGGTACGAGGCCCGCACAGACCGGGGCGAGTAGGACCTGGGTGAGGGGTTACATTGGTGCCGTGACCCGGATGGGAATGAGGTTTAGGGGGGTGAGTGTAACAGAGGCCAGCTAGTAGTTGCTGTGTGAGTAAACCTCACTCCTCTGATCTCAAGAGATGCTCTAGCGACTGATGCTAGGGGTTGCAGCCTTTAACCTCCTCGCTAGAGAGTCCGACTCCCACGCCGGAGACCCTGGTTCGAGGCCCGCGCAGAGCGGGCCGAGTAGGACCTGGGTAGAGGGGTTACACGTGGACTAAAACATTCCACGGACAATGTATAAATCATGGTTTCGTGCTAAACATTATTAAAGACCAAATAACTTTGAACAAACACTCTATTAACTGGAATAATAGAGTTCTGAAAATGTTCCCTTTGAACTGGGTGGGTCGGCAAATGTTTTTAACAAAAACACTGACAGCTGGTTATGACAGTTATGATGCTGATGTTGTGAAAATAAATGTCATAATATTATAGTGTTTACATTGTCTGAAAAGTACTAAAAGGTTTGAATTAATATAAATCACAAACTGACCTTAAATGTCTGCCATGACTCCACAGTGTTTCGTCACTGGCAGGTTTCTCTGGGGGTTTGAGCTGTCCGCCAGCTGTCTTCGATAAGCCACGTCATGTTATCTGAGATTTGGCCTGTTTTTGTGAATTGTAGGTGGCACTGGATGTGAGAGATGATAACACAATGTGGTTCACACAGATTTAGTGACATCTGCTCTCATTCTAAAATGACAAAAGGACAGTTAAGATAAATCAGGAAATGTATCAAATCAAACTTTACCTGCTATACTTTTAGACTATTTTTGACACTAGAAATGTTTTCATGAATAATTCTAACAAAGTTCTAGATAAGCCATGTTTGCAGCTGTTTTAAAATAGATAATGTGACTGCACATTAGCTGAATAGAGTGCTGCAATGATGATGTTTTGTTTACAATTTGGTCACAGTTTTTCATCAAATATTTATATTTATTATTTAAAAAAAAAAGAAACTTGGAACAATGGAAGTTCAAAAATGAATATCTTGATTCTGGGTTTTAGGCCTCATTCCTGCAGCAAATTAAAAATGTTTAATTACAGATCTGTATGACTTCTTCCATGGAACACAAAAAGAACAATTTTGCATCATGTACTGGTTTTCCCCCCAAGCAATTACAGTGACTGCAGACTGGAGCTTTTAAGCCTACAAAAACAGACACAAAACCACCATAAAAGTATCTTAAATGTGTTGTGTATGAGTCGCTGTGACTCACACTGTGTGTGGACTAAATTTCACAATTTCTGAAGCCATATGATAGTTTTGTATGACAGAAAATATATGTTGTTAACCGTTGTGACCAAATCATTTTGAACCGAATAAAATTATTGACTGAAGACTCATGAATGTGAAAAGGAGTAATAGGACGAATGTAAAGATTCTCACTGAGTATGGTAAAGTCATGGTAAAGTCATCATGAAATCAAAATCGACAATGAAAATAACTTCCTCTCCCTCTTTCAGTGACACCTCTATCTTCTCTGATGATGTATTTACTGGTGCGAGGGCGGGACAACCTGTCAATCACATGAGATCGACCAATAGCAAACCACAATCATCCAATTAAAAGACAAAGTCAAGTCCCGCCTTAAATTTTTTCTTGTTCGAGAAGCCGTTGTACTCTGATATTTGTCACAATAATGAAGAAAACTAGATTGTATCTTCTGTTTTAAGCCGTTTTATGTGTTAATATTTTAAATTTTAGTTTGTTTCCTTGCAAAGTTATTGAATAGCTTCAGAAGTTTAAAAAAACTGTTAAATGGAGCAAGTGTATGGTTCATTTTTTGTCATTTTGAAGTTTCATAGCTTCAATTTTCATCGAATTTCATTGTATTAAAAAGAGTGACCAATATATGACATGAAGGTGAGCAAATGATGACAAAATTATCCTTTTTTGGTGAACTAAACCTTTTAGTTTAAGCTGCTGCCAGCAACCGTAAACAGTCTACAGTAAAGCTAATGAATATTACTTGGCAGGAGGATTGTTTATTATTAATTCTGATTAATAAATGTAATTATTTATTGAGGCTTGGTCTTAGTGTCCTTTATCATTGCCACTGCCCATGTATAATGAAAGTAATAAGCCAAATGAGGCTGTGTATTACAGTGATTTTCGTTGCTTATTAATTTAATCGATGTTTACTCCCACTTCCCTAACTTTTGCTGCTTCTTTCTTTCTTTCTTTCTCTTTCTCTTTCTTTCTTTCTTTCTTTCTTTCTTTCTTTCTTTCTTTCTTTCTTTCTTTCTTTCTTTCTTTCTTTCTTTCTTTCTTTCTTTCTTTCTTTCGCCAGCTGTCTATGGAGGACACCACCTCCATTTTACCCCGTCTGAAGCGGAACTCCAACGCCTATGGGATTGGAGCTCTGGCTAAGTCCTCTCTGACAGGTGTGTCAGGTGTGTGTCTGTCCCGGTAGCTGGTAACTGACCCCATGTTGGCTCCAGAGGAGGAGATGGTGATTGGAGCCAACATGGCTGCCCCTGTGGGTCCCCCTCCCTTTCCAGTTTCACCACCTGCCTCTTCCATTAATAAGTGCATGTCAATGGCCTATTTAGCCATTGATGAAATCCAAATGTCAGATCCAACAAGAGTTCAAAAAAAAACAAAAAAACACCTGACGTAAGTGCACTATCCATCTCCACAAGCTTGCTGCTGGGAAACGTAGTCTTTCGGTGTGACGTCAGCTGTGTATTGTAGTGTGTATTGTGGTTTTGTGAGGTGTAGTGCTCTTTTGTGAAGTAAACTGTTGGTCAGTTGTGTTGTGTCATTTTTTATGAAAACTGCTCAAACTGAAACAGGTTTCTGGAAACGTAGGTATCTGAAGATCTCTCAGTTTCATGTCCTGTATCTTTTGTATTTCTCTTGTTTTTCTTAAATGCTTCAAAATGGGGTGAAGTGCTCAAGTGATACCATTAGATTGTTTTCCCCTGAGAGCAAATGGAGGTGATTTATCAAAGTATTTAAAGAGAGGCAGTCACTTCATCAGATGGGGTTTTTATCATTGTCAGCAGCCTCGAGAAAAATCACACAACCGTCAACGAGGTTACCATCAGACTACCTTGTTTTTAAGCTCTCTTTTGCATTCAGAGCCTTACGTTTTAAACTAATGCGTCTCGTTCAGATGAGAAATTTGCATGCTAATGAGCCATTTTGTTTAAAGGAAATGTTTAGACATTTCTCTTTTGTCTCTAATTATTCATACATGCATAAAAGCTTCTGAATCTCATGTAATTCATTAGTTTTGTGAATAATGTTTTTCTAAACATGGTAAACCAATCTCATCTCTCTCATGCCTTGTAAGACGATCGATCAAATCAGCAGGCTGTGGCTTATTCATAATCACTCATTCAGTTGTTATCATCCACAGTGCCTTGCACTAGTTAACTAGTTATGTATGCCTTATTATAGGTGACTAAACAAAAGACACATATCCCATAATGCACTGCCTGGCCGCCTTCATTTTGCCCCTCTCTGCAGCTCCATGTAAGTCTGTACAGGTGCTGATTTGTGTTTCTCTCTCTTTAGGGGTTAGCAGATCAATGAAGGACAAAGTGACCAAACCCACTGCCATGGCTCAGGGTCGCGTGGCCCATATGATTGAGTGGCAGAGCTGGGGTGTACCATCAGCAGGGCCGGAAGGGGGAGCGGGCCGCTCCAACCTGAACCGTGAGAGAGAGAGACGGCTTGAAAATGACGCCTATAGTGACTTGAGTGACGGAGAAAAAGAGGCACGAATGGCAGCAGGTGAGATGTTTGACTGAAGATGTTAAGATGAATGGAAAATGCTCATTAAAATCACATTAAATATCTTATAAATGTACAGTGCTAGTATTCAATAATGTTTAATGTCATGCAATTTTGCTTCTCAGGTAATTTTTTTTGTACTGAAAACCAAAAAAAATGTATATATTAAAATATTTTTGCAGTAAATTACTTGCAATTGTCTCTATTATTAGCACAACATCATGGGTACTTTAAATATGTATTTGATATAAATAAAATTTTTAATATTGTATATTTTATTAACAAGAAGTTTCAGAAAATCGAATAATGTTTTTTTTTTTCCAATTTTTTAACTTTTAATATTTAAAGTGTCTTTACAAGTGTAAAGGCTGTGGTAGAGATGAGGCGTTCACGGAAATCCACAAAAAGGGGTATTTATTTACAATGAAGGAGATAACACACAACCAAACACTTCTAACAAACATTAAGAACAGACAGGGAGTGAAGGGAGTGAGTCCATTATAAAGGGTGTGAGGATGATCAGGTCCAGGTGCAGGTGATCCGTGATGGGGAGAAGACGAAGTGAGTGCAGGTGTGGAAACAGGAGGATCATGGGAGATGGAGTCCGGGAACAGAGGGAACTGTGATGGTACCTCCCCCTCCCGGTAGGGGTGGGCGCCCTGGAGACCTTCACGCAGGTGCAGGGAGAGGAGCGGACGGGAACGGAGGTCTCCAGGGCAGGTCTAGGAGCTCGGGCGGCCATGGCGGGTCAGAGGCCGTGGGCGGCCATGGAGGGTCTGGAGCCTTAGCAGGCCATGGCAACGTCAGAACCCCGTCCAGGAGTTCCCCACCCACGGGTACATGGCTGTCCAGAGGTGGTCCTCCACCGAGAGCTTGGGCTGGCATCTTCTTGAGGGCACAGGGACAAGGAAGATACCCATTCTTTTCTTTGTGGATGTCCAACGGTTTGGTCTAGTGATGGGACGGTTGATACCGGGGCTCCGATGATCTGACGCAGTTTTCAAAGCACTATTGTATCACACACTGTACCGATGCTTGTATCGAAATGACAATACCACGTGATTGATGACGTTTGAAGCTTCGAACGTCATGCAGTATAGGAAAATCGAGACAGCTGGTTTGAAAAAAATGGCGCTTCAGCTGATGCATAAAGGAAAATGCATTTAATCATGTTTTATTGCTGGGGTCTCAGAGACCCTGAACATAACATAAGGGTTAAACAGCTCACCCAAAATCTATATTTTTTAACTACTCACGTCAGTTGATCACATAATTGTATATTTTATATTATTGATCAATATGTGAATCCGTTGACCATGTTACACTTGACACGAGTGGTCTCATTGTCACAAATTAATTTAGATGAGATTACATCAGATTTGATAGAACTGATTCAAGACAAAAGTGATTCTGTCACGGACTTCCGAAGCTTTGGTTACGTGCTTTTTCAAACCGCATCGGCTCCGCGATGATTTAGATATGGTGAAGAAAATAATTCTGACCACCAGATGTCGCTAATGCGCACTTTGTTAAAAGTTTCGAGTAATGAACCGTTTTTCGGCACAATTTGATGAAAGCCTCAAATGCTTCAGAAAGCCTCGGTTTCCCATCACTAGTTTGGTCTGTTCTTCTGTTACGTGAGGCTGTGGTAGAGATGAGGCGTTCACGGAAATCCACAATAATGGGTATTTATTTACAATGAAGGAGATAACACACAACCAAACACTTCTAACAAACAGTAAGAACAGACAAGGAGTGAAGGGAGTGAGTCCATTATAAAGGGTGTGAGGATGATCAGGTCCAGGTGCAAGTGATCTGTGATGATGGGGAGAAGACGAGAAAGTGAGTGCAGGTGTGGAAACAGGAGGATCATGGGAGATGGAGTCCGGGAACAGAGGGATCTGTGACAACAAGAAGTCTCTTCTGCTCACAAAGTCTGTTTAATTGATCAGAATTACAGTGAAAACAGATATATTGTGAAATATTATTACAATTTAAAATTGCTTTTTATTTTAATATATTTTAACAAGCTGATTTTTCAGCAGCCATTAGCCTACTCCAGTGGTCACGACTCGTCAGTGTCACATGATCCTTCAGAAATCTTTCTATTATGCTGATTTGGTGCTCAAAAATAATTTATTATTATCAATGTTGAAAATAGTTGTGCTGCTTAATATTTTTGTGAAAACTGTGATATTGTCACGGTGGCCATGTATATTATAACCCGATGAGTAATGCTGAATGAACAATCAAGTTGAAGTTTAAAAAACAACAAAGAGAACACAGAAGATAATATCACAGAACCATAAACATTACCGACAGACCGAGGACAGAGCAATCTAAGGGCTTATATACACAGAAAGGATCATTAACGGAAAACAAAGAACAGGGGAGAACTAATCAGTAACCATAGAGACCAACAATGAACTAGAACTACATAAAACAGAGACAGCACGTGATAAAGAAACTAAACAGGACATGATAATGAATCTAAATGAGATATAAATGTGATATTACACAAGCCCCGTAAAGCACAGCCTCATGCTGCAAAAGCCCAGAGAATGGAGAGGGCTCTAGCGGTAGACGAGAGGCCTGAGGAAGACACACCCTTGGAGGGACTGGCAGAGGGATACCCCATGGAGGAGATGATGGAGGGAGGAGCCAGCGAGGAAATGACAAAGGGAGGAGCCAGAAGATGACCCAGAGCATAACCAGGATGAAGGAACCAATGGTGGGAAGAGCCAGGGTGGAGTAACGAGCCCAACCAATAGGTAATGCCGGGAGAGGTGGTTACCAAGGTGGATTCTGAGGGACGGAGGGACCAGGCGACACTGGAAGACTAGAAGGCCTAGGCAGAGCCACAGTGACAAGCAGCCGAGGTGAAGCCAGGGTGCTGGAGAATTGAAGCGGAGCTGGAGGGAGGGAGGACTGAGGAGGAGCCGGAGGGAAGGAGGAGCTCAACAGAGCATAAGGAGTGGAGGAACAAGGGACAGTCGGAGGCCCAGAAGTCTATGGTAGAGGTAGAGTGACAACTGACCAAGGCGTAGCCAGAGGGACGTGGGATCCTGGTGGAGCCGGAAGCGGCAGTCCCAGGTGGAACCGAGGGAGTGAGGAGCCATGGTGGAGCCGACTGGTTGATGGGCAGAGGTTGAGTAAATGGCATGGATGCTTATGGTGGAGCTGAGAGATACCCAGACCAAGGCAAGGCTGACGACCTGGAAGTCCAAGGCAGATCCGAGCAGAAGGGTGGATCCACTGAAGGAGGAGCCGAGGGGCTGAAGGAATACAGTGGAGGCGAGGCCGAGAAACTGGATGGCTTTGGCTGAGGAGGAGGGAGAGGGAGGCTGAGCGGGACCATCCACGATATGGGAGACTTGAAGCTGGGCAAAACTAGCAGTGACAAGGGAGGCTTGGAGCTGGGCGGAACCATCCATGACGAGGGAGACTTGGAACTGTGTGGAGCCAGCAGTGACAAAGAAGACTTGGAGCTGGGTGGAACAAACTGCGATGTGGTGAATAAGGGTTTGGCGATATCCTCTGCAAGGCAGTTAAAAGGTTGGCATCCACAATTCACTAGCTCCCCCAAAGACCTTCCATGGGCAGATGAGTCTTCGAAAGCTCGTTGAGACCGGCATTTTAGAAAAGCTGAGCAAGCTGTTGGGGTAAAGTGTGAAGCACACCAGATCTAAAAAGTCCCTCTTATGATCCTTGAGGGGGTGATCCCCTTGCTCCAGCAGGAGCAGACAGACAGATGGTATATCCATTCTTTTTTTTAAATACTTATTACTCATTGTGAGGGTTTGTCGTTCTGTCACAGTGGCCATGAATATTAAATTCGAAGAAGTAACACTGAATGAACAATCAAGTTGAACTTTAATAAACACCAAAGAGAACACAGAAGATAATATCACAGAGCCATAAACGTTAAAGGGTTAGTTCACCCAAAAACGAAGAAAATTCTGTCATTAATTACTCACCCTCATGTCGTTCCACACATGTAAGACCTTCGTTCATCTTAGGAACACAAATTAAGAGACCTCAATTGCAGCAAGATAATTAACACTTTCAGATGCCCAGAAAGCTACTAAAGACATATTAAAAAAATTAATTTGACTACAGTGGTTCAACCTTAATGTTATGTAGCGACGAGAATACTTTTTGTCAGTACTGACAAAAAAATTTTAAATAAAATAACGACTTTATTCAACAATATCTAGTGATGGGCGATTTCAAAGCACTGCTTCATGAAGCTTCGAAGCTTTACGAACATTTTGTCTCGAATCAGTGGTTCAGAGCGTGTATCAAACTGCCAAAGTCACGTGATTTCAGTAAACGAGGCTTCATTATGTCATAAGTGTTTTGAAATTTCAATGGTTCATCACTGGGGGGCATGACTTTGGCAGTTTGATACACGCTCCGAACCACTGATTCGAAACAAAAGATTCGTAAAACTTCGAAGCTTCATGAAGCAGTGTTTTGAAATCGGCCATCATAGATATTGTTGAATAAAGTTTTTTTTTTTTTTTTGCCGCACAAAAAGTTGTATTATGACAATAAATATAGTATTATTATAACAACAAACAATTATTATAACAACAATTATAGTATTATAACAACAAAACCACTATGAATATGTAAATATTTAAAATGTTTATCCAGTATATTTCATCATTAAAATATGAAAATCATAATCTTGCAGGCATTATGCAGCAGTTTGCCATCTCTGAGGCCACACTCCTAGCCTGGACCTCTATGGATGGAGAGAGTTTCTGTGTGGACTCCAACCAGGGCAGCGTGGCTCACCTCAGTGAGGTTAACCAGGAGAGCATCACAAGCAGAGGTGAGGGTCACAAACAGCTTTCATTCAGAATTACCACCTTGTGCCATAACAGAATGCAGACATTGTTTTAGTAAGGCACCATCTTCTCTATTATGTTACATCTATGTTTTGTCATTTTGCTCTCTTTGTTTGATTTCAGATGAATAGAACATCTTTTGTTAAGCCATGATATAATATTTCAAGTACACATTTCTTAAGCTCATGCTTGCACGATTATTACACTGGCAGCTCAAAACCTTGTGAATATTCAACCACTCTAGCAGTAAGAACTGTTTGCTTCTTTTTACAGGAGTCTCATAACCAAACCTCTTTGTTTCACTGATGTTAGCACTTGGATATTTCTGTGGATTTGATTTATATTGTTTACCTAGCCTTGAATGATGTGCCTTGCAGTCCGTTTGACAGGTCTAGAGCGCATTGCCACCACTTTATTTAGAGTGTGGAAATGTGTCAGAGATGCCACAGTGACAGCTGTAGGCCCAAAGGCAATGGGTAAGAATCGCGGAGCAGCGGTTTTCCTGAGGTTCAGCTATCAGAGCTATAAGAAGCCAGGTTGCAGCGTAACACCAAACAAAAAGGATGTCTTTGGCCTGATTATGTCAAAAATAATGAGGATTTAGTGTAGCGTACTATTGTATGGTATGGTATGGTATGATTAGAAAAGGTTTTTCCAAATGGGGGTTCACAATCTCCTGGGGGTTCGTGTGTGAACTGCAGGGAGTTTGTGAGTTGATGAAAAGTTAATAATTAAATAAATCAAATATAAAAATAAATAAACGAGGCTGCACAATTAATCAAAATAAAATAGAAATTGCAATATAGCTCAGTGCGGTTATCAAAATAAAGTCTGTGATTTAATTAAATGGTGTGGCATGTCAGTGTGGCTCAGTTCACAGTAAATGCTGCTTCTCATGAACTCCGTCTTTATATGCGCTGTGAACTTAATGTGCATTTTGGGTTTAGTTCACATTATATACACATTCATAATTTCAACACTTCTATGGCCAGAAGTTTACAGAATGTCACCAGTATGTCGCCAAAATAAAAGCTTGAGGATTTAAAATGTTAAAACCCAGATGGACCGAATGTTTTAAAGTGAAGAATTTAAGATATAAATATTGGTAACTTGTATTATTTTACAGTAAGTTCAGTTCTTGTTCTCGAATCTGATTGGCTGAGAACCTTTTCCTGCCATGTGATATTCTACTAATATCACATGTGATGCAAAAACTTGAGGAAATGAGATCCAGGCAGTCCAGCAATGATTATGTCAGAGATTAAATTTGAATAAGGAATAACAAATGTATTAATTAAAAATTATAGAGACAACCAAATTCATTAAGTAATTAATAGTTAATCATAAAATTTAGAGTATTATAAAATCCAGAGTATTGTATCTAATAGATGAAGACCAGAATATACAGAAAGAAAGAACAAAATCAAGACATTTGCAGAATGAGAAGAGAAGAAGAGCAAAGAAAACCCCAAAAGGGTGGGTTAACTTTTTTCGGAACAATAGAATAATGAAGTTAACACCTTTAAAAAAATCCCCTTTCATTTGAATACAGAGATACAAAATATTATTGTAGGAAAAGTACAAAGTGTGATCAATTCTGAGAACATCTACATTCTGGTATGATTTGGCAGGAACCCAACTTAACCACAAATGTTACCACTTTATGCTAGTAATTGAGTAAGATAATATGAATACTTGAAATCATAAGTAACATTAAAAATCATAAGCAATAAATGATTAACATGAAATATGAATAAAATGCATGAATATGAATATTGACCATTTTGGATCCACCTACATGGAAACCGTTTCACAGTATGTATCACTTCGCTTGTTTCTGCCCGATCTATACTGGCAGCATTTCTCATAGCAAGCGTCAATGGCGGAGGAGCAAACTCACTATAATTGTACAAATACTACTTTTATTGTGCCATGGAATGCTGTTTTAGAATATTAGCATTTTGCAATAATTAAATATGTTAAATAACATAAATATACTTAACGAATTTAATCGACCTTTATTAACCAACGCCTTTCTTGCTTTGATGATCCAATTCAACCATACTAATAAGCAAAAATGACTAGATAAACATCACATTTGTTTCATTTTTGTTTTTATTACTTAAGTAAGAGTGTTGAACTTTCTTCTTCTGTGTTCTTCTAAAACCCAGAAAGGTTTGTTTGAGCTGCGCCCTCTACTGTACAGGCATGAATTTGCATTTCCTTCAGCCTGAGGCTTATTCATTTCACTTTTGGTGTGAAAGGGCCTTTACATTTGCCAAAAATAGAACCTTTGTGTTCTTTGTTATTAAAAAACAAAACAAACCCAGCCCAGGTGAGAAAAAGTGATGTAAAAGTAATGTAACACATTACTTTCTATAAAAAGTAATTAAGTAACACAATTAGTTACTTTTTAGGGAGTAACGCAATATTGTAACACATTACTTATAAAAGTAACTTTCCCCAACACTGTCTGTATATATTATTATATATATATCTATACATGTACATCTATATATTTATATAATCCCAGGGGGTACTTCATATTTTAGGGGTTCAGCTGACAAAAAAGTTTAGGAATCCTTGGATTAAAACATAAATATATATATTTTTTCAGAAACCACCATGGTTCCATCTGCATTTGAATTGCCCACTTCACCTTATGACATTTTGTCTGTCTCATTTTCTTGTCTGTCCTTCAGACCAGCCGTTGCATCATTCCTCTGCAGAAATGTGGCCTCACACTTACGTCTCCCAAGGCCTTTACTGTCTCTCCTCCTCTGATGCGTGGGAGCCAATCAGCAACGAGCCATCAGGTGTGGCTTCTCCCGCTGCCGGCTCTTACATCATGGCGGGCGGGGCTTCGGGTGAGGGTTATGACGGCTCCACCCACTATCTGACACAGCAGCAGTTGACGTTGCAGCAGCAGAACCACCTACAGCAGTTCCAACAGTATCAGCAGTACCAGCAGCAGCAGCTCCTGCAGTACCAACAGGTCAGAAAACATACGGTTTGACACGCTGCCATGTTAACATGCTCAGAGAAACACTACAGAGTTGAGTTTAGTTCTACTACTTGACCTCTTGTAGCCAGGTGAGGTCCACGGCTGGTCCTGGGGACCCATTGTTCTGCTCATTTTGCATGTCTCTCTTACTAAACACACTTGATTCAGATCATCAGCTCATTAGGAATAAGCTCCATGTACTGAGTGTGTAAGATTAGAGAGACAAACAAATTGTGCAGAGCGGTGGGTCTCCAGGACCAGGACTGAAAACCTCTAGTCTTCAGGGTGGTGCTGTAGGTGGTCTTTCTGTATTGAGAACAGCACTGACCATGACTGAAAAGGGTGATGGAGTGCAAGTGTCACATCTTGCTTTATGTTGCGATTTTATGTTAAATCTAGCGTTAGCGTCAGTTCTGGCAGGTCACGTCAGTCAAGCTTGCATCAGCTGACTCACAGGTGACTTGCGTCTACCTATAGGAATACGACGCCTATCACGGCATCTATATATAAGCTCCTCAGTATTATCAGCAGCTATTGAATTCTCAGGAGCAAATTACCCTCCTCCATCCCCAGCTCCTCCTCTCTTCAGTCAGGATTGGCCTTATTATTCCCCTAATCAGACTAATTCTCAAAATATGTCTTCCTTAAATTATGACATTTAATGATATCTGCATATGTTGGTCCTGTTCTGTTTACCCTAGGGGGTTTATTGCTGCTCTCCCTGCGCTTATCCATGCTAGGCTGCATGGATGCGCAGGGAGTTCTTGCCCAGAACAGAACCATACCGCCAATGCAAACTCTATGCATTATCTATCATATTTGACGATAGTGGTCCTGACAGAAATAAAATTTAATGTGACTCATCTTGTATTTGAATCTGGAGATTTTTATAGTAAGAAAACATTTAAACATTTAAAATGTAAAAATTTTATTAAAGGGGTGGCTGATTAAGATTGAACTTTTTTAACTTTAGTTAATGTGTAATGTTGCTGTTTGTGCATAAACAACATCTGCAAAGTTACGACGCTCAAAGTTCAATGCAAAGGGAGATATTTTCTTTTAAAGAATTCTCTGTTTAAGGACTACAACAAATGGCTGGTAGGGACTACAATGAGCTTCTTCCCGGATTGGTGACATCACTAACCCTAAAATGTACATAAACCCCACCCCTGAGAACATGCAACAAAGGGGGCGAGGCCATGTTGGGCTGCTTTAAAGAAGAAGAAGAGTTGTTGTAGTAGAGTGTTGTTGCCATGCCGTCATTTTATGCCGGACTGCTTCACAAGCGAGGGTCAATTCAATGGAGATATCTTCAATGGATTTGCACAAAAGATTAACATGACGGCACATGCTAGTCGATGAGTTGAATCAACTCCACGGCAACTACATAAATCTATCCACTAACCGTTCAGAAACATCCAGATGCATTCTATAAGTTGGTTTGAACAATGTAAGGCTGAACACCGCTACTGACAATCCTCATTTTGGCTGCGTGAGATTCTCCAGCTTTGTTGTTGTTGAGCAACCGAAGCACAAGCTGTTAAAGCTCTGCCCTCTTCTGGAAAGTGAGCCGGGAGCAGCAGCTCATTTGCATTTAAAGGGACACACAAAAACGGTGTGTTTTTGCTCACACCCAAATAGGGGCAAATTTGACAAGCTATAATAAATGATCTGTGGGGTATTTTAAGATGAAACTTCACAGAGACAGTCTGGGAACACCAGAGACTTATATTACATCTTGTGAAAGGGGCATTATATGTCCCCTTTAAGAAATTATTTATTCAGCAAGGATGCATTAAATTGACATTTAAAAGTGACAGTAAAACATTTACATTGTTACAAAAATATTCTATTTCAAATAAATGCTGATCCTGTTCATTAAAAATCCTGAAATATGAAGCAGCACAACTGTTTTCAAGATTGATGATAATAAAAATTTTTTTTCTTAAACACAAAATCGGCATATTATAATAATTTTACTCCCTCATAAAATTCTGTGTGCTCTTTTGCCCGATTATCAAAGTTTCTTTTTCCAATCATTACCTCATACCTGAAAAAATTCCCAATTCTTTTTCTCATGCTTTCTCTTGAAGTCATTGGAACATCGACTGCACAGCACCTCCCAATCCTTACAAGCCACGCCCAACAGCACTATTCACAGTTTGGGCCCACCCACTCACCCAAGACTAGCTGACTTGTGGGCGTCGGCTCAGGTGGAGCCCCATCAAGTGGAGTTGATGGGACACATGGGCATGTCCGCGGCTGAAATGGGAATGGCAGAAATGTACGGCGAGGAATCCGCCATGGAGACTGAATGCATCCCAGAGCAGCAAGAGGAAGAAGAAGGCAAGGTAGGATATTTAATTTCTACATCCTTTACCACTTTATGTTAACATCGTAAGAAATGTTTTTCTCCCTTTCTCAAGGAGGATGACATAACACTTACCCTTGAACCCGAGCCGACATCCGTAACACCCATCCTGACTCCTCTGCCTCAAAGAGAGGACTCCACCCCACCTGGGGTCATGAGCCCAGGACAAGCACCAGCAGAGCCAATGGCTGAGCACATGACCTATGAGGTTACATCCTGCGTCGTCCAATCGCTGGAGGAGAAAGAAGAAGAGGTGGAGGATGGGGCCGTGGTTGTTGTGGCAACCAACTGACGGTTCAAATTGAGGGCCAGCTGAAAGGATGGAGCGAGGAACATAAAAAATGAAACTGTCTGTAAAAATAATCAACCAATTAAGCTATTGTATATGCCCCTTTACCCCAGATGTGTACTCGTACAAACTGTAACATCAGGAACAGATTTATTCCTTATTAAACGCTAAAAGAATGCTCTCTTGGAGCGCCGGGCGCATATAGAGACCAAACGTTCGAGAGCGTCAAAGCCAGGATGATACATTATATGTGCTGCTGCTGTTTTATGCGGGAGTGCAAGTGCAAGTCCAAGGCCGCTTGCGTATGAAAACAAAGAGTGCAATACTGAGAAATCAATACAACCAAAAGAAAGTGCATGCATTTTTTGAGTATTTAAATTGACTGAATTAACAGTATCAACATAGTAATAATATATATATATTGATTTTTGTAATAAAACTAAAAGCCAATGAAACAATATGTATTTGTATGTATATATAACGTATGTACTGTATGTATGTTAGTACGAATGTATGAATGTATGTCTTTAAAGGTATATTCTGAAAAAAAAAATGTTATGAATTTGCTGTTTGCGTGAAGTGTCCCCATGTACCTCCAACACACACACACACACACACTGATGTGCACACATTTACACACCCTGGAAAACATATTTTTTGCTCTTAATATAACCAAGCACAATACTGCCCAAATGGAAACAGTGCTGCCCTTTTCAACATCCTAACTGTATTGTTACTAAGACTTATGCACTACTATGGACATAAACGAATGTATTGCCCATCTTCTTTAGCGACAGCCCGGTTCTGTCCTAAAGTTTTTTTTCTGTTCTACTTAATATTTTTTCATCGATGTATGTGTTTATCTGTTTATCTGCCTGGCTGAGCTGCTCAATATTGATTTGCACTGAACAACAAAAGGAAAACTGAAGAGTCATCATCGTCATTCTGGGAAGTTCCATCAATCTTCTCATGCAAAAAGAGGAGAAAACTTTGGATACTTTTAATCCGTTGAGTCTGAGACTACAGGAAACCAAATTGGGAATCCTGAAGACCACTTATGGATCCATCCATTTCCATTTTTGATGAACTAATATGTAGGAGCCATTTGCTTCATGCGTATTTTCCATGTTAATTTGTCGCTTTCAAATTCTGTAGCTGACATAATGCAAAGAGATAAACTCATTACCTCAGTAAAATCTTGTGGTAATGGGCTAATTGACATGTTTGGTCACAGTATGTTTTTGTCACGACAGACCGTATGACTGTGGAAAGAAGTAAAAAGAAGGTGCTTTTCTGGTTTGTGCTTGCAGGCTTTCCACTAATTATTTAATATTTAAGCTGTTCTTTAAATACCCGCTGCAGAAAAAAGTGCCCTCGACTACTAGTGTGCACATTTAAATTCTTTGTCGATACTTATATACGTTCCAAAAGAGAGGAAAAAAAGTGTTTTCGATGTGGCAACATTAACACTTACTTAGACTTAGAAGCCGTTTGGTTTCACAATGATTTTTATTCTTTGATGATTTTGAGAGTTTTGATTAATGCCGTTATGCAATGCTGAGGCAACATTTATTTTTCTATACTAATGAGGCCTGCGAGTTGTCATTCTTTGTGATATTTCGAACATCGTAGGACTAGTATCTGCTGAAGGAGAGTCATTTTCACAGATCTACAGGATGTATTTGGATCGAAATTCGAAACCAGATAAAATGAGACAGATTGAAGTGAATAATCTCTTGAACAAAATTACATTCTTTGGAAAATACACTCTTAGCATCTTTGATGTAAGAGCTCTTTGTGAAATGTCCAAAGGATGGCAACATTAATAGCTGACAGCAATGATGTCATAAGATCACAATTCTGTCATACTCTGTGAAATATGATGCACTTAGTGCAAAATGGCAAAGAAATGCGGTTTCTGATTATTGCGGTATAAATGCGGTTTTGGGAATAAAAAATAAAGTTAGGTAGGTAGGGATCTTGCAGTTTCTTCAACTCCATTCGGTGTCATCATGTAACCTCATTCAAATCATGTGCATTTTAATGTGCTGTAAATAAAATCCTTATTGTGAAGCACTGTCTCATTTGTTAACGGTTTTAGAGATTGATAAAAGATCATAAAGAGAAATAGTATAGAAATACATTAGGATACTCTCTCACTGTGACGGCCCGATGTCTTGTTTGTCCCGGACGAGCCCCCATTTTGTTACGGCCCATGGCTCAAAAGGCCGCAACAAAGAAAGGGACACACAAGTTTGCCAAAATTAAGGCATAAACTTTTATTATTTTTTAGGTTTATTAACAAAATAGAAAATAAGACAAATGGGTGTTAATGTAACCGTCCGTAAAGTCAGGATTGTAAACTGCGTTCATGGAATGTAATGTGGAGCAGGTGCAAAAAACAAAATTAAAACCACAAAGTCCAAAAGAAAAAGGCAGCCCCCTAAAGAGTGGTAAATGGCTTCTTTTACAAGGATACAAGGCTATAGAAGCCAGGTGTGTGTTATGAAGCCGTTTATGAAGGAATCATCCATCTTCCGAACACTGGAGGGATGGGGGAACATTTATTATTCCACATCGCTGACAGTAATCTAAAAAAGCATGTGCCATAAAAGTTTTTCAGATTTGTCAGTTTATTGACACCAAGATTGAATGGTTTTAGATATATAAATGTCCTCCCTCCTAACTTAAACTAAAAATTTAAAAAACAATGAGACAAAAACAACATCATTAACCTTTCGAAATTACTTTATCATACATTTTCTGTCGATATCTCATCACGCCACGAGGGAAAGAGATGAATGAATAAATAAATTAATAAATATGACAAAAACAAACAAACAAAAATTGAAGCAAATAAAGTAATTGCTCACTGACTGAACAGACACAAAATCACAATAAATTAAATGAAACATTTAAACAAAAACAGTAGATCACAAGAACCAACATAGATTGTTCATAAACAGTCCTTGGTTTAAAGACATGAGAGACACCTGAGAGAGAGTTTTGAGAGAAAATATTGATAGATGACAACAGGATACAAAGGGTTTCATTAAGAGAGGATAGTGTGCACACCCTGAATTTAATCACTTAAAAATTTAGAACTAGAAAAGGGCACAAGGAGAATATGTTTCAGGTGAAAAGAAGGTTCAGATTTTGAAAAGGTTCACAATGTGCCACCTGCTGGCCACATTTTGTTTCAGATATTTTTGACAACTACAAAAGTATAATGAAGTGAAAATGTTCCTTGTTGGAAACCTCTTGAATTTGTTGTCAATTTTGCAAATTTTTTGCAATCTTTAATAAAGGGTGCATATGAAAATGTCCAGGGGCCTCATTTATAGATTTGAACTTATAGCGTGCATACGCTAAATTTCACGTCAACGATCATATTTATAAAAATGGACTTTGACATGGAAACGCCACATCAGGGTCTAAGCAGACGTATGCAGTTTTCCTTGTGGCAGAGAACTGGAGTACTGCAGGTATTTCGAAATCTAAGCAATTCTTGCCACTAGCCATTTTTAAAGAAAAGAATTTAGGGGAGTTTAATTTTATTTACAGAATTTTTTTTAGAAGAGGGACAAAAAAGAGGAAGAGCAAGTGGAAGAGAAAACATTTATTTACAGAAATGTTTAGAGGAAATAAAAATAAACAGGGGAGGTGTAAGTAGAAAAAAGAGAAAGAAAAAGGCATACAAAGTACAGAAATGTTCGGCAGAAGAACAGAAAGATCAAGTGGAAAAAGAAGAAAAAGAGGAGAAGAAAATGTGTAGAATTTTTTAGAGGAAAAATAAGAAATATAAGAGGATAACTCTTTTTCTCTTATTTTTCTTCTATGATTTACAAAAAGAGAATAAAGAAGAGAAAGGAGAAGAGGAAATCTAAAGAGAGGAAGAAAACAAAGAAAAGAAAAGACATTTTAAAACCTTTTAAATGAGCAATTAAAAAAAACATGAAATTGTTATATAAAAATAAAAGTGAATAAAAGTACACTGATCACACCTCAAATAAAAGAAAAAGAAACTTTACTTGTCCTAAAGGGGCTCCTCGTCCTCATTTTCTTCACCCTCTTTGTTTTCGGGGACAGGCTGCAGGGTGGAGAGAGGGATAGGGGGAGGAGAGGAGGAGGGCGGCAGGCTTGGGCTGCTATCGGCACTTCCTGCCTCACTGTGACTACTTCCTGTACCACTACTGCTGCTACTGCTCCTGCTCCTGCTCCTGCTGCTGCTTACTGTCGTTGTGCTACTGCTGTTCCCCACAATCACCTCCCGTTTCACGCCCTCAATCCACACCTCCATCTCCTCCTTTCCTTCCTTCTCTGGGGCCGTCGGGCTAGGGGAATGGACGTGAGGGACCACGGGTGCGGAAAGGGGCGAGGAAGGAGCTGTGGTGGAGCCAGGCGAGGATGGTGGGGAAGAGGCCTGAGGAGGCTTCGCAGCTTTGCGAATGGTGTCACGAAAACTGGCCAAAGGGGGGCGCAAGCGCACGCCACTGCGTGTTGAGCCCTCAATGGCTTTTTGGAGCTGATGAAGAAGAAGTAATAAAGGTTAAACAGTCTAGAAAAAGAAAAATAACTAGCAATGACAACAGATGGATAAGCTACTACCTCTTTCAGTGCCACAACTCCCACCAGTTTTCCAGTATTGGTTACATAGGCATGACTGAGGCCCAGTAAAGAGAACAAGGTATGAGTCTGGTGAAAAAAAGGTGAAGTTTTTATTGACCTTCAAAATCCTGAATCA
>RJVU01042534.1:1118006-1156435 GCA_003731715.1 Anabarilius grahami
TAAAAATTATGTTTCGCAATCGACCGTTCGCAAAGACCCGCCGCCTTTAGTTACTGTTGCTATGTTCGACAAGCCATGCCGCTCTCACGCCACACATTCATGTTCTCACGCAGTGAAAAATACATCGAGGAGCAAAGAGGACACTGACAACACGTCGACAGACAAGACACAGCAGGTTACTTTTGATATGAAACAAAGTCTCAAATTTCAAATTTTGTAATTTTTTTAAAGAAATTTAAACAATAAATACTGTTTTGTGGCTCTTTAATGTGTTGTGACAGATCGTTGTAGCGCTTCATTTCAAGCAGCTCATGAACCGATCATCTCTTCCTACTAGTTAATTTATAACATCAAATAAACATGAATGAACATCAGAAGGAATGTTGTTTCAACTGCGGAAAGACGTCAGTACACTGCATTTTTCAAGTTCAAGTCCACCAACATTAATCTACTAACTCCCCTGACTGCTTTGTCGGACATAATGGGAGATTCGGCGATTGATTAGATCGCCTGTCAATAAAACTCCCGGCGAAGGGTCAATTGATGAACTGTGCAACATCAACATAGTTATTGGACTGATCTGAAACAACAATGAACTGACTTGAGGTGAATAATGAAACTATTGTCTTCTGTATGGCTGCTTTATAGCTGTAATTGAATTTGTTTCATAACTGATGAATTTTGCAACATTAACACTGTTATTTTCCTGTTTATTACTGTGAAGCTGCTTTGACACAATCTCTATTGTATAAAGCGCTATATAATTAAAATGAACTTGATTTGGTATGTCTCACCTTATGTAGTGACGTTCTCTCCACCAGCTGGAACGGGGAGGGATCTATTCTGATCTGATCGATATCCAGAGGTTTATCCATCTCCGTTTCCTCCCAGGCTTTGATCTATGTGAACCAGTCACAACCAGTTTTTAACTCCACCATGCTTTGTTTTATTTTAGGAACTCATCTGCATTAAACATCCAACATTATGCAGATCCTAAATGAATACAATTTCCATTCATGCTTAAATGTCTGATTTTTTATTGTATTGTTATTGTAATACCTGTTCTGGTGTCATTGTGTCAGTTAAAGGTGGAGGATAAGGCTCCTAGGGTGAAAAAAATGGCAAGATAATTCAATAATACATGACATGGTGCATTTGTTCCAAGTATTCAAGCTCATTAATATTTTAGAATGAGCATTTGCATATTGGCACATTCAATGGAAGACCCGTTCACTTCCCTTTAACCGCACATGTCCTTGAAAAACACTGATGAATATTAATGCAGACCATTAGCAATATATTTGCTCTTCTCATTTTATCGACCTTTCATTAAAATTTCATACATGCTGACAATAATTCATTTAGTGCACTCAAATTCACTTGATGGAACACACACTTGCAGGTTTTCATAAGGGATCTATAAACACAAACAATGTACCTGTGGCTGACCTTCTGTGTGTCTTTCTGAAGAGGATGAAAAGAAGTTACGTAAAATTCTCCCGAAAGACTGGGAAGGACCCTTATCTAGGCAAGAAGAGGAGGAGAGAGAAGGAAAAAATGAAAAAGACGGATTAGAGGATGAGTATCACTTATATCGCCTCAAGATGCTTGTTCAATGGAAGTGCTTGTCTGAGGTTTATTTAAGTTTTAAAGAGGATGGGTTGGTTATGTACGCTGGAGAGATTCTCACCGGGAGACGTGTGATTGGTGGATGGTTCAGAAGGTTTGGGTGGAGGCAAAGGGCCATTTCTTTCCTCTTGAACTGGTATTGTCTAAACATTCACACAAATAAGTACAAATTGTCATTTTGAAAAGGCATAAAAAGCAAAATTTCAGGGAAAAAAAATTCTTCTTCTTATTATATTTTCATTATGAATGGATGGATGAATGGATGGACAGAGCGATAGATGGATAGGTAGGATAGGTAGGTAGGTAGATAAGAAGAATCCTCTCTTTGCAGATACCTTATCATCTTCATTCTCCTCTTCTTCCTCATCAACAAAGGCAAAGGATTCCCAGCTGATTTTAGCAGAAGGCACCTGACCTTGCAAGCTTTGTCCTTGCATTAGGATCCGCCTCTCTGCTGACAGCCACCAATCACAGAGGGCGAGAAGCTCAGACCTCTCAATGCTACCCAATAGAATCATAGATTCTGTTGAAGGTGAAGTGAGTTCAGAATCCAGTTACATATGAGCATTAAAATGATTGCAGAGACTAGGGCTCTGTTCCAAAACCTATACTGTTGAGATAGGCTTTATAGAGGATGTGACTGATTTAAAATTCTACAAAGCAGAAACTTCATGTTGCTAAGCTAACAACATGAGGTTGATAGCTTGCTAAGCTTCAGCTCTTTGAGTGGAACAAAACAAAAATACATAGCTCACCTAGGCTTACTACATGCAGCTCGAAAAATGTCATAATGAGAGGTTCAATTCGACTCAGGAAGACTTGTCTAGACAGCCTGTGTGACATTACCTTTTGAATCAACCAGCGGGAAGGTTTTTAGAGAAGTTGAGTCCAACAAATGCAGTACTTCTCTGTATGTAGAGTGGGAACATAAAAACTTCACTTTTCTCACCATGATGTCCTCCACAAAGATATTATACTGGCTGCAGGAAAACAGAACGGTAAGACCACAGGGTGACATGGTTTAACAAGTTTAATTACTCTAGACCAGCGGTCTGTCCTGACAACAAGAAAAACTATGCTTAACCCAAATAATACTTAATCCAAACAATAAAATGCAATTAGCCATACAAAACTGCATAGTTAGGATAGCAAAATAAATAGATGCAATAAGTTTTAATTAAAATATTACTAATACAATATTAGGCCCCAAAGTGAGGCAATTTGGAAGAGTTTGTTCCATAATACAGTGGTACATAAAATTTCTGTTTATGCATATACATAAGGATTGCAAAATGTATCTGTACCATATTGGCCAATATTAAAAATTTAGTTTGGTATTAGTCAATATTGTGTGTGTGTGTGTGTGTGTGGAGATGGTCCTCACTGCAGAACACGAGATCAAGAGGGTGAGGTTGGATCCAGATCCAACTCCTCCCACTTTACATATCCCTAACCTACCTGTCTCCACCCCCTGATCCCTAAACCTACCCATTTCCACCCCCTGGATCTGGATCCAATTCCTCCCACTTTACATATCCCTAAACCTACTCGTCTCCACCCCCTGGATCTGTATCCTGGATCTCGTGTTCTGCAGTGAGGAGCTACTGATGTATCGGCCAACAATCGGTATCGGCCGATTAAAGGTATTATTATCACTATCAGCCGATTGTTTAAAAACAGCCAATGATCAGGGCTGATCATATCCTGTCAATCAAAAGAGTGCGGAAAAATGTGTTCAGACTACAACTCATACTGTGTGTGAAGAAAATCTCTCATTTGTTGAATTTAGTAAACGCAACTATAACGCAATAACATAAAAAAAATAACGACTTAAATACAATAGCTATTGGGCGGGTTTTGTTGTGAAAACCTGGCAACCCTGGCCAGGTTTGCGTTTTTTTTTTTTGCTACATCAAACATTATTGGTTGTGCCTCCCAAGTTCTTTGCGATTATTGGATGGGAGAATTCTGTTCAGTTTTCAAATTCTGTTCATTTTATCATTAAATTCAAACAATAAATGCCATTTTGACGCTCTTAAATATGACGTGACAGATCGCTTCACCGCCTCAGTTCAAGTGGCAGCGCGGATGAGCGCGAGTCTTTTCTTCCACATTAATACAAGGTTTATCTCGAAAAACATGCATGAACATCAAAAGGTATGTTGGAAGATACAGTAAAACTTACCGGAATGTACCATTTCTCATGTAATCACTTAATCTGTTTCAACCTCGGAAAGACGTCAATATAACAGCTTGTGAACAATATGTCACATAATGTCACATTTACCTCAGGAATGTTTTCCAGTGTTCACAGTTCCTTAGTTAGCTATAAAAAAACACTAGAGAGGAGCTTATTTGAATAAATTTGCAATGAAGACAAGCGCTTATGAAAACTACCTTATGTGCAACTAAGTTTTATACAAACATTTCAGTTTTTATTTGAGTGTAATTATTATATATATTTATAAAATAATCGGCTATCAGTATCAGCAGAGAAATTTAGTATCGGTGCATCATTAATATACACACAGTATACATAGACAAACCCAGAAAAGATAAAAAAGAAAATAATTTCATGCTATTCATATCATATTAATAAATGAGCACATTGCCTATGCACTTCATATTAATGTTAATAGTCTTCAGAGTTCGATTTTAAGGACATTTTTGTTTGCATTTCTTTGTACTATAAACAGTTTTTGCACTGTGTTGGGTCACTAATTCCAATAAAGTCCAATGCAAACTCTGGTTCCTGAAGCAGAACGACTGCCCTAGACCACATAAAGGTAGATTAAGATGCAGAGCGCGTCCTAGATAAAGAGGTATGAATAGCCCAAATCTAATGAGTGTACAGTGGCTCAGTGTTAGCTGGAAGGGTGCCAAGGCTTCATGTTGCCGCCCCTTGTTGACAAGTGTATTTACTAATAGCTCCCGCTGCTAATGAATCACAAGGACTTTGAGGTGCTGTCAGCATGAGAGGATGAGGGAACCTGGCTACGGTGTGAGCCAAGCTGGTTTGTCACATGCGTGGAGCCATAACGGTGGCGTTTGCAATGTCTGCACACCTTATGTGGCCAAAGCCCAGTTCGGGGAGATAGGGCAGCTTCTTGACCTGGATTATAGAGTCGTACAGTGACGGTTGCAGACCTTGCGCTACCATGTTGGCCAGTATGACGGCGACCATCATGGGAAGGATGTGAGAGATCTGACCGGTCAGCTCAAAGCAGATCACTGCTGTGGAAACGGTGTGAGTGACGGCTCCCGTCAGCGCCGCCGCACCTTCATGGTAAGAGAAAAGAATAGACCAATAGAGTAACAGGACAGAAAGATGGAGTGCTATAAGACAGGGTCATGACAGGAGTGACATAATGAATGGAGAGAGTATGGTCACATGCAGCGGAAGATCAGAGACTAAGAGAAGGAGGGACAGGAACAGGACTGACATCATCAACACAGTATGAGCAAACATTAGGTAATTGTGGTGGATTGGAAGACGAGGAAAGGATGACTGACCAATGACAGCGTACCCTCCAGGGATGATGCGGTATAGTATTCCATCAAACAGGATACCGTGAGGAAAGAGAGTTGCCATGATCTCACCCACTAAACGACCAAATGCGGCACCTGTAAGAGAAACATCATAGAATATTTGAGCCTAGTGTATTATTGACAAAATAAAATAAGACAAATCAGAATGTGGTAGGCTAATTTCTATAAGTGTAATGTTCATCGACATACAGTATTTACAGTGTGACCCGAAAGTCTGAGGCTACTAGTATCTCAGATGATTGTATGTTTGTATTCAAATAAAAAATGATTGTATTTCGTATTTTTCTAATGTAAAATATGTTCTTTTTTAGACCCTACTGTATGTTAAAGTGATCCTTAAATAAATCAGAATGTATCATAAATGGCAGTCACCAATAAATGAATAATACCATTGACCTACCCAATACAAAGACAGGCATGAAAGCTCCAGACGGGATGGGCATTGTGGTGGAAACTGCAGACATCCAGAACTGTGAGATGAATAATAATGTTTTCACATGATTGCCTTAATTCTAAAATCTCTGTCAGCAGCACAAGCACAACCTGTATGAGCCTAACTCAAGTGAAAAATGATTGCTTCAGCAGCTTCAAACCTGACAGATGGAGGGAGATAATGACTGTCCTGAATAAAAGCAGGTTTCATTGAAGCCATCGACTGGCTACTGACATGATAACTAAAGCCAATGTCAGTGCATGGTACTTTTTTCTAGTGTTTTAAACTGAAAATTACTTTACTTAAAGTTTGGTGAATGGCTGTAGCGCTTTATGCTAGACAAAGATAAAGTGAAAAAAAAAAAAACAGTTAAAGAGTAGAGAAGGACCTTGAGACAGTGAAGATAAATGGAAGAGGATTGATGGAGGACAATGTGAACAAGAGAAATTTAAAAGGACCAACCTTCATGATAAAGAAGAGAATAAGAATGACAAAGATGCTGACGTCAGGATGAAACCACACAGCAGAGCGACCGAGACCAGGCGGGAGAGGGGAACCCCATATTTTAGTCCAGGTGAAGTTATCAAACAAAGAGTTAATGCACTCCCTGGGCATCAGCTGTGGAATAATACCGTCAAATTCACATTTAAAACCAAATCAAATAATATATTTCAAAAACCAAACTATGACATTATTTCAAGATTGTTTGAATGAAAAATGTCTGAATGAAAGACCATAATCATAAGCACAGTGGTTTTCAACCTTTGTGACTCCAAGGCCCACCATTCTCCACAACAATAGCTACTGTAATGGCAAAGTTTTTAAAACCTATTTTAATTGGTGGACACTCCTAGTTTCTGTGTATTAAAGTTCAAGATTCCAGAAGTTTCAAGAACTGAATGTTCTTTAGTGTTCTCACTCTTTTTAATCAATAAATTTTCATGATTTTTCCAATTGTTCCAGATTTACTGGATAAGGATTAAGGATAAGGATTTTTTAAAATATTTTTTTATTTACAAATTAAACCTACTTTAATATATTAGAGCTTGGCATAATGTATACTCATTATAAAAATGGCCATGGGAATCCTGGTTCCCTTTTGAGTGGAACTCGACACTGCATCATGGCGTTGACTCTATGGGAACGCTTCCGTGCTGGAGTTCCTTCAAGAACATCTTTTCAGCAGGGCTGGCTCCAGCTACCTTAAAGGTATACGTGGCTGCTGTTTCCACGAGCCGCATGTCTTTGGATGGAGTTTCGGTTGGGAGGCACCGCTTGGTGTCTCGGTTCTTGTGTGGGACCAGACAGTTGAGGCCTATCTGCTGTTTGTGAGTTCCCTCCTGGGACCTAGTATTGGTCCTAGGAGCCTTAACGGAAGCCCCATTTTTTAGTCCTTGGATTTGGTCTCAGAAAAAAAATGCTGACTGTCAAAGTGGCTCTTTTATTAGCATTAACATCACTCAAGAGAGTATGAGACCTCCAGGCCCTTTCAGTAGCCTCCTCCTGCTTAGACTTTGCATCAGGTGATGTAAGAGATGGGACTACATTCCAAAAGTACCTTCTGCAGCTCCTCAGCTGGTCACTTGGCAGGCTTTCTTTCCTCCACCTCATGAGACACTGGATCAAGAAAGCCTCCACATACTATGTCCGGTCCATCCTCTGAGGATCTATGTCCACCGCTCAGGCCAGTGGGATCCTCTCAGCTTCTGGTAATGCGGTCACCAAGCAGCGTATGTCGCATTGGATTTCAGATGCTATTTTCCTCTCCTATGAAGCACGCGAAATGGCTTTGGCTCAAAGAGTCAGGGCCCACTCTAATAGGAGTGTAGCATCTTTCAAAGCTCTTGCAAGGGGTTCACTCTTATAAGTCCAGTCAGAACTCAACAAGCGTCTGTGCCTTTACACAGCCTTGTGGGCAGGCTCTGTTACCAGCTCACGCAGAAACATTCCCATAGTGTCAACACCATGATGCAGCGTCTTGTTCCCCTTTCAGGGAACCAAGTTACATATGTAAATGAGATGTTCTACAAAGACAAAAAACAGTTGTTGAGGGGGTGAATTCATATGTGCCTTATTTTAATTCATTTGAAATAATCTCAAGACCAATTTGGAAGTTTGCTGAGGCCCCCTGGTGGCCCTGGCCCCCTGGTTGAGAACCACTGCATTATCCTGTTTTTTAGTTATCAGAATGAACAAAATTGCACTGTTAATTGTTAACAAATGTTTCTAATCTGACCTCTCCAGCCATGAACTGCCCAAAGCCTGGAGGGAATGTCAGTGTTGTAACCACTAATGTCACAACAGCAGGGAAAATCAGCCGGCTGAGAGAGAAAATATGAGACATATTGCAAGTATTTTGTTTATAGACTTATTTTAAAGATTTTAATTACAGCAAATTATCACTCATTAATAATGCTACAGAAGTTAATACTAAAGGTAATATTGTCTGTTGTCATTTGGTGCTTTTTTTCTCTTACTGCTTTGTAAGGAATCGTGTAAAAATGTTAGGTCTTCTCATGAACAGGACAACTTGACGGTTCAGGTAAACAAAGAAAGCTCCTAGAAACCCACAAGAAATCCTGTGGGTAAAAAAGTAACAAAGACAAAAACGTACACATTATTTTAGCGATCTAAATACAAAAAAAAAAAATCGTTCTGGCCTTTTCAGTTTAATAAGATAAGATTATTAAATAGACAGATACACTGAAAGAAAGATACATTGCTGAATTGTTTCTGATCAATGTGAACACAATTATTATGGAATATAATAGAGTATAATAGAATAACTTAATCGAAAACTTTTAGCAAAAGATGATGTTTCAACAAATCAAATATAATACCAACATCTGGTCACTTTGGTCAGCTGACAATAATACAAAAGTGCTGTGTGCTCAGGTCTGCGAGAGTGTCAAGGGTTACGAAATGGCACACACACACGCACGCACGCACACACACACACGCACAGACACACACACAGCTTCAGGATTGTGCCCTCACCACGAACGGCACGCTTTCGCCCCCACGCTCTCACCCAATAATGGCGAACGCTGGAAGCTCTTGAAGGTCGAAAGGAAAATCCATGCGGAAGTTGGTGCGGAAGAGAGCAGTGATGGTTACTGAAACAATATCAATAGAAGAGAAACGTCATCTCATCTGACATATGATCATCTCAAGGCTGCTAAGACCTTCATTCAGGAATATTATTTAGTATCCCACCTGCATCCTTATTGAACACAGACAGTACTCTGAAAATAAAAGCACTGAATGTAGCAGCAAAGTAGCCCCTCCAGTAGTTTCTCACAGCAAAATAGGTTGATGTAACTTCAATGCTGAACAAAACACCTGGATAAACAAAAAACATTTTTTTAGAAGGGTTTACTGTCATCTACAGCAGGGATTTTCAAACTTTTGCCAAGGACCACAAATATAATGATAAAATATGAACACCTAAACTTTTTTTGAAAGTCTGTTATGCAGATCAAGGCTGCAATTATTTGATTAAAAAATGCAGTAAAAACAGTAACATTGTGAAATATTATAAAAATTAAAATAACTGTTTTCTATTTGTAATATATTTTTAAGAGTAATTTATTCCTGTGATGGCAAAGCAAAATTTTGGTGCTCAAGTAATATTTCTTATTTATATTTTTTTCAGGATTCTTTGATAAATAGAAAGTTCAAAAGAACAAAATTGATTTGAAATAGAAATATTTTGTACCAATGTAAAAGTCTTTACTATCACTTTTGATTGATTTAATGCATCCTTGCTGAATACAAGTATTACTTTCTTGAAGAAAAAACAAACAAAAAACAACCAAACGGACAAAAAATCCTTGACCCCAAACTTTTGAATGGCAGTAGGCCTATATCTTAAATTAAGTGTATTTCCCTTTTGAGGGAATTCGCACTGCGTCGTATGATGACACTTCACGGAACGCCTTCAGTGTCTGAAGCACGTGTGCAACTAGTCCAATCCTGATTGGTGCTGCTTCACCTCATGACGTGTGACAGCGTAATGTGGAAGCTTTAAAGGGGGCTGGCAACACAGCAGTGTCTGCTTTCTGATCTTCAGCAAACGCTCTGTGTGTGTCAGTCCTATTTGGTATTTGTTTGTCCAGTAGGCCAAAAGAAAAAGTTTTAGAAATGGCGAGTGAGCAGCAATTTAGAAAATGTGTTCCTCCCTGCCGGGCGGGGATACACACAAGTTTTTTTGTGAGTTGCTTGAGAGTGGAGCATGCACAGTCAGCTCTCGAGCTCCTGCCTGGCCATGTTTGATGAGAGCGGCCAAGCTTGCGCTCCCTGTGGTTCAGGGTCCCATGGCTGCTGAGGCAGCCCGGCTACTTTACTCATGGGGATTGCATATGGAGCTAGCGGAGGAGTTTGGCTTCGCCCCTTTCTCAGCTCTCAACTGCTAGTTCCAGCGCTCAATTTCGGGATATGGAAGCCCGTCTGTGGCTTCTTCTGGCCTGAGTGAGAGCTTGATGTTGGGTTTGTCTAGCTCCAAGGAGGTGGACATTCTCAGCATCGAAGCGGATGATTTGGAAGACTTACCAGCCCTATCCCCACAGTATGAGGAACTAGTGAAGGCTATAACTTGAGCCATTGGCAAAATTAAACAACGACTGGCAGGCCCAGAAGCGGGAAGTGCAAAGAAATAGTAAACTTGATGAGCGCTTTCTACAGTCAAAAGCACAACCTCTACATCGGGGCTTAACATTCTTTCCAGATCTCCACACCGAGGTGTCAAAATCCTGGAAATGGCCATTCTCTTCTCATCTATTAAGTCCCACGGTTCATAACTACGCTTCAATCGTGGGGTTTAAAGAGAACGACTATGAGATGATGCCAAGGGTAGAAGAGACATTAGCTGCTTATCTCTGCCCTGACGCTGCGTCATCCCTTAAAGCCCCAACATTGCCCACCAAGCCATGCCATACAACATCTTCCCTGGTTTACAAAGCGTATATGGCTGCAGGTTAGGCGGGCGCTTGCCTACATACTACGGCCATCTTGCAAGCGTACCAGGCCAACTAGGGACCTGGATGAGGATGAAGGTTTAGAGCCTGACGCCATTAAAGAGCTGTGTCGGGCCACCGATCTTTCTCTCCTTGCCACCAAGGAGACGCCGTGCCATCAGTCACTCCACGGCAGCTATGGTGGTTATGGAGAGGCATCTTTGGCTAAACCTCTCAGCCATCAAGGAGAAGGACAAAACCTTCCTTCTTGATGCCCTGCTGTCACCTCCTGGTCTCTTCAGCGATGCTCTAAGCTTGGTTGTTGAAAATATTTAGGAGGCAAAGATACAATGGCAGCATTTCAGAGGTTCATCCCTCCTCACCACAGGTCCCAGGGGGCTGCTGCCAGGGGGCAGACCCAACCATCGTCGTCGAGCTTATTATACCGGCAACAACAAAAGGAGAGTGTTGCTGATTGAGCCATGGTACAGCTGTGGCCAAGACTTCATCAGTACGCATCCCACTCTAGAAAGTGTTTGCCTGGATGGGGTTTTCTACTACCGGTAGCCCCGTTCTGGCCGGCCCGAGTTTTTTACTGGTTTTTAGACCCTGTAGCCCTCCTAGACGGTCTCCCATGGGAGATTCCGGTCAGGAGGGACCTTCTTATGCAGGCTGGAGGCACAATATATCACCTCTGGCCAGAGATGTGGAAACTATGGGTCTGGCGCCTTAGGGGGATCAGCTCCAAAATGCAGGTCTCTCAGCTGAGGTTGTAGAGACTATTTTCAATTCTAGAGCATGAGGAAACTTTATACCTTAAAGTGGAGAGCCTTCACTTTATGGTGCAGAGAGCGTCTGTTGGACCCAGTTAACTGCCCAGTGGCTTCAGTGCTGGAGTTCCTTTAAGACCGTTTTTCTGCCGGTCTTTCCCCATCCACAATTAAAGTGTACGTGGTGGCCATAGCTGCCTTCCATGCGCCGTTAGATGGTGGGACCCTGGGGAAGCACCACTTGTAACTCGTTTCCTTCATGGCACTCTGAGGATGAGGCCTGCGGCTCAGGTTAGAGTCCCAGCATGGGATCTAGCCGTGGTACTAGAAGGGCTGTCCCTGGCACCCTTCGAGCCCTTGGACTCTGTATCTGACAAATGCATCACTCTAAAGATGGCGTTCTTGCTGACAATCACGTTGCTTAAGAGAGTAAGAGATTTACAGGCTCTGTCAGTTGCCTCCTCCTGTCTGGAATTTACTCCAGGTAGAGTGAAAGCTATTCTTCACCCGAGGCCGGGTTATGTACCTAAAATACCCACTAATGTGGCCAGGTCCGTAGTCCTTCAGGCCTTTCATCCTCCTCCTCATGTGTCGCCGGAACAGGAGAAGCTACAGTTACTCTGCCCTGTTAGGGCCCTTGAGGTTTATGTCCAGAAGACCGCTAAATGAAAGTGCCATCATACGACGCAGCGTCTCGTTCCCTTCTCAGGAAACCAGGGTTACAGTCATAACTAGAGAAATGTTTTACTCCAATTGTTCATTCTTTGTTAGATTTATACTTAAAACAAAGTTTGACAGTGATGTTTAGACATTTTACTGGCAAACAAACATAAATATCTAGTTCAGACATGAAACTCTAGAGGGTGCAGGCTGATAGGTCCTTTACATTCTGCAAGCAATTACATCATTAACACATGGCACAAGCTGATTGGCCTCTGCTAATCCTGTAGCCAATCAGATTGCTTGCTCAACATTTAAATAGCCTGGTCCATTGTTTGCTGTAAGCTAGTCCTGCAGCATGCTATCAGAATTCCTCTGAAACCCTCCACCTCCCCCAGATCCACCTGCTACGGGATTTATGTATGTCTATTTATGCAGCACCAACATATATTACATGCTTAAAGCAACATGTCTGTGTATCTATTAGCAGTTGCAAGTCTATAATTGCTTTACAGCAGCAAAAATCAACAGCTGCAGAAGTGTAGCAGATCTTGCTCGCCAAGACCAAAAACATTGCCATATATATTCAATTACATCCTAAAACTATTCAGAGTGTTCTCATGTTTGAAATACTGATTAAGATTAAGAAAAAGCTAGAAAATGCTTTATTGCACCATGCACTTTACCTCCAAGAGGGGTTCCAAAACAGCATCCAACCCCTACAGCACAGCCCACCGTGAGGATGTCTGTATAACAATATGGGCTCTACTGACACAGAGGCATACAAAAAAAAGGGAAGCAGACACAGTTGAGGGTATAGGTGGGGGAAGGTATAAATTATTCTTGGTAATATAAATGCCCTGGATGATAAATAAGCACTGTCCTCAAAAATAATGTGTAATAAAAAAACCCTGTCCTGTCCCCTGAAGATAAACGAGCATTCAGCATTTTATGAATGGAGATGCCAAATATGCATTGCAGGATCTCCATGCACTTCTGCTTACCTGATAGACTCCAGAGAAGAAAGACATAAACTTGCTGAGGACAGCTGCACAGATACTGGCTATGTGAACAAAGGGACCCTAAAATATGAAAATAGCACAATTTAAAGGTTAGCATCAGATGGGGATAAGGCCAGTCTAGTTAACCCAACTGGCACTCACATCCACCAAATCACTGGGCATTTTGTAAATATGAAAGGGCAAATTGTGCCCCTGTGTATGTTACACGAGACTGCAAAATTAAATGTGTCTCACCTCTTTGCCAACTGGCATACCACTCCCCAGGCCAGCAGTGAGTCCCACCACCTTCGCAATAAATGCCTTGAGTGTCAAATATTCCTTCAGCACAACACCTCGGAGTATGGTTTTCAGCTCTGGTATACCAGAGCCTGAGGGAAAAAATAAGAGTTAGAAGAGGAAAGAAAGACGACAAAATAATCAAATGAATTATGAAAATAAATCAATGTGAAAGGTCTGTAAACAAATTTAAATATGATAATGAATCGCACACATTACTGTATATAGAAAAGACAGCTGAAACTGATCATGATGTAATCTGCAGCTTTGTTTTCCAACCTCTTTCATCGACACCAAACCAGAAATGTGTTCCAACTTATACTGTACTTCTTTAAAAAGGGACCCTTTCTGTTTGGTTTATGGTTACGGCTATGGTAGTAAGAATATAGAATCTAATTTTTAAATTCTGGAAAGCTTTGTAATAAGTGGGGAATGTACCAATCAAATTTAGAAAAAAGGGAACCAAAAAGAAACCGATTAATTGATATATAATATATATTTTGATTCATTACTTTAAAGTCGGCATGAAATCAAAATCGGCAATTCTTGTTTTTTATGGAATATTACAACATTTATTATAAAAGGTTTATCTGTGTGGGCTACATCATTATTTTTTCTCACATGCCCTCATGAGCTCCCCCTTTTTGCAACATATCTTCCCTGATGACGGTTTTTTTTTGGCATGAGGGCGGGACAATCTGTCACTCACATGACATCGACCAATAGCAAACCACAACCATCCAATCACATTTTTAAGTCCTGCCCTAAATGTTTTAATGTAGGGCATGACTTAAAATTATGTATTGTCTGTTCAGAGCTAGCAATGCCCTACATTTACAAGTTTCAGTTTTACAAGATTAAAGAAAATCACTCCCTGTAACCTGCATTTATTCCCAACCATGGGTGCCATGGTTGGGAATAAATGATCTGGATGGATAAACCAGCAGGTGGCATTGTTGAGTAGTAAACAGTGTGAAGCAGTTACAGTAGTTGAAGAAAAGGAAAATATGTGGCTGGTATGTTTGAAGGGCACAGAATACAGTAAAGGTGCTTCCAAGAGACGGACACAGTGTACGTAGACACTTTAATGGAAAACTGAGATTATATAAAGAGGCAAGATCTAAAATTAACTCACTAAGCACCTACTGTCAGCAAAGAACTAAGTATGATTTTCGAACACAGGCATTGTGAGAAGTGCCATTTGCCACAAAAGGTGGAAAACAACTAAATTATTCCTTTGTTATAGGAACAAAACTGTATGTTTTAGTCTCAACAGGTGAGGCAAAAACGTAATTTTAAACCCTGGGTAAAGCTAAAAGATCTGCAAAGAATATGAATAGGATATAAAGAAAAAAATGCAAAGAAGGTGTATGAAAAATAATAAACAAAATATAAAAGTTTAAAAAAAAAGGGGAACAGTGAGACTACACACCAATGGCCTGAGGAGCGACCAGGTGACAGAAGAGGGAGGCAAACAAGATGAGCACCATGGGATAGAAAACCCAAACCAGGTACTGCAGTGGGATGTTCCCCCTCAACTCCCCATAAAACCACTTATAGGCTGAGAAACACAAAGAAGGACAGAAATGATGGCGCATGTGAGGTAGAGAAAGAGGAAGACAAAAGCAAGCCATGTGGAGAAGATTTAGAAATGAGAATTGGAAAAACATGGAAAAGTCGCAAATGTATATGGTATATAACATTTGCAAAAATAGAACAGGTTTTCAAATGTTTCAACGTGGACCTTCGGACAATATCTTTCAAGGGACCCCCTTTATAAAATATAAATAATATATGAAAAATATATACATAAAATATAATATATATGAAAAAAGACCCATTTTAAATATAAAATATTATATAACCATTTTTAAAATATGTGTATATNTATTTGTATATAATTAAGAAATAATATATATAAATAAAAAATATAATATAAAAAGACCCATTTTACACTGTGAAATATTAATATGTAAAATATTACATTTAAATTATTTGCTAAGTATATTCAAATATATTTTGCTAAATATATAATAATATTATTTGCAAGTGCTAAACTCCAATTTTAAAACCCTTGAAATAGAAGACAGAAATAAGGGAAATTAAATTTGACTTTGAATAGCTACAAAATATAAGCAAAATTCATCAACAGAACAATAAGGCAAATGAGAAGGTGGTAGGTGGGGAATTCTGGGTAGTGTAGTACCTTCTAGACTCTTGGCACTAGCATAATCCATGCTCCAGCTAACTAATGCCATGGTAATACCCAACAACACCAGAAAGATCCAGTCTTCTCCCAATTTAGAGATGAGGAACTTCTGTACTCGTGCCACGCAGTCTGGGAAAATATTACAGTTTATATCAGATTACAAATCTCAAACATAATTCATATATCCTTTTGCAAGGCTCATTATTATTGACCTCTGCACTTGGAATAGGAGCGCCGTTTCTTGAACGAGGAGGTGTGGCCCTGTTCCTCCTCCTGTCTGTCATGAATGCTCCCTATCTCCAGGTGATGTTGGCTGTGACGGCGACTTCGGCTGTGACTCCGCCCATGGTGACTGTGATGGTGGTGCCCATGGTGGTGATGTCCATGGTAGTGATGTCCATGGTGCTGATATCCATGCTTTTTTCGCTGTCTCTCCATCAGAAGGCGAGTGGCTTCTCTCCGCTGGGACCCACCAGGGTGCTCTCTGTACTCTCCATATAGCTGATAACAGAAGGAATAACAGGTTTTGTTACCCAAGAGATCATTAGATAAATAGCAGACACATTTATCTGAAGCAACTTACACGGGTAATCCCCCTGGATCAACCTAAAGTGGCACTATATTGATATCTCACAGACTGCACCATGTAAGGTTTGAACCTACAAGCTTTCAGCAGGGTTAATATAGTTAAAGGGATAGTTCACCCAAAAATAAAAATTCTGTTATCATTTACTCACCCTCAAGTTGTGTATGATTTTCTTTCTTGCGCTGAACACAAAAGAAGATATTTTGAACAATGTCGGTAACCAAACAGTTCATGCTATGGAAGTCGATGTGGCCCATCAACTGTTTGGTTACCCATATTCTTCAAAATATCTTCTTTTGTGTTCAGCAGAACAGGCTCGGAACAAGCTGAGGGTGAGTAAATGATGACAGAATTTTCATTTTTTGGTGAACTATGCCTTTAGATAAAACTAAAATTACAAGAAATAAAATGAATGTTAAATGTAATAAAGTAAAAAAATTTTTATTTTCATTCATTTAAACTGATGTACTAAAATAAACTAAAACCTAAATAAAAATTATATAAAAATCATATTAAAAAATCTACATTTATTTTGGCAAAAACAAATATAATACTAAAACTGGAAATGAAAATGGATAGTAAAATAATAAAAACTAATTCAAAATATTAATAAAAAAATGTAATAGTAATATTGATATAAATAAAACTGGCTTACAGTTACCAGGTCATATTATTTCCTTCTACAACACAACCTCTTCAGTGCAGATATGCAAGACAAACCACTGTTATCCTTTCAAATTTGTCCAAACTAGAATTATTTGTATGTGCTTTTAATATCGCTTTTAATATTTCTCACCAGTGTGGTCACATATTCACTTTTTTCTTTGGGAAAAAAAAAATAGTAAGATGTCACCCTCATCTTCAAAACAACATGATGCACCCGAAAGGTGACAGAGGAGAGGGAGTCCAAAAATAGAGGAAAATCTTCTTGACATGCTTCGAGTAAGTCCACTGGCGGAAGAACAGTAATCTACATTTAGATTTATAACCGTAAGGATAAGATCCAGACATCTGGAAAACACATTTCTTCAACACGTGTCTTTATTCCCACAATTTCTCTAACACACACATGTGTCTGGTTCACTATCCTTGTAGGGACTCTCCATAGACATAATGGTTTTTATACTGTACAAACTGTATATTCTATCCCCAAACCCTAACCCTACCCCTAAACCTACCCCCAGTTATTCTATAAACTATTTAACAAAAATCCTAATGATAGGGACAGAAAATTGGATTGGGATATAATGTTGGCTGAACCTGCGTGCCTGTGAGCATAATGATGGTGTTATGATTAATTTATTTAAAAGCTTTTAACCTAGTATGAAACAACTTTTACATACTTTTCTTTACATCAACAGCAAGGCCAACTTCAACTTGTATGTAATATACTGAAATTTGTAATGTCGACTTATGGCCTAATAAACGTTACTTGCAGTAAAGAAGTGAAGATGTAAAGAAGTAAATGTGAATCTGACAGAAACGTTAATAAGCAAATTAAGAAATGTCTGTGGCTCTTTTGGTTCAGTTTATTCATTTATGCTATGCAATGTCTCATACACAGTCATTTTAATGCAACAGAACCATGTAATTGCTGACAGCAGCAAATACAGTTTTTCCACATGCTAAATCTTATACAGCTGATTAATGAATCTCATTTTAGAAATGTAATGATTAAACAATGAAAGTTAGATTTCAGTCATCTAACTTGAGAATAACATGAGACGAAGGTTGAATCGAATAAAGGAGATAAACATGCAGAACTTGTCATCTATCCTTTATCAGCCCAAAGAAACTCTTTCTGGCCAACACTGCAGCACTTCTAATGTTATTGCCTTTTTACCGCTGACAGCGCGTGTCGGAAAGAGCTCCCGAAGCTTCCTCAGCACTTTTACACACAGTGATATGAACAGTAACGATAGCGTCGATTTTATCATATCAATTCGAGCCAGAGTCCTCATGCTTCGGAAGTGTTTGCAAAGTGCCGAAAAATGAAGAATGCTGAAAACAGCGTCTTCTCAACATGTTCGAAAACACAAACCACAACACAACGCAACACAAACTCTTCCAGGCCTCAGCTACAACTACAGTGTTTGAGAGCGGGTCAAAGTAGATGTTGTTCACAGGCAGCCAATGAAAGCCACAGGCTGGCATTATGCAAATTTGCTACAAACCTACGTAGGTTCGTGCAGGAATTAAGACTGGAATTACTGACGACTCATTTCATGCAGTTTAAAATCGGTTCTTTCTTTTGGGAGACAATAACTCCATTTATCATGCGCTTTGTCAAATCTGTAGACGTTTTACATTCACAAACAGTTATATTACATACTTCATGACAGGTAATATCCGAAAAAACATAATATATACATATGAATATATATACATTTAGTCCATTTACTCTCCATTTAACCTTACTGCTATCTAGGAGTGACAACTGAGACATTAAAGAGATCTCATTTGTGACTTTAGAAATAGCTATGAGCTAATCTATTATAATATATCTGGCTTAAAACCATTCCTCTGTGGTTTATTGTTTTTCAGATAATATTTAACTTGTGTCTGTATTTGTTACTATTTGCAGTTCTACTGAATTAAAGCACTCACTTTCAGCTTTGGAATGGGCCCATGTAGATGATAGGTTTATCATGTATCTCTCTTCCTCATAACACATCTCTTTCATTTTCATTCCACGCATCTATCCAGTTACTTTCACCCGTTCCCACAGTACATGTAATCCCTTGCTTTCTCCATATTTCACCCCCTCCTTCCCAGTCTGCTTCTACACCTACAGGCTTCTACACCCCCCCTCTGACCCCCTGTCCGCCATAGATTGGAACTACCCCCTTTCTATCCAGGGCCTGTAATACTAGCCGGTGGGTTAATAATAGCTTTGGTGTGACCCAATGATCACAGCCACACTTCCCCACACACCTCTATGTGGATCTTTCTTTCTTCCAATTTGTTCATCTGTCTTTCAAGGACTCCCAAGGAAATGTTGGAAACCTATTATCAGACAACACTGTAATGCTAACTAGCACTGGAACACTAACAGCAAATGTAGTGCTGAGGCAATGTGTGAAGCTCACACATTCATGTATGTTAATCACTATCATCTACAAGTGATTCCAATCAGAAAGTGCTAATGTGCTCAAGCTAAAATGCGCTGAAAGTTGTGTTTGGTGGCATTCTGCTGTGCTTTAGGTCATGCTGATGGCTGTATGGGAATGCTATCAAGGCAATTGTCATGGTGTCGTCACATGATGTTATGTAAAGTCATATGTAATTCTGTTGAAGGTCTTCTAAAATAGACGTTCTTCCCATGCTGTGATGACCACACTTGTCAACATATCCCAATATGCCGGACCATTCTGTTGAGGCTCTTTCATTCAGTAACTTTGCTTAATGTACACTTCAACAATACAATGCAAAATAAAATAATAAAATAAAATGACTGCGTGTGTGATAATTGAAATTAAATAAAATATAAAAATGAGATGAAAAACTTGCCTTGCAACTAACAAACATATACATTTAAAGGTGAAGTACTGAAACCAAAACAGAAATAAAAATAATTTAAAACTTAACAGACATTAAAAATAAAAAGCACATAACAAAATACAGCTAAAGCCCTGTTTGCACTGTCTGCGAATAAACAGCTTGAGAAGTTTCTGTGATGTTGGTTGCAACAGCAGCCATTTCTACCATAGTATCCAATTATATCACGTGATCAAAGTCTACAATCCCACTAGTCATTTACATAAAGTTGAACTCTCAGAAATCAAGAGATCAAACAAAAATGAATAACTTCAAATTGTTTGTTGCTGCAAATCACTGTCAGTGTGAAGCACTCTCTAGGTGACCCATAACCCAAAATATGCTTATTGATAGAACATTTACACATGTTTCCTCATTCAATCAATGTTGAACATACTGCTCAATAAATCACAGTGACATGACTCATAAAAGATGACCTCAACTGCATACATAAGCAATACTACCTTGTTTATAATACATTCTAACCACACTGATGCTCTCGTATGACAGGCTGGGTTTAAGGGATACATTTATAATTTATGATTGGGTTTCCACTTACACTACCATTCAAAAGTTAGGGGTCAGTAATTAACATATTTATTCAGCAAAGATGATTTAAACTGATCAAAAGTGACAGTAAAGACATTTATACAAAAGATTTCTATTTCAAATAAATATTGTTCTTTTGAACTTTCTATTAATCAAACAGTCTTCATGGCAGCACAAATACAAAGTTCTGTCATGAAACTCTAGATGGCACAGGCCGATAGGTCCTTAAAGGGGCATCCCATAATTTACTCACCTTCAAGCCATCCTAGGTGTACATGTCTTTCTTCTTTCAGCAAACACAATCAGAGTTATATTAAAAAATATCCTGGCTCTTCCAAGCTTTATAATGGGAGTGAATGATACCTGAGATTGTAAAGCCCAAAAAAGCACATCCATCCATCATAAAAGTAATCCATATGGCTCCAGGAGGTTACTAAAGGCCTTCTTGAAGCGAAGCAATGCGTTTTTGTAAGAAAAATATACATATTTATAACTTTATAAACTGTAATCACTAGCCTCCGGTAACGGCCTCTGGAGACCCCAACATCCCGAGTGTACATTCAAAATGAACAGCACATAAGGGTTAATATAACTCTGATTGTGTTTGCTGAAAGAAGAAAGCCATACACCTAGGACGGCTTGAGGGTGAGTAAATTATGGGATAATTTTCATTTTTTTGTGATAACTACCCCTTTAACTCAATCTGCTTGCAACCATTGTCATACTCAATAGGGCACAGCTGATTGGTTCCTGCTGTTTCAGTAGCCAATGAGCTCGCTGCTCATAGCAATGCAGCATGCTTAAAAAAACATCCACCGTCCCCAGCTCCAGGGGCGGATCTGCCACCCTAAGAAAAAAGCATTCCCAGACAGCAACATAGTGTGGCCCAGATCCGGCCCACATCTGGGCCAACACTATGTTGCTGTCAGGGTTGCCACCCCAGATTTATCCCAGTATAAAATATAAATTTAAGCAGTGTTTTCTGTATCGCATTTTAGCAGCTGCGCTTTAATACGATGACATAAAGATGTACCATGAAAAAAATAGCAAGAAAACACATCTGCTGCACGGCTGCTCACACTGTGTAGTCAACTTCACTAAAACAGGACTCTTATGAACAGGTTCTTTTTGACGAATCAAATACCAGTGTAGCCGAATTCAAAAACAAATTAACTGCTTTTTCTTTATTTATATATAGTATTATTTTCCATGATGCTTCTCATTGTTTATTTTGACCTGCGCCGTGTACCGTAACTATTTGTGGCGTGTGGATTCTAAATCAATAAAATCATCCCAATCACAAAAACTAATAGTAGAGTTAGGTAAGAATCTAATCCTTAACTAGATGGACATTTTTATTAGACAAACCTTATGATGTCTTGACAAGGTTTTTTTTAAATTTTATTTAAAATAGTTTAAAGGTCAGGATAGATAGAGAAACAGATTGGGTGTTCTGGGTTGTTGATCAAGTGTTGCTAGGTGGTTGCTATGTGGTTGCTAGGGTAGGGTGACCAAACGTCCTGTTTTCCCAGGGCATGTCCTGTTTTCACGTCCTGTCCTGGCCGTCCTGGTTGTTTTTTATAAAGTGATGAAAATGTCCTGGTTTTCATTATTTTTCATTGGGCCATTAAATTGACCGGTGTTACGAGATTTTCGGTTTCTGAGATTTTCGGTTTCCGAAGGCGGAGCATACATTAATCGCAGACATGCCTGATTGCACTTGCAACTGAGAATATTAGTTCACATTGTATCTCAAAACATTAGTGGATTATTCCATAAAGGTAACTATATTCTCAGCATTGCGGCTGACTTGCCTAAACTACAGTTGTTTACTTCTAGGTAACAGTTTATAATGTTTTCATTAGTATGCACGATTTGTGCAGTCGTTTGTAACTGAATAACAGATACTTCATGTAACAGCAGAGCAACCTTCAGCTATCGTCTACAATGAGTTCAGCTCGTTGTGCTCTTCCTTTGTACCTTGCGATGTAACAGCTGATAGGCCTATATAAATTTCTTTATAACTTTCATGCTTATTTGATAAGCAACAAAAAACAGCTTGGAAAGATCAGCTCTACAGCAAAATATAGATGGGCAAACAAGAAGGATGAGAAAGAAAAACAGGATGAAGAGGAAAACGAGGATGAAGAAAACTAAAGATATAGACATTTTTTTGTTAGTTTTTGTAAGTTTGTGAGAGCTATTTTTGTTAAATTTGGATTGCTAATATAGCAGAGGTATTTTTTAGTTATTTATTATTTATTTTTCTAATACAGAAGAGACATTAACTTGTCATAATAAAACATGTTGAGTAACCTCTGAGAAGCCTATCTGAATTTGTGTATTTGGTTATAGATAGTATTTTGTAATATAACAATTTTCTGTCCATACAGAGGAGGCAATGAAATATGGTATTGAAATTATAAGGCATCTTTGAGTAAACTTCGAGGTATCATTTGAGTATTGCCGGGCCGAGTGTCCTGGTTTTCGGTAATCAAAATATGGTCACCCTATGCTAGGGTGTTCTGGGTGACCTTCCATAATGCCCACATAGACATTTCCTCCTCAGTTAAAGGATTAGTTCACTTTCAAATAAAATTTTCCTGATAATTTACTCACCCCCATGTCATCCAAGATGTTCATATCTTATGGCCTATTCTACTTATAGAAAAAATGGAACTGGCGCTGCGTTCGTTCCGTAAGTAGAATAGGGAAGGCGTAGGACAGACAGCGTAAGCTTTTTGAAGAATACAAAAGTGCGGTTTTGGCGGAACCACTTGGTTAAAGCATATACATTCAAATTTTTTTCGAAAATGACCGATCGTTTCGCTAGATAAGACCCTTATTCCTCGTCTGGTATCGTTTAAAGTCCTTTGAAGCTGCACTGAAACTGTAATTTTGACCTTCAACCGTTTGGGCTCCATTGAAGTCCACTATAAGGAGAATAATTCTGGAATGTTTTTTAATCAAAAACCTTAATTTCTTTTCGACTGAAGAAAGAAAGACATGAACATCTTGGATGACATGGGGGTAAGTAAATTATCAGGAAAATTTTATTTGAAAGTGAACTAATCCTTTAAGAAGTCTTCAGTCTCAGCGCTTTGATATTTTGATATTAGTTCACCCCAAAATGAAATTTCTGTCATTAATTACTCACCCTCATGTTGTTCCACACCCGTAAGATTTTGTTCTTGTGCGTTATTCAAGTTAGGTTGAGCTTCTGCTTATGTTCGCTGATCAATGTTTACATTCGAGTAAAAGCCTAAATTAAATCTTTTCATCATAAAGTCCATTATCTTCAGAAAATTTGGACTAAACAGCTCGATTCATATGGATTCGTTTTCTGATCTCTTTTTATAAAGTTTTTGAAGTGTCAAAATGGTAGTTACAAAGGCGGTCAATGGAGGGAAATCTGACAGCATTCTGTCATCAAAAAGATCTTCATTTGTCTTCCGAAGATGAACGAAAGTCTAACTGGTGTGAAACGACATGAGGGTGAGTAATTAATTACAGAATTTTCATTTTGGGGTGAACTAACCCTTTAAACTTGATGCACTAAAACTTGTGATTTATTTATCATCCAGGTAGCCTGCCTCTTTTCTATCTCTTTTCTGTCTAGTAATGATAGACCTACTCTAGCAAGCTCAGAGACATTTAGAATGTGTTGATGTATTTAATAGATAGTGTCTTGGTGCCCTGGATATTCATATTTTGTTATTAGGGGCCCAAACACCTAATGTGAATAGGAGTCCTAATAAATTTATGGAGCTAACTGGCATTTCTAAACTATCAGTCATTTCATCTCTAAGATGAAATCTGTGATATTAATGTTGTCCACTAGAGGAGGAAGCCACAGGATAAGGAATATTTTAAGCCTAAAGTTTCCATCACTTTGAATGGAAATAAATGCATTGATCTTGTTCATTTGTATAATATGGTGTACTGACAGCATAGTTTTATAAAAAAAAAAATAGTGTACATATCTGTGAAAAGCTTATAGATCATTAAATGTTAAACTTTTATATACCCTAATAAAACATATTTTCAAGTTGTCAGACATGATTAAATGATTAGAGAAAATTTTATGTCTTTTTCAAGATAATATACATTGTAAAATCTCTATAAAACACCACTGTTGTATGAATAATAAAACAAACACTTACTTTAAACTGCAAGCTACACTTATTATAGAAGAAAAAAAAAAGAGAAAAAAAATGATAAGGGCCTTGAGATAAACGCTTTAGATAAAGTTTGGAGCTGCAAATTATCTATTCACATTAATTTGAAATTGACCTGACATATGACATGTGATTCATCTAAATTTAAAAGTTGAATATGAGTCCACACTTACACCACACATATTATGATCACATGCCTTATGACAGTAAACATTTTTGACTTCTTATTTAATTTCACACTAACAGTAAGTGTTCTCTTTTGAAAGTCAGTTGGCTTTTTTGACAGCTGTGTGTTTCATCAAACCATAACTTTCAGTGAAAATTCAAGTTGGACTTTTCTGTAAAAAACACATCATAAGATTAATTTCAGTTGGATCGCTAATCATCCACAAGAGCCATAGGTGCTTGGACCCCGATGATTGCTGCTTGCGACTATATTTTGTTTTTAATCATAGTATAGTTGTAGTATAGATGATATAGTATAGATGATTAAATATAGATGATTGAATGCTTGTTTGCTTTGGTTTTGCCATCCCTCACAGTCCTCATGCCACTCCCTTGCTACCCAATAAAACATTTCTAGATCCGCCCCTACCCAGCTTCACCTGTATAGATCTGCTATGGGTAATTCATGTATGCTATTTTGTATAGCAGCAGCATGTCTTATTGCTCACAGCAGCGTGTCGTGTATTTATTGGCAGTAGCAAGTCGCGTACTTGCTCTGCAGCAGCAGCAATAAACAGTAGCAGCAGAAGCGTAACAGATCTATTCCAAGACCAGACATATCAACAAATCATATCCATTACCATGCCAAACACTCTGAGAGTTGTCATGACAGAACTGTTTTCAACATGAATAATAATAAGAAATGTTTCTTGAGCAGCAAGTCAGCATATCAGCATGAAGCATCATGTGACACTGAAGACTGGAGTAATGATGCTGAAAATTCAGCTTTGCCATCACAGGAATAAATTACATTTTAAAATATATTCAAATAGAAAACAGTTATTTTAAAATTGTAATTTCACAATATTACTGTTTTCACAGTATCAAATAAATGAAGCCTTAGTGAGCATAAGAGACTTCTTTCAAAAACATTAAATAATTATACTGTCCCACACTTGTAGTTTATGCAATTTGGATGATTATGTACATTTGGGTGATTCTTCAATTAGTCTTGTCTTTAAATCTAGAAAAAAAAATCTATTTATATTTCTTCTATTTGTCATCTAAACAATTATAACATGTCTCTGATTACGGTTTTGGTCAACCTTTAAAAAAAAAATCTTGTTAGAAAAAGTGCAAAGTAGACTTTCCCTGATTTGAATACTTTCGTGCAGAGAATTTAAAAGTCATGCTCAAAACTGAAATTAAGAAAAAGTGATTAAAAGAGATTTTAAATACATTTGTTAAATTATTATGACCTATAGCCTACTTTAAAACTAGAATGATTATAATAATAACAAAAAAATTGTAGAGTCATTTTAGGCGACAGAAAATTTCCATAATTGAAGAATCGCTCATTTTTATTTAACCTCCTATTTAAAGTCATACGATAGAATGGACTGGGTTTTTGTCTTAAAGAAAAAGTTGCTCTGCAAACTTATTCAAAGAACAAAAAGAGGTAGTACAGACCTCCTCAGATAAACGAGAGATTGAGTAAACAGCTGCACTTTCCCGCGAGTTCTGCAGCAGCATAGTGACTCAGTCAGTACAGATAGAAATATACAAGTCATGCAGAGATTGTGCAACATCTTTGACATCATAAGATTTAAAATGACAGAAGAACAGCAAATCACAACTGTCTAAAGAGTAACCAGAAAGAAGAAAGGGTGCGGGAGAGAGAGAGAGAGAGAGAGAGAGAGACAGAGACGGTGACTGACCACGGTCTGCTGGTATCTCAGAGCCTTCCTTTGCGACGCATCTGCGGCCATTGACACACTGTCACTGACCCAAAAATAAACCGCCTGTCTGTCTTAGCATTCCCACCCTGGGGTGGCACGGACTGAGGGAGAGAGGGCACACGCAAGTTCTCTCGCTCGATCTCTCTTTCCTGGCTTTACACATGCACAGCCATCTCTCACACACACCTTCTCATGTGGTGCAACACAGCAGTCCAGTTGCCCAACTAAGCTCCGTGTGCATACATGGGTTTATGAGGACGTGCATGTGCTTGGGGCACGTACATGCGTTTGTGTATGTGTGTGAGAGGTTGTGAGTTACAAAGAGAGCGTAAATGCCAAACTAAACCCATCCACCCCTTCATTAGTGAGGCCGGTTTGTTTAATAGTGGTCGATCCTGTCGCCCCAGGCAACAAACTAAGACTATGATCACCTGTTCATTTGGAAAGGGGCACAGTAAGGGTTTGAGCAGCCGAGGGAACTCCCCGTCGCCCATGTAATATGAGGGGAGGACAGGGAGGACCAAATCGGCCAATGCCATCTCCAATTCACCTTTTTCATCACTGATGTTCAACAGAATGTTACGCAATACAGTGACACAAGGAGACAGTTTTAGCTTTAAATAATGTGGATAAGAAGAATGAAACATTTATAGAACTGTTAGCATCTAGTTTTTTTTTTTTTTTGATAATTCTGCCACCAACTTCAAATTATGTTCTTGATTATGTATAGTAGTATGTATGCTGTAAAAAACCTTTTCGAAGTTGTAAATAAAACAAAAATTATTGGAGTATGTTTTCCAAAAAAACAGTCTTTCTACTTCAAAATTTCACAATTAATTCAATGGTGTTACGTTTCTTTGTAATTAATTGTGAAATTTACTAGCAAGTGTATGTAAACATTTCTTGAATCATACTGTCCTCAATAGTTTTAAAAACATTTTACAATTTACCATATTTAATAAAAAAGGATATTTTTCAAGGAAATAAATAAACAAACAAAATTTTTTTTAGTTTTTGACCAGAACAAACATGCATTTTCACATATTCTGTTATTTGGAAGAATGTTTGTAACCAAGCAGATCTCGGCCCCCATTGACTACCATAGTATTTTTTTCCCCTACTATGGTAGTCAATGGGGGCCGAGATCTGCTTGGTTACAAACATTTTCACAAATATCTTCCTTTTTTTATATACAAGTTTGGAACAACTTGAGGACGAGTAAATGACAGAATTTTCATTTTTGAGTGAACTATCCCTTTGAAGGATTCTGTCTGGTGCTTCGTATTTTAATTCTTCGATTTAATTCATTTTTAAATGTACTTACATTTAAAGAATTAAGCAACTCAACATACTTCATCACTAGAAAAAATTAGAATAAAATGAGTCAAGAACCTCACTCAGTCTTTTTTTTCCTAAGAGTAGAAACAGATTTTTTCACTCACCATTCTGTTTCATTGTGATATAGGCTAATGTAAAGATGCCAATTAGGGTTAATTCACATGTAGGTAGAATTTGAGGCAAATGTTTAATTTAACTTTCTACACAAACATATAACATGCAAGAAATGACAGTTGAGCCGGTCTTATATCATAAGCTGTCTATGTGGTACAGTGATGCATGGCAGAAACTCAGGTGAAGGCGGAGCTTAAAGAAACAGCTGTAGGAGGAGGGTGTGGCAGCAAGAATTTAAGCAGATAACTGACAGTAAGATCAATAACACTTGTTGGATACGAAGAGATGGGTCAGAGAAGGTGATACTTTGGGAATAAAATACAACAAAAACAGCTTCTGACAAGAAGGAAATTACCAAGTGTGGAAAATGAGAAATAGTTCCATCATTCTTCACACACAAAGAAGATGACATGTAAGTTCATTGCTGTTTTTATCATATATATATATATAGTGTACATATGTGTTTTTTTTTTTTATTCAACCACCAAACTTATAATACTTGAAAGAATTAGAAGAATTAGAGGTGCGTCTATCTATGATGTAAAGACAGTAATGCAGAGGAACCGGTTGAGTGACAGTCTGGTAGTCTCGTACACAAAGTCAAGATGTCACCGAAACAATGTGCTGACAAAGGATGATAAATAGCAGGAGTGTTTAAGGCTTTTTTTATACTGTACAGGTACAGTACATAGACTGATGTTCTGCATGTCTCAGGAGGTTTTATCTTGATAAATTCAAAGCTATTTTTAAACAAGTGGTCACAAATTGTATTGTCGTGACTACCAGTGTTGATCATATTTTCTTTTCATGGCAGTGTTATATAGAGGCAAAAGCTTCATCATTGTCATGATTTAATTATAACAAATATTTAGATGATTATCAAATAGGATGGGACTCCATAACTGCTTCCATATTTCATTGCTGAATAAATGTGTCAGATACGCCCAAATTAACCAAATTTAGCTTTACGACTGATATTTAAAAGGATCGTGAAAACATACAAATGATTTACTCACAGTATATACACACTAGCAATAACATTTTCTGCAAAAGATGCGGCAAACCACATGGGTAATCAATGTCGCACATTTATAGCTTTATGTTTCAAAGAGAGCTGCACTGCATGATTATGCCAGAGATATTATCCTTACACTCATAAAACCCATAAACTGATGCAGGTGAATTGCGTTGCTCTTAAATTGCTTGATATCAGTTTACATATAGTGTTTTGAAGTTGGTGCTTTGCCATATCTCATTAATGGTGGTAATATTTTTTTTCTTTTACAGTATGTCTAATTCAACTAACACAACAGATCCATGTACACCAGGCACTCTTTGTGGTAAGTGATGTGCTAGGTTCGGGCCTGTGGAAGCCCTCCCCTCTGACAGCACCTCAAATATGCATATTTTATACTATATCTGATTATCTGTAAGCGTGAACTCGTAAAACAGACACATTTTAAGCTGCCTTTATGTAACAGAAAATGAACCAATATCAAAAACCATCACCAAAAAAAAGGACAAATTAACTTTTTAAAAGGTTTTGAAATCAGAACACACACTAGAGAGCCTTGAAGTCTCCATCTCATAAATACATAAAATGACAAATAATGAGATCAGAGCAGTGTTGCCAACTATTTTCAATGGAAAGTAGCTTACAGTGACAAAGTTGCTGGCGGTGTGAAAAGAGCTTAAAGGGATAGTTCACCCAAAAATGAAAATTATCCCATGATTTACTCACCTTCAAGCCAGGTGTATACGACCAACTTCTTTCAAACGAATATATATTTCAGATGAAGCTATATTAAAAAAAAATCCTTGCTCCGCCAAGCTTTATAATGGTTGTGAATGGGAGGCCACATTTTGAAGCAAAAATAAAATGCATTTTTTTGTAAGAAAATAAGATGCGTTTTTATAAGAAAAATGTCCATATTTAAAACTTTATCAATTCAAATAACTAGCTTCCTGTGGACGACCATAGTAACTTTGCACCAAATGATTAACCCCATGACGCGATGTATGACGCAGGATAGGAGCAGCGGAAGCTTAGACGCCTCTCGCAGTTCAAACTAATAGGGCTGTGTAACAAACTCAAGCTCCTATTCTCTTATATTGAAATCCTCTGACATTTCTCATTAAAACTTTGTTTTAGACTTCTAATTTGTGACCGGTGTTTTGTTTTGCTCTACTCTCTGCCCTTCCGTGTTTGTCAGTATGTCATGCATTGGGTCAGAGGTCACTCTTCCCCCTGAACTAGACTCACGTACGGCCATTGCCGGAAGCCAGTGATTGTAGTTTATAAAGTTTTAAATTGAGATATTTTCTTACAAAAACCCATCACTTTGCTTTAGAAGGCATTTATTAACCCACTGGAGCTGTATGAATTACTTTTATGATGGATAGATGCACTTTTTGGAGCTTCTAAAACTCGCCATTCAATTCCATTACAAAAGCTGGGAAGAGCCAGGATATTATTTACTACGACTCCGATTAAGTTTGGCTGAAAGAAGAAAGTCATCTACACCTAGGATGGCTTGAGGGTGAGTAAATTATGGAATATCACTCCATCCAATTCAATGGATGGAGTGATAGAGCCTATTCTTTACGAGAAGTGCCATGGGATTTTTAATGACCACAGAGAGTCAGGACCTCGGCTTAACGTCTCATCTGAAGGATGGGAGGGACATTTTGACGACATCACCACAGACCAATAGTAGTTTGATGGTGTTTACCAGCCACAGCAAACTTTTCCGGAAAGTTCACTTTTCGAACTTCTGAAACAGACATGATCTCGGAATGGCCTGATTGTCTTCTAAATGACGTCACACCAGTTTGTTATTCGATTTCGCTTGAAGTATATCAGGACGGAGCCTTAAATGTCGGTAGATGACGTCATGCGCCAACTGCCTGCACATGCTGTATTTTAATACAATGGGCCCTATCATAATTCAGTAGACTCCAGTGGGTTAATAAAGGTCTTCTGAAGCGAAGTAATGCATTTTTGTAAAAACAATATCCATATTTACAACTTTATAAATTCAAATAACTAGCTTCCGGCAAGTCGACTTGCGCCAAATGAGTAACCCTCTGACGCGATTAGGGGTTGCAACAGACGGTTCTCGGTAAAAAATCGAACCGTACCGTTCTCCAGTCAAAAAGTCAAAGTCAAAGTCTGCTTTATTGTCAATTCTACCACATGTACAGTACATACATACAGAGAATCGAAATTGCGTTACTCTCAGACCCCCGGTGCATACAGATAACACTAATAGTAGAGCTTAAGAATCTAGATCAATATAAAATATAAGATATAACTATACAATAAGGGGATGTAAAAAAAAATATATAAAAATAAATAAATAAAGTTAAATAAAGCAGCGCAAGGCACATGGCAGATAGAGTGCAAACCAGTGAACAAACAGTGCAGATAAAAAGATTGGCTTATTCATTCTGATTAAAGTGACAAAAGGGCTCAAGAGCAGTTATTATATTTAAACTGACTGATGAGGTGGTAGAATGACGTCAGTTCCATGGTGAATGAGGTAGTGAGTAGACCAATGCTGCACAAAGTGACTGGTGCATGTCATCGTATGTTAGTGGGAGGGGGGGTGGAAGGACCTGGGGATGTGGGATCGGGGGGGGGGGTCATAGTTCAGTGGTGCCTGGGGCAGAAAAGGTACGGGGGGGCAAGTTCGGGAGCGAGTTCAGCTTCCTGACAGCCTGATGGATGAAGCTGTCCTTCAATCTGCTGGTCCTGGCCTGGAGACTCCGCAGTCTCCTCCCTGATGGCAGCAGACTGAAGAAGCTGTGTGACGGGTGGGTGGGATCACTTGCGATGCAGAGGGCTTTGCGAGTGAGACGGGTTCCGTAAGTTTCTTGGAGGGAGGGGAGAGAGACACCAATGATCTTCTCAGCTGCTCTCACTATGCGTTGCAGAGTCTTCCGGCAGGACGCATTGCAGGCGCCATACCACACAGTGATGCAGCTCGTCAGAATGCTCTCGATGGTGCCTCTGTAGAAGGTGCACATGATGGGGGGTGGGGCTCTGGCTCTCCTCAGTTTGCGGAGGAAGTAGAGACGTTGTTGAGACTTCTTGGCCAGTGCTGTGGTGTTGTCGGTCCAGGAGAGGTCCTCTGTGATGTGCACACCCAGGAACTTGGTGCTGCTCACTCTCTCCACAGTCGCACCGTTGATGGTCAGAGGAACATGCTGAGTGTGCGCTCTCCTGAAGTCAACAACAATCTCCTTCGTCTTCTCCACGTTCAGAGAGAGATTGTTGTTACTGCACCACCCAGCCAAGCGGCTCACCTCGCTCCTGTAGTTTGTCTCATCTCTGTTGCTAATGAGACCCACCACAGTCGTGTCATCCGCAAACTTAATAAAGAGGTTGGAGTTGTGTGACGGTATGCAGTCGTGGGTCAGCAGAGTGAAGAGGAGGGGGCTCAGCACACATCCTTGGGGGGCCCCAGTGTTCAGTGTGGTGGTGCTGGATGTGTTGCTGCCGACCCGTACTGCCTGAGGTCTTCCAGTCAGAAAGTCCAACAGCCAGTTGCACAGCGAAGTGTTGAGCCCCAGCTCGATCAGTTTGTGAATGAGCTGTTGAGGGATGATTGTGTTGAATGCTGAACTGAAGTCTATGAACAGCATTCTGACGTATGAGTCTTTTTTCTCTAGATGTGTGAGTGCTGAGTGGAGGGTAGTTGAGATGGCATCATCGGTCGACCGGTTGGACCGATATGCAAACTGGAATGGGTCCAGGGAGGGGGGGAGGGCAGACTTGATGTGGTGCATGACTAGCCGTTCAAAGCACTTCATGAGGATGGGAGTAAGTGCAACAGGACGGTAGTCATTGAAGCAGGATGGAGATGGCTTCTTCGGGACTGGAATGATGGTGGTGGTTTTGAAACATGTGGGAACAACAGCCTGACTAAGTGAGATGTTGAAGATGTCTGTGAAGACATCAGTGAGTTCTGCTGCACAGTCTCTCAGTACACGCCCAGGAATGTTGTCAGGACCCGGAGCTTTGCGTGCATTGATCCTGCTGAAGGATCTCCTCACGCTGTCCGGAGTCAGCGTCATCACCTGGTCACCGGGAGGGGGTGGAGTCTTCTGTGCAGTGGTGCCGTTTTGTTCCTCAAAGCGAGCGAAGAAGGTGTTCAGCTCATTCAGCAGAGAGATGTTGCTATCACAGGTCCGTGGTGGGGGCTTGTAGTCCGTAATGGTCTGTATCCCCTGCCACAGGCTACGAGTGTCTCTGCTGTCACTGAAACGATGGGCTATCCTCCTGGAGTACTGTCTCTTAGCCTCACTGATGCCGCGGGATAGGTTGGCCCTGGCTGTTCTCAGGCCCACCTCATCTCCAGCTCTGAATGCAGCGTTCCGCGTCTCCAGGAGTCTGTAGACCTCCCCTGACATCCACGGCTTCTGGTTAGCCCGGACAGTGATGGTTTTTGTAACTGTTACATCCTCAATACACTTGTTGATGTAGGCAGTGACAGTCTCTGAGTACTCCTGGAGGTCAGTGGTGTTATTGTAAGTGGCAGCCTGCTTAAACATATTCCAGTCAGTTGTATCAAAGCAGTCTTGAAGAGCGTCTGACGACCCTTCCGGCCACACCTGAATCTGTTTCTGAACTGGTTTGGCGACTTTAATGAGCGGTCTGTATGCAGGCATTAGCATGACAGTGATGTGGTCTGAGGCACCGAGGTGGGGGAGGGGGAGGGCTTTGTAAGCTCCTCTCTGTGTGGAGTAGACAAAGTCTAAAATGTTTTTACCTCTTGTTGGAAAATGAATGTGTTGGTGTATTTTTGGAAACACACTCTTTAAGTCAGCATGGTTGAAATCCCCAGCTATGATGAGAAAAGCATCAGGGTGTGCTGTCTGCTGCTCACTGATGTGCTGGTGCAGTTCATTTAGTGCCTCGCTCCTGTTGCTGTTGTTGTTGTTCGGGGGAATGTAAACCGAAACGAGCAGTATGGCAGTGTATTCCCTCGGCAGATAGAACGGCCGGCACTTAATAATCATAAACTCCACCAGGGGTGAGCAGTGTTTGCAGATCACAACAGCATCGCGGCACCACGCATCATTGATGTAAACACAAAGCCCACCACCGCGAGTTTTTCCTCCCGCGACGAGAGCTCTGTCCGCTCGATAGCACGTCAGCTGGTCGAGCTGAATAGCGCAGTCCGGAACGCTGTTGCTAAGCCACGTTTCCGTAAACACAAAAACACAACAGTCTCTTACAGTCCTTTGAGTTGAACGTAGTAATCGGATGTAGTCCAGTTTATTGTCCAAAGAGCGTACGTTAGCCAGTACGATGGTGGGGATAGATGGCTTGTGTGGGTTAGCCGTTAGCCTTGCCAGGATACCTCCGCGCTTACCCCTCTTCTGCTTCCTCTCACACCGCTTGCGGCGCCTCCGCTGTGGGCGAGATGCAGCAGTGGGGGTCGGTGACGATGTAGGCCTCCGGAGCAGTCCGAGATCTCGCAGCTGTTCCGCGTGCGCGGAGTTTAACTCTTGAAATGCGGTTCTGCCGACATCCAGCAGAAACTCACGACTGTATGCGCGCTTAAAGACAGGTAGACGCGATGACGACGTACAAAAACACTGCGACTCACAAGACAAAAAACACGAAAACACCGTTCTGTCGGGACAGAGAGAAGCCGCTGCGTGTGGACGCGCCGCCATTCCTCCACTTAAGGTTCGGCATGCACTTGCACCGCGGTCCATCTCGAATGACGACGCATCTACTAATATGCTTTGTTTAAAATAGCAACTTGGAAAACAGACAGAGTTCAGATAATGTGTTTTAGTCGAAGGATGCGCATTCTGGAACGTTACAACAACGATAATCAAAAAGCATGGACAAAACAGTCACTCTTTGTAAACTTTGTTGAATGCGGGTGCCGTATACTCTAATGTCCAATCATTTACGCAGTCATCACCCGGGTGTTAATAGCGCGCGAGCGCAAGTGTGACCTGAACAACACACTGTGACGAGCAGGGCGGGCGAGAGCAGTGAGAGACTCGAGGCCGGTGCAACTCGCAGCTCGTTATCACTCGCGTCACCGGCCTCGCGCCGTTCCCTCACGGCTCTCGCCCGCCCTGCTCGTCACATACCCCCATCGCCCCCCGCAGGCCGGGGGGTACTCCCGAGACTGCGCTCTACTCCCCCCCCCCGGGGCCTGTCTCGGCGGCCGCAGTACCTGAGGGTAAGGACAGACGAGATGTGAGAAAAGGAGACGGAAGCACAGGAAGCGACAGAACGAGAGAGGGAAGAGAGGAAAAAAAATAAAAAATCTTGGTCAGGTTCCCGGACACACTGCCGCTCGGTCCTCAGCCAGCCGAGAGGCTCTTCCTCACGGTGCCATGCGATGGTCTGGACGCTCGGTGGACGGCTCGATCCTCCTCCGCCCCCTGGCGCCCGGCGATGGCTCCTCCGACTGAGGACAGCCGGCAGCGAGTCCGCTGTCCCCTGCTCCTCCCCTTCATGGCGGACGGCAGCAGGCTCTGGCCCACGGCGAATGGCAGTGACTCCTCCGCTCCCTCTTGGACGGCAGCCACCCCACCTCGTCCCAGGAGCACCGCAGCGAGCTCTCCGTCCCACCTGTTGATAGGCTCTAGCACCACCGCCTCGGGCAGCCACTCGCGGTCTTCACGCTCCCGCGCTGCCCGAACTCCGCAGCACCGCGATCCCTCTCAGCAGCGAGGGCTCTCCGACAGCATGTCCCTCCTTCCTCCCGGGTTTCGGCACCAATGTACCAAAGTTCGTAGATACGGGAAGAAGGAGGCGGGAACCGGCGAACATTCAAACAAACTTTAATATAAAATAAACAAATACAAAACGAAAGTAATGCCGGCAGACCCTCACGGACACCTGCCGGCCACACAAACATATCAAAACATAAAATAAAGTCCAGGCCTGGTCCTCTCTTGTCCTTCACTGTCGTCGCTCCTCCTTTTATGCTTCCGGAGCTCCTCCGTGAGAGACTCGAGGCCGGTGCGACACACAGCTGAAGATCGTTAACACTCGCGCCATTCCCTCATGGCTCTCGACCGCCCTGCTCGTCACACACACGTTGCTATCTGTATTTAAACTAAACTCATTTAAGCCTTGTTAATTTAAACATTCAAGAGCAAGACGTGAAAGAGAACTCACGCGCGCTGTGAGAAGATTTGTGTGTGCGCTCATCCGAAGCGCGAACATGTTTATTTCAGAAAGCGTGCAAATACTGAGTTCTCTTTTAAGTCTTGCGCTTCAGCGGACAAATTCATACAAAAATTATGTCAACATGCCCGTCTTGGCGAGTATCCTAGCAAACATAGTCGTTATGTCTTAAGTGAACGTATATTAGTCGAGAAAGATAACACATGTGTAACACTATATGTACTGGATTGTGCATGTCTTAAAAGGAAAAAAAAACTATTCTGCATGTGTTTTTAATGTTAAATCAAACAACAAATGACAAAGAAATCACTCACTCCTCTTGACTGAATAGCTTTTGTAACTTCAATAATGATTAATCTTTATTTAATTTATACAGTGAAGATAATATGCAGTGTTATTTTATATTTGATTACTTTATTTTTTTTTTTTGTACCTGAAAACTAGGATTAGATACCTGAAAAGCACTGTTTATTTTATTTGAATATTTGCTCTATTGTATTTATTTGTGATGTTGCTTGTAGTTTGATTATTTGTTCTTATTTTCTTTATTTTTATTTGACAGTAGTCCTATTTTCCCTGAACATAGCACATACCGAACGGTACTGTAACCGTGACCCTAAAACCGTGATGCGAACCGAACCATGAGTAATTTGAACCGTTGCACCCCTAGACGCGATGTTGGAGTAATGTAAGCTTAGATGCCTCTCGCGGTTCAAACAAATAGGGCTGTGCAACATATTTAAGCTCCTCTTCTCTTATATCGAATTGCTCCGAAATTTCTCTTTAAAGAAAATTTGTTTTAGACTTATAATCTGTGACCGGTGATTTGTTTTGCTCTATCCTCTGCGCCTCCGCGTTCGTCTTTGCGTTGTGAGTCAGGTCAAAGGATACTCTTCTGCCGCAAACCGACTTCTGTGTACGGCCATCCGCAGGAAGCTAGTTATTTGAATTTATAAAGTTTTAAATATGGATTTTCTTACAAATTACAAACGCATTACTTCGCTTCAGAAGACCCACTGGAGTCGTATGAATTACTTTTTTTAATGGATGGATGCATTATTTTTTATTTCAAAATGCAGCCCCACATTCACAACCATTAGAGGACTAAAGATATTTTTAAATATATCTCTGATTGTGTTCGTCTGAAAGAAGATAATCATATACACCTAGAATGAATTGAGGGTGAGTAAATCATGGGATCATTTTTGTTTTTGGGTGAACTATCCCTTCAAGTGAGTGATCAGGTGTCTGACACAATCTCAACTCTATCTGTGACCAAAACATGCCAGCATATAACACAAAAAATTAAGCTTTCTAATCCCATTGTGTTTCTATTACCCTTACAGGGGTGCTTTTTTATGAAGTGGAACTGATCGTCATTCCAGTGCTGCTTCTCGCGGCTTTTCTTACCACGCTGATCATTTTGATTGTGCTCAAATGCTCCCATAAGCCATCACATCTTTATGGACACCACAAAAATGAAAAAGATGACACACAACACCACCATAACACACACAGGCACCGTAACAGCAACAGACGGCACCTGCAAGGCATTGATGGTAGCTACGGCATCTGGCTTTGTTACACACCAAATACTCATGTCGCTCTGTAGTGTTTATTAAAAGGTCTTCGGTTTCATGCATGATAACAATGTTTATTTATAAGCCTTCGATGATTGATTGCTATCTTTATTTACAGGGCTTTCCCTTTATGAATGATTGCAATGTTTATTAATAGATTATCTCGTTCATTAATTATCAAAGTGTTTGTATAAAAGTCTTTCACACAAGACTTAATATACACCAAATTCTTTTAACAAGTTTTCCATCTCTTAATCTTTTGATTTACTTTCCAACAACAGCTCCGGCAGAGCTGAACCCAATGGAACATGAGGTTATTCCCATGACAGCCCAATCTCAACATGACATGCAGAATTCCAGGCCCGCAGTACCTCAGCACACCACTGTGAGGCATCCGGGCACCTTCCAGATGGTCTCTCCACTCCCCCTCACCTTCTCAGTGAAACAGGACAACTTCACATTGCACAGCGCTGTCATGGACAGCCAGCCAGTCATTTTACGAGTGCTTAACGGTAAGGTTGGATCAGAGTTATTTTAATATCATTTATAAACTATTATAGTATGTTTTTTAATATTTTGAATTAGCTTTTATTTTATGTTTTCAGTTTTCATTTTCATTTTAGTTTAGGTTTTAGTCATTTTATTATGTACTTTTGTCAATTGTATTAGTTTTTATTGATATTTCTATTTAGCATTATTTTATTTTTATTTTAGTTTTAGCAATTTTAGTACTTCAACTTAGTTGCCAAGGCAACATTTCTNTTTCTATCTATCTATATAATATATATATATATATATATATACACACACACACTGAACAAAACTATAAACGCAGCACTTTTGTTTTTGCCCCCATTTTTCATGAGCTGAACTCAAGACTTTTTCTATGTACACAAAAGGCCTATTTCTCTCAAATACTGTTCACAAATCTGTCTAAATCTGTGTTAGTGAGCACTTCTCCTTTGCCGAGATA
>RJVU01042534.1:1156588-1182675 GCA_003731715.1 Anabarilius grahami
AAAGATGGTTTTTAAAAGTTTTAGCTTTAGTTAACAATAACAATGCTGTTGGATACATAGTCTGATGGACAATAAAAACACAATCCCTGCCCTGTTATATTTTATTGAAAACACAATTTAGAAGATTAAATAACCATTTGCTTTTTAACATTGTAGGTATTAAGTTGCAAGTAAAATCATTTTCATCACACATACATTGTATAAACAGAAAATGTCCAGCTATTTCTGTCTGAGCTGACTTTTTTTTTACTTCAGGTGTCTCAATCAGCTCCCTTGTTCAGTAGTCAGGCCACTGATCAATGTGTCGGCCATTTTAAGGACAGTCTCAATTACAAAATGAAATGCACCGTGAAAACCAGGGAGCATCGATGCTCACTATTTTCCCTTAATGGAAGTTTTGAAGCGCAAAACATAAATTATGTAAGCCAAATCACCAAACACAATGACACGTCTAGATGTTTCTGGAAAAAAACAAACAAAAAAAACTCAAACATTATTTAATTTTATTTCAGCATAAATTTGACACTGAACATAATCTAACTAACATAATTCATTTACGATAAATGTTGCAGATATATGTAACAAGTATTTATCATAATGTACTTTAAATAGCATTGAAAAAATAATTGTTTAAAAAAATTCTGTTGTTCATAAATAAATTGTAAATAGTGACGTTGTACAATGTCCTTGTTGTCATGTCATCATCAGTGTCCCAATATGTAGTGAGCCAGGGTCCTTACTGTCCTAACCAGTGCCCGAATTTGTGTACATGATATACTGATTTCAGACTGAGCTAGGGAGCTGATTGAGACGCTTCTAAGACTAATGCTTCTTGAGACTAATGTAGTCAGATGATCTTGTATAAAACTAATTCATTTTAATATTTCCACATGTAGCACACAGTTACCTGAGGTTAAAACAAATTTCAGTGTATTTTATTATGACTCAGTGGTAGAATTCTGTCTCACCTGTTCTTAAAGTTTAGGGCTGACAACCAGAATTGTGCTGGTTTGATTCTTGCAAAGATGCTTGGATGAATGGATGGATAGACAGACAAGATAAATAGACAGACAGATAGACAGACAAGATAGATAGATAGATAGATAGATAGATAGATAGATAGATAGATAGATAGATAGATAGATAGATAGATAGATAGATAGATAGATAGATAATAGATAGATAGATAGATAGATAGATAGATAGATAGATAGATAGATAATTTGTGTATTGCAATACATAAACTGAACAATCTTACTTTCTACTCCAAATTTTCCCCATACAGAATCAGCTAATGCCAGAGAGCGCCAGTCCTTTCTGGGGTTTTCCCAATTCTTTTCAGAGTTGGGACCAAATCCATTGCTGCCCAAACTACTGGGGGTGGAGACTGTGGATACACCCTTGATAGTGGTAGAACAGCTTGAACACAGAGACCTGCTGAGCTTCCTGTGGAGGTGCAGACAGGTACAGAGTAATGCTAAATTTTCAGTCTTGCATGGGAAAAACTAGTTTCCAGATTGCTAAATATGCCATGAACTGGCTTAACAAGTTTAGGTTTCTTTCCTGTGTTGACATATTTCCTTTTGAAACAGGAATTTGGGCGTGAAAGGGGATTATCGCAGTTTTTAGTTCACATAACAGACATTAACTATGATACTGCTTTGATAATAAAAAAACAAGTGTTATTGGGGGAGGAATATTCTTATCCTAGAGTGAATTTTATTGGACAAAAGTACAAGATGAGTTCTGCTTTTCCTAGAAAGTAATTTTAATTTCATTTTATATTTCTTTTTNTTTTTTTATATATATATATATATATATATATAGAGAGAGAGAGAGAGAGAGAGAGAGAGAGAAAGAGAAGTTATTTTAAATTGCTATATTATTTCACAATATTATGTTTTTACTGTATTTTTAATCAAATAAATGCAGCCTTGGTGAGCATAGGAGACTTCTTTCAAAAATATAAAAAAAATTATACCAACCCCAAAACTATACATTTTAGGAGTACACTAGCGTATAAATGACCTCAAAGCTAACAGACCTGAGCTATTTATTTATTTTTTTAATTTTTTTTAATTTTTTGGTCAACAAGCAAAATTCCATTTGCATCATTTTGCATAGGAAAGCATGAAACTTACAAGTACATACATACAATTGTACATATGCATGTACACATACATAACCATACAAAATAAAATGATTACAAAATCATTCAAAAAGAAAAAATATCAATAAAAAACAAGATGTTTACATTCTTATTGACCAAAAGGTGTAGGCTGAAGCTAAAGCTTATTATGCCTACCCTTAACTCCACACAAGCAGCACTAATTGACATTAATTATGACTATATAGGATATTCTCAATGTGTATTTAGAAGAACATGCATTATTATTATTATTATTATTATTGTTATTATCATCACTACTACTACTTACATTATCATCACTGTTCAGTATATCTTTTCATTACCAATCCTTTATAAAGTATTTTAAACTGTGTTAATGAAATAGCCTTTTTTAACTCATCAGGGAAACTATTCCAAAGCTGAACACCTTTATTTGATGGGCAGTTTCTTCTTAAATTAGTTCTACAATATGGTATATTAAACATATATGTCCCTCTAAGATCATAATTACTATCTCTCAAGCTGAACATAGCTTGCAAGGACTGAGGGAGGGAGTGTTGTCTTGCAGTTTAACAGTATACAAATCTACCAAGTCATAGAATTTTAATGTTTTCAACTGGGTAAACAAAGGATTCGTTGGGGTATTATATAGAGAATGTGTAATTATTCTGATGACCTTTTTTTGTAGTAGAAAAACTGGAGTAGTTCTAGATTTATATGTATTTCCCCAGATTTCTATTCCATATGTTAAATATGGAGTGATGAGAGAACTGTACAATATATATAATGCACTTTTGTTCAAAATATATTGCAATTTATATAAAATTGCAATTGTTTTTGATATTTTCTTTTAAACATTTTGTATATGGTATGTCCATGCCATTTTATGATCTATAATCACTCCTTAAAACTTAATATAATTAACTCTTTCTAACATATTATTGTCAATTTTAATTTTAATATCATTTTCTATCGATTTATTATTAAATACCATGAATTTTGAGCTAAAAGCCACAAAACTGCCATTTTGATTGATAAACATGACATGTCTTGCAATTACTGTAAAATATTGACATTAAACTCTCTGAATGCATTGATCAGTTATTTGAACTAGAGGTCACCTGTGAATGAATGAAACAGAGATTGTGTCACACTAATGATCTCATTTTTTAATGGATTGATTAAAAGTCAAACTACAAGTTTAAACCTCAGCTTTGTTTTGACTGACTGTAAATCTCTTTCACAGGACCACACAGGTCAGGCACCACCATGTGACATGACTGAAAAACAAATCTTTACCATGGGCGCTCAGATTGGATCTGCTCTGGTTAGATAACAAATTAGCTTGCAAGATATATACAATCACATTGACAAGTCAGTTCCATCATGAAAACCTGCCAATGTATACAAGTATATATGAATGGGGAGTTTTTATGAGCCACCCAGGCATTGTTTCAGCACATACTGACAATCTTCATCAATCAATACAAGCCTTTTACTTTGTTTGACTCTGGCATGCATTAATCATGGCCAGTCATGAGCACTTAACCAAAGCATTTTGATTTTACAATGTACAATAAATATTGTCATACCCAAGATCACACGTTCATGTTCTGACACAACCGGTCTTGATGTTCCAGGAGTATCTGCATAGTAAAAACTACATCCATGGCAATGTCAGGGCTCGTAGCGTCCTGGTTGGTCGGGACCTGTCAGTCAAACTGTGGGGTTTGGGCCCAGCATATCACAGGCAAATGAGTGCAGGCTCTATAAGAGATGTGGAAGATATAGAAATGAGAAAATGGCAAGCACCAGAGGTGTTGGGACGGCAACCTCTCCAGCAAAGTAGCGACATGTGAGTTTACTTTCAGTCAGTGTTTTTTAACCTTTGATCTTTACATTGCATTAATTTCTAATTAATCCTCCATAGATGGTCCTTTGGCATTTTGCTTTATGAGATGGTGACATTAGGTGAGTGCGTCTGTCAATATTATAAAAATCATTCTTTTTTAAAGAGAACACTACAGCTGCATGGTTGTAGTTTGGCTCAACTTCTATGGAAAAAACAACAACAAATTGGTTAAGTTGTCTAAAGCTTTTTACCTCATTGTTTCTAATCTCAGGAGAGCCCCCCTTTCCCAACATCATGGCCAGTGAACTTCTGCAGCATTTACAGAGAGAGAACACAATAACAAGACCCCCGAACTGCTCCAATACACTGTACGTCACTTTACCCACACATAAACAATTTTATCTAAGAAACTCCTCAAGTTTCAGAAGAATTCTCGACAATGTCTTAAGATCTCAGATCCCAAAGTCTGATCTCAAAAGTCAAAGATCTCATTATGAACTTAAACATTTCTCCACATCAATTTGTTGCTTCATAAATATATATATACACACACACACACACACACACACACACACACACACACACACACACAGGTTTGTTTTGCTATCAAAGTGAGGACATTCCATAGGCGTAATGGTTTTTATACTGTACAAACTGTACATTCTATCCCCCTACACTACCCCTACTCCTAAACCTACCCACAGAAAACAAAATGTCTGCATTTTTACATTTTTAATAAAACATTTAGTATGTTTTTAAAGCTATTTGAAATATGAGTACTCAAGAAATGTCCTTATATTTTATGTTTACGTCGTAATACCAGTGTAATATCCGTCATTATACAAATTTGTGTCAAATCACAAAAACAAGCACACACGCGCACACACACACACACACTTCTTCTAAGACATTTCATTTCAACACATCTAAAACAAATAAATGAAACATAACCGAGATCTCTATTAAATGGATAGTTCACCCAAAAATGGTCTTTCTTTCAAAAATGTCTTTCTAACGCTGAACACAAAAGAAGACATTTTGAAGAATATGTAACCAGACAGTTGATGGGCCTCATTATGGAAGCTTTAAAAGCAGCTTTAAAAGATAATACGACTTTTTATATCAAAATTCTGAATTTTTTTCTCTCTCTGAAATGTGGACATTATTCAGCAAGTGAACACCTCACAATTCTGGCTCTTTTATGATAATTGTGAGATATAAACTAACAATTGCAAGGATATAAACTTGAATTTCTGACTTTTTTTCTCAAAATTGCGAGTTTATATCTCGTAATTCTAACTTTTTTCGGGCAATTCTGAACTTTTTTTCTCACAATTGCGAGTTATAAAGTCTAATTCTGAGGGGGAAAAAAGACTCTCACAATTCTGACTTTATAACTCGCAACTGCCAATTTATATCTCAAAATTCTGATGTTATAACTCGCAATTGTGAGTTTATATCATGCATTTCTGAGAAAAATATCAGAATTAAGAGATGTAAATTCGTAACTTCAAAAACAAAAACAAAAAAAATAGAATTGTAAGATAAAAGGTTGGAATTAATTATTTTTTTTATTTATATTCAGTGGAAGAAACAATCTTCCATACCTCATTGACTTCCATAATATGGGGGGGGGGGATACTGTGGAAGTCAATGGGGCCTATCAACTATTTGGTTACCGACATTCTTCAAAATACTGTACCTTACTTTGTGTTCAGCAGAAGAAAGAAATGTATACATGTTTGGAACAACATGGGTGAGTAAATGATGACAGAATTTTCATTTTTGGCTGAAATTTCCCTTGAAGTCTCCCAAGAGGGACTCACTACATATAAAAAAGCAATCTTTGAGCAATATTTTCTCTATTAAATTACAAAAATGTGATCAGAAACTGTCTAAACTGTAAACTTATTAGTAAACAATGAATTTTAATGGCCACTGTAATGTGAACTTACAAAGTAACATTGTTCTCTAGATATTCTATTATCGAGTCCTGCTGCCGGTGGAAACCAAAGAAGCGAGTCTTATTGGCTGAGCTGATCAGAAAGCTCCAATCAGGAGAGAGAAGTGCCAATGATCAGGCAGTGCTGCGAGTGTCTGAGCCGCTGGACATAGAGAAATACATGCGCGAAGCGGGCTATGGAGAGTCGTTCAACTATGCTGTTCTGTAATGTTCCTTTTATGTATCACTCAACAGTCACAGTGACACCACTGTCAAATTTAAAGAGGACCATCATCACATCAATCCGGTGTTATTATTCAGGACATCACACTGGATAAAGGCTAAAAGCTTCATTGTAACGCAAATGAGAAGGGACGTAATGTAGAATATGCACAACAGCGGATGATTGTGTCACACACATATAGCCTATGCATAAATATGCAGCTACATAGAGAAAAGCTCCAATGTTAAATGTGTTAGCAGAATACTTACTTGGGTCCACGCACCTACAAAAAAATTGTGTTTAGTACTTTTACTGATATTGTGATTTAATTTAGCATATTTATTTGGGATTGACTTTATACCATTATGTCTATCCCCTGACAGCAACATAGTGACGGCCCAGATCCGGTCCACGTGTAATCCACATGTACCAGATGTGGGCCGGATCTGGGCCACACTATGTTGCTGTCTGGGTCGGTACTCATCTAAATCAAATAATAAGACTTAAATTTGTATTATTGGTGTATTAATTGGTAACTGGAGAGTTTATTGCATTGTAATGATGTTATGTATTTAAAATACACTATTTATTAATGTTCTTTTTTAAGTTTTGTCATCATTTGTTCTACTGTTTAAAAGTACTGTCAAATATTTGGCTTTTTACTTACTTGAACATCTTGAAGCCTGCGGTGCTGGTCTGTGAGGGAGACTGCAGAGGTTATATACTGTAATAATCCTTAATTAATTTGGATTTTATCTGTATTTTGTCTAAATATGAAAGTTTAGTTGGTCGTTAACCAGAAGCAGGCTTGATGACGCATTAGAATTGGCTTTAAATGTCACCTTTGATTATGATTGGTTATTTACATGGAAGGATGCAAATGGCGTTGCCTCATTTGAATATCCAAACTGATTGGTCAGTTTAGTAATATGGAGAGAGACCTATGCTGTGACAATCAGTGATTAAAAAAAAAAGTTTCTAACCTGCTAACCTGATTTGAAAGAAAGAACTGTAAATGCTTATTATGTGCATTATGCACACTGAGTAAAACAAAAGTTAACTTTTGGCTTTAGTTATCTAGTATCTTATGTGAGGACAATGGAAAAAATGACTATACTCCAAAATTTCACAAACATTGTCTGATGTATCCTGTTAACTGCATTTAGGAAACAGTCTAAATTATTTCATGTTAGCCTATTTATTCACAAAATAATACAACAACTGTACACAGTACCACTCATGATTTTGATACACATCCAGGAAAAGCCACCACAAAATATACAAATAGTCAAAACATAAACACTTCTGTTTAGCAGACACTCTCTTTTGACCTGCAATTACATTAATTACACCATTCAACACAGAAACATTACCTTAGGTATTTACAGTGTGATGCTCTTCTAACTCTGTACAGTAAGCAAGAACTATGTGTTGTGTACATTATGCACAGTAAAGGTACAGTATGTGAAAGGCATTAGCAGTTAATAAGATGGTTGTTTTAGTTACTGTTAGAAGAGGGCTTGCTCAATGTAAAGCTGCTCTGGACCGCTGGAATACAACCACAGTGCACTACTGCCAGAGGAATGTTGTCTTTCTTGGACTTTTTTTTAGAGTTTCTCTCAGTGCAACACATACATGATCACAACACATGGAAATGGGAAAAAGCAGTTCTTCACATTACCCTGGCCAATAAAGGTGCTTATTAATAAACACTTTCACATTGAATATCTAGACAAAAATAGCAACACCTAAGCGATGGCAGCATAAAGCATCTATCAATTTGACTTACATGATAGAAATTATTGATAAAAATTCTCTAATATAAGTAAAAAATAAATGTATAAATAAATAAATAAATAAATACTGTATGCGTTCTCTTTGAAAGGGACCCTAAACAAGTGTTGGAAAGTGCAGAACTACAGTCATTATAAACACATTTATTTAAATGAAGTGAGAATTCTCTCACTACTCTGTCAAACCTCAAAGTGAGTCAGTGCAGCACATATGTAACGCTGGTACACTAAAACACGGGAAATTCAATAGCATGATTAACGGTCATAATCTAGCAAATTTCCTCCCTGATCACATCATTTGCTAAAAATCTTTATCGTGGATGTCTGAAATGTGGACATTATTCAGTATATACAGTACAATTCATTGAACACTGGTCGGTGCATTTGCTTAATCTATAATGCAACCTTTACTGTGATTTTAGATGAATGAGAGACATTTATCTGAAGAGTTTCTTTAAATGTATTATTTTTGGCAGTAAACTAGCGATTCTATTCTTGGCATAAGCTTTATTAGCTACGCACTTCCTATAAATATATATATGCTTAATTAATCTTCTAATTAAATAGATGTTTTAAGTGTTTTGGATAAATGGTAGTAGTGATCTGAAGTAATGAAAACGTATATATCTGTATATACATTAAATATGTTACAACATGAACATCGTCAGTGCAAAAACCTTAAGATTATGATGATCGCTGACTAATATTCCATGGGAAAAACAAAAACTGAGGTTTGACAGTTAAAAATGGTGAGTGTATTATGTAAAAATTATCTTTTTCTGTTTGATTTGATATAGGAAACTGTGCTCTATTTGATCATTCACATTAAAACTGCACTAAAAAAAAACAACTCACAAACAGAAATGAATGAGCAATAGAAGGATAAAACCCTTAAAACGAATCAATATTGCACCAAACCATCAAGTGTCAAACTACAGAATAAAATAAATCTCATGTACTATGAGCTCTCATATCCTTTCAAAATATAGCTAGGTGATCTGTGACTTTCCATTGTGGTTCCCTTCTTTATCTGTTTACCCTAAATCTTTTTACAGTAAATAATCTCTAGTATTATTTTTCTGTCTTTAGTGATATATGTCACGGCTTTAATCATGTAAAGCTATATAGTTACATGGTTTTTTAGATTGTGGAATTAGATTTCTCCTCTTTACTAGAATCTACCAGTGGCTGGGTAACTGAGATAGGTTTCTCTTCCACCTTTGTGGCATTTTTCTCAGATGAGCTGGGCCCCTGTTCGGAGGAAGATTTGGAAGCTTCCACCAACGGGACTTTTTCTTTGACCGGAGAGGCGGGAATTGCGGCTCTGCCTGCCTCTTCCACAGAGGTGGCAGTCGGAGGCGGAGACCCACCAAAACCACGGGCGATCTCATCGAAAGTTCGCCCTTTGGTCTCTGGAACTTTGAAGTATGTAAAGATGAAGAAGAAGATGAGCAAGATCATGAATATAATGAAGACATATGGACCGCACAGCTCCTGCAATACACAAGCAATAAGAAAAAAGTTAATTCTGATATTATGCACATTTAATAACCCAGTAGCCATGAGATATAAATGCATTATGCTAGGAAAATTACTTCAAAACTTGATTTTAGTAGGGTTATTAAGGTTTATTTCAAATTTAAGTTCATAGATTAGGGATTTAAAAAGGAACAGCAACTGATTTTAAAAGTCAATCTAAATTAAACTCACCTCCAATTTAGGGAAGCTGACTCCCACAAGGAAGTTGGCTGTCCAGTTAGAGCATCCTGCAACGGCCATGGCAGCAGGACGTGGCCCCTGGGAGAACAGTTCAGCTACTATGAACCAGGGAATGGGTCCAGGGCCCATCTCAAACATGGCCACAAAGCCAAAGACTGCAGCAATGCTGAGGTAGCTAAGAGACTCAATGTCCTTCTGCTCAGGGATAAAGGTAAGAAAACATAGGTATGACATTAACATTCCCATGATGTCCAGATATTAACAGGGCCTGTTTTGAATCTTTAGCAAAATAAATAAATACAGACAGAAGGACCCACCAATAAGAGAGCGATGGTCATGGCCAAGGCGCTGATGGCCATCCCACCCAAACCAATAAGGTGCAAAGTTCTCCGTCCCGCTCGCTCCACCAAGAAGAGCTTGTAGAAAAGGATAAAATGGAAGTATTCTCTCAAACACATCACAGTTACAGTATAAATAGATTTCTCCTAAAGTTCAATGATTAAATACTTACAGACACTATAGTAAAGACAGTGTTAACCACTCCAGCTCCGATGGTGGCGTAAATGGGCTCTTTCACTCCGGCTGACTCAAAAATACCAGTTGAGTAATAAAAGACCTTGGAGAAACATGAAGAAAAGGCGAAATGTTTAACTAAAGAACGAAAAGTGACAGGAAAACACATGTGGATATTAAACACAATTGGCAGCCCAGTCAAATAACGAGTTATTAAAGGTACAATATGTAATATTTTTGTCCGCTAGAGGTCGCTAAAAAGCCTATTCAAAACAAAAGGCATAGCTTGATGACGCCAAGTTTTAGAGCGGAATCTTGGGACATGTGGTCTCCATCTCAACGGACAGTGCAAAAGAATAGGGATTGGAGTCGGGAAGAAACCATGTTCATGGATGCGATTATTAACGTTACTGTAGTATGAAGCAGAGCAGGACCGAGTGTTGTGGGAGCTGAATGAGGCAAGTGGAGCGATTGTGCAACACATGCCTCACGAGCAGCAGAACTTTTATTTTATGACACAGTCGTCGGCACCGCTTCCGCTTTTCGGGTCATGAGTATGAGGTAACTCAGCTCTGTTTATAGAGGGTATACACGTGACGTCACCGTCGACCGTTATGACTGCGGTCACGCCCACTAAGTGGCAAAAGACTGAGCGGAAAACACACAAAACAAATCCAAAACGGGAAAGAGCTTTGTGATTGACTGTACAAATAGCTTTGACACAAAACCTGAGGTATATATTTAAAGATTGCTGAAAGCTACAGAAAAAAGAAGCAAATGGATCACTGCAATTCACAGAAACAACTGAGAAACATGGATTTGCAGTTATCATTTTGTGTCAAATAGTTGTATTTTGAGGTAAAATCATACCGTATATATTGTACTGTTATATATTATGTTGACAAATCATCAATTAAATATTTTCCATCTTATATTCTTACATTTTGGGATATTGGAGAGTGTTTTGTTTGCAAGTGTAGTAGAACATTCAAATATTTACGAAAAATATATGCATACTGTACACTGTTTTACATTCAAAATCATAAGTAGTATGCAAATGCATATAACTCACAGCATTGATGCCAGAGAGCTGCTGGGACAGCTGCAGCATGACAGCGATGAGCAGAGGCTGGCGGTAAGCAGCAATGCGGAAGAGTTCTGTGATGGTCACCTTCTTCTCCATGGCCATCTTTGCACTCTCCTCCTTCATCTCCTGCATGTCCTTCCCAACATCCTCATAACCACGGAGACGCACCAGTGCTGGGGACAAAATAATGGAGATTTGGTGACTTACGATAGAAATCTAATCTTTTTATTAAATATATTTTAAATATATGTAATTTATTTCTGTGAAGGTGAAGCTGAATTTTCAGCAGCCATTACTCTAGTTTTCAGTGTCACATGATCCTTTAGAAAACATAATTTGATGATTTGATGCTCAAGAAACGTTTCTTATTATCAGTTTTAATACAATGGGAACTATACATAAAACGTATGATACATAATATGGTCTAAGAATGTGAAAAAATATAAAATAAAAAAAAAACAAGGAAAAAACCAAACATATTAATTCTAACTTATTTACTTTTTAAAGTTAATTGTATATGTATATTTTTTGTGTATTCTATGAGAAAAAGGCAACCATTACATCATCAATGTCAAAGAAGATGACAAAACCTGCTGTTGGTCTCTTGTCAAGATCAGGAACTAAAGGCCCAAGCTTTTGATTCCTCTAAGAGGAACAGTAAACCACAATACCAAAGTAGGAATTGTTTCTCAATCTTAATTTTTTACTGTCAGAAAACACTTGTTAACAGGCTAGTATAGTGAGTCCATTAGGATATGAGTTGAGAACATTAGATTCACAACAAATAATATTAAAGGATTAGTCCACTTTCAAATAAAAAATTCCTGATAATTTACTCACCCCCATGTCATCCAAGATGTCCATGTCCTTTCTTTAGTCGAAAAGAAATTAAGGTTTTTGATGAAAACATTCCAGGATTATTCTCCTTATAGTGGACTTCAATTGGTTGAAGGTCAAAATTACAGTTTCAGTGCAGCTTCAAAGGGCTTTAAACGATACCAGACGAGGAATAAGGGTCTTATCTAGAGAAACCATCGCTCATTTTCACAAATGATCGCCTCGCAAGTGTTTCTGCCAGACCGTCTCCCGTATTCTTCAAAAAGTTGACGCTGTATGTCCTACACTTTCCATATTCAACTAACCGAACGAACGTGGCGCCAGTTCCCTTTTTTCCGTAAGTTGAATAGGGAAGGCGTAGGACATTCAGTGTAAGCTTTTTGAAGAATACGGAAGGCGGTCTGGCGGAAACACTTGTGAGGTGATCATTTGTGTTTAAAAAGCATATACATTTTTATTTAATTTTTTTAGAAATTGACCGATCGTTTCGCTAGATAAGACCCTTATTCCTCGTCTGGTATCGTTTAAAGCCCTTTGAAGCTGCACTGAAACTGTAATTTTGACCTTCAACTGTTTGGGGCCAATTGAAGTCCACTATATGAGGAGAATAATCCTGGAATGTTTTCATCAAAAACCTTAATTTCTTTTCGACTGAAGAAAGGACATGGACATCCTGGATGCATGGGGGTGAGTAAATAATTTTTTATTTGAAAGTGCACTACTCCTTCAATAACTTTTAAAGATTTATGAAAAGTACAGTACGAGTAATGTCAGTATCTACTCCCCCCCCCCAAAAAAACCCCAAAAAACAAAAAAACATGGTAATGCCAGTTCTTCTGATTTAAATGAATTTTGTAATAGTCTGTTTCTTAAATGTTAAACATGTTTGTGCAACATTAGTGTGTTATTTCTATGTCACGTGCATAACCAAATTTTACTATAGCTATGCTACAGTAGCTGGCATTTATCAGTCATTTATGTGCACAATCATCTGGTGTAAAATGAATCATGTAGTAAATGTGACTGTAACTGAGTTTTTTTTTCATCCTTTTCCAGTCAGCGATAAACTGCATGTTATTTAATAAAGGGCTTCTGTTTTTAACAGATGTTTTAGCTCATTTTGTCATCAGCAAAGGCATAATTAGAGTTAAGTGGAAACATAAGGTTAAGTGCATTTGGCACAATATTACTGCCACAGAAATGAACATCGTTCGCCAAATAAAAAATTAGTTTAGGCTCTATCAGTCACTTCCACCCAGAAACACCTTTTTTGCTGAGATTCACACAATGTTCATTGACAGTACAGTACAGGACTCCATTTGACAGCAGTAGTACCAGTGCCACTACATTTTACAGATGGTGGCACCGGCACCTGATTTGGTAGCGCTTCTAAATATAAATTCAAAAGCAAATGTATGAAAAAAAAGCTAATAAGCCAATAAGTGGTTGTAGTAGCCATATTTAGATTCTTGTGCACTAGCAGAAATATGAACCTGAAGAGATTAAGTTTGGCTTATTTATTCTGTATTTCAAAACATGATGATTTAAATATATAAGGAAATTTTATGTTTACTCCTTGACGCGTCACTATGGCGCAAAAGTGCAGGTCTTAATAGTCAATTAGAATTGTTTGGCAGAGACAGGTTAGAGGGTGGAGAGCAACAGTTTCTTCAATCGAATGCAATGGTATCGCTTTTTACACTGGAATTCTTAGAAGTTTAATTTTGTATTTTTGTTTGGAAAGTAAACTGGAGATTGTGATTAATAAACCACAGTTTTTTGATGTTACAACTGTATCTCTGTGCATGCTTTATGGAAATGTGTATCGGGAGAGACTCCTCCGCTAACCTCAGGGGGCTAAAGAAAGTTGTTAAAGAAGATTAGCCATCACAGCGATCCTCTGCAGCCAGACTGGTTATAGTGGTAATTTCACGTCTTTTTTATTTTTAAATAAAATTTAAAAGTTTGTTTTCCTATATCTTGAAAATAGGGACAGTCTTTGAAGGATGAACAAATAATGTTGTTGGTCATGTTGGTCATCACATTAAAATAATATAAATTGGATAATATTTAGAGCTTTGAAGTGCTGGAAGTTGTGTGAAGAATTTCATGCTCAAAAAGGTTGTACGAGCCCTAAAATGAATAATGTAAAAACTATTTCTGCCACAATACCATGGTTACAGTTAGCATTAATACATTAAATCCATGATTAAGTTAGTGATTTTTGGACTGAAAATCCTTCTGTAACCATTCACGGTACAAAGTTTCTCCTGGTTTCCATGTCAGTGCTGTTATATCTAATATCTGTGGTTTCTAACAGAGAATTCTGTGCCAAATTTGAATGCTTCTCACTAGCTCTCGCAGAGATGTTATTAATAATACAGTGAATTTAAAAGCTTTCTGACTGAATCTCCCAGCGCTGTGTAGTAACAGTGTTACATGATCAAGATCGGCCTGCGAGTAAACCTATTATGAGCTCGCTATCTATTATTGGTACGAGCTGATAAATGGTCCTCAGTTCAAATGAGTAGTGAGTGATGCGGTTTCGTTCCACCTTCGCTTAATGTTTCTAATATCCAACAGAAATGGCAGCTCCTATGAGCTGGCCACTGTGGTGATGGCACCAGCGCAACCTCTAATAAAATTATTTTCGATGAAGTATAGCTGTAGTTCAATGGAGATAAAGCTAATATGTGATCTCTCTCATACCTTTTCGGGCCTTTTCTTCCTCATTGAGGTTAATGAGCAGGAAGCGAGGGCTCTCTGGACAGAACGGTAGCAGTATACACTGCAGGATGGCTGGTAGCACGGTTAGAGACAGAAGTAAAGGCCAAAGCTTCTGTGAACCCAGAAGACTCTCCAGACCAAAGATCTAGGTGAAAAGGACACAAATACAAGCTTCAAAAAAATGCAAGTGCATTACTAATTAGAGGGGATATTTCCCTAAGGCTTTGTTGTGGCACAAGCATATAATGAGGCCACATTACTCTTGAAATGATTTACACTTTTTAATAAACTGTCTAATCAAGACACACAAAATAAAAATATATAAATAAATTAAAATTCCAGTCTCTTACTTATATGTAATTTAGTAACAAATTAAATTGCTGTGACATAGAATGCTTTACCTGTGCGACTAAGATGCCCACCACAACACCAAGCTGGTGCAGGGTCCCAAAGGCTCCACGGAGGGGAGTGGGCGAAACTTCCCCAACATACATTGGAGTGAGACCAGTAAAGAGGCCACAGAACAGCCCAATAATCAGCCGACCGGCAATGACCATCTCATAGGAGTAGCAGAGAGTACACAGTCCCATGAGACCCCCACCAATCAGAGCCAAGATATTCACGAGGAACATCGAATTACGTCTGTAGAAAGAAAAACAGGCAGACAGGGATAAGGTTCAATTGAATTAGAAACCCTAATTCAGGAGCAATCAGAGGAAATGAGAAAAATGACAGCAAGAAAGAGAGGAACACAGCGTTAAGACTTGAACCCTTTTTGTTTTATTCATAATTTGTCTTAGTTCAAAATGTTGTCTTAATTCTCATTCATTTATTATATTCCATTTTGCTCTGACTAAAATTACATACTTTTAGTAAACAATAATGTGCAAAATAAAACGTGAAACTGTAACAGACCGAACTCTAATGAAATATTCAAACATAACATATATTTCAGTCAGGACCACTCTGTTTGATTAACATTATTGTAGAGGCTCTGAACATTATTTGGTGGCAAGCGTCGCTCTGAAGGGTTCAGCTTCTGAGCTGTCCACAAGTAAACCTTGCTGAGGTTTGAACTCTAAAGCAATTAACCAGAATTTTTATAAGCAACAGTTACATAATTCCATGCAGAAGTAATACAAGTACTGTAATGAGATAGATTGAGCAACAATGAGCTGGATAGATAGATATATCTCCTTGGACAAGCAGCTAAATGATTATGTGCCTGCAAAATGGAGGAGTTGGGGGACTGTCGGATGAATAAGCACCATAGACTGTAAAAAAAAATATGGACGTAGTGTCCGTAACGTCAACCGTAGATTTCTGAAGAGCATTTCTGAAACCTAAAGCCGGCCGTTGCCATCTTGGCAGTGCGTCACTCTCAGATAACAGAAAATGGGCAAAGAGGTGGGACGTGGGTGGAGATGAGGTGACGTGACGGCAGCAGACAAACGGCTAGTGGTGACAGCAGCGGCAATCCACCTGTCACTCAAGTGGCTGCGTAATTATGCAGAACTTTAAGGCTTAATGTAATTTAAACGGATGAGTTATAAAAAAAAAATTCACCTCCCTCACAGTTGTCATGAAGGGCAAAATTAGCTATATAGACTAAAACAACAATTTGTACCAGGCTGTAAACATGTTTCTTTCTTCTGTAAAGTTGGGCATTTTAACATGGGGCTCAATGAGATTCTGTCCTCTTTTGGAGCCTGTCCCTAGCGGCCAGTCGCTAAACTGCAGTTTAAATCACTTCTGTATTGGCTTGCAGAGAAACGGAGGGAGGTTGCCGCTTGGTAAGCACATGTCTGTGCGAACTGAAGTTGGCTTAACGCATGTCTGTGTGACAGATTAAAACAAGTGAGTGTACAGATAGGGCAAATTCCAAACAGAAGGGAGCATCCCAATCCCAGAGCCCTCCTTGGAGGGAGCAGGGCACTTGCGTGCCATTGAGGGAGCAACGTAATTTTTTCATTCTCTTCACCTGGGATGTTCCTATGACAACGCAGCATGGTGTCCATTAGCTGATTAGCTGTTCTTACAACAGAATACAGAAATGTCCTATTATTGCTGTTAACATAGCAGTTGCAAATAAAGATACATTTATATCAATTTTAAAATATGTTACGTGTGTGTGAGTGTATTTCTCTGTTCTCAACTTTAAAACTTGCCGTCTCATCTTTGGACAATACATTACTCAACACATTTTTAACCTATGAAACTTATTTAAAAGGTGCTTTATGTAAGAATGACAGCTCGTGGTTGAAGTGGGTACTGCAGTCCAAATTCAAAATATTGTTCGCCCTGCCCCCTCCTCCTCACACTCGACGCTCTCGCGGGTTGCCAGTTTGAAGACACGCAACAGGAGCGAGTTCAATTGACATTGGAAGGGGAGGAGACTTACACACTGTAAAATAATTAGTTGATTTATGATGAGTTGATATCGCGTTTTAATATGCTCCCGTTCATAGAGATTTTTATATGGATGCTGAGGATTTTTAGGTCGGGTAGAATCTGCGATCTCTGACCCAGTTTGGGTAAATTGTCAACGTGCGGTCTTGCATAGACCAAAACAAAAACAGAAATTCCGACACAGAACGCAAATTTCAAAGTAAAATAACTGGCTGTAGCAATGGTTTTCAGAGAAACCAGTATGTGAACTCAGCATGTTTAATAAATATCTGCAAACATATTATGGTATTTTTATGCTTTAATACAGTCAAAAACTTACACTTTAAACATAACATGACAAAAATGTGTGAAATAGCCTATCACGAAAAAACAAAACAGCTTGAATTGCTATGTTTGTTAACTCGAACTCTCCCGCAATCTAGCTTTAAAATGAATGAATCACGAGTATTCGCTGGGTTACATGACCATAAATAATAAGATTATTTCCTTGAAGTGACCATCGCATGTACTCTTTCGCTAACGGCCTTGTTGAAGGGCCCTTCGTGAAGGGATTAAGTTGTTCACTTTCATTAGGAACGCCCCTACAAATGGCGTCCCCTTCTCGAAGTGCCCTTCAAGGGTGCAAAAATGCAGTTTGAAATTTGCCCATGAACTTCGTTTAATTGGTAGTGGGAGGAGTTTACGAATCAGCTGAGCGTCAGCTAATAGCTGGCTGTCACGACATGGTCTACTTGAACTTTTTATTCAATATTTCGTATGCATGTTTTAAAGTTGTGCCTGTAGTTTAAAACACAATGAAACATACCAAATTGTGTGAACATAATTTTTGGCTAAGTGGTCATACCAATCTTGCGCTCATTATTCCCAGCCTATAATTCAATAAATCACTATGTGGCAGGTATTAGCTATATTATTAGATATTATTTTGTGTGTTTTAGGGAAAATGGCCAGATGGAAGGAGCTGTCCTCTGCAACCAAGGAGGATATTGTTGAAATGGCTAAATCAGGTCAGTTGGTTTTAGATATTGCTGATGTGCAGAATGTGAATGGTCACAATGCCCACAGAATTCTTTCAAAGCAAAATGATACCATTACTATGCAGAATATAAAGTGCTCTGGCTGGTCAAGCAAGTCTAGTCAGAGAATTTTGATAGGAGGATTAAAATCACCTGAATGTGAGACCAATTTAAAACAGCTTCTAAAGACCTGGATGAGACCTCATCTTGGTCTTATGGGTGTGGAATGTCAGCAATTTCATGTTTTCATTTCAGTAAAAGCTTCATACTACAACGTATTACAACGTGACCAGTGGCTGCCCTGAGCAATTCTGTTACTTTCTTCTTCTTTTTTTCTACTGTACATTCTATAAAGTAATAACTCATTCACTTTTAGATAGTATGTTGCCAAGAATGCACGCATTCGTAAACGCTTGTTAGCAATTGTAAAAAACTGTAACACAATGCATATTTTTCATCCCAGTTATGACTGACAAAACCAAACAAGAGGAAAAACAAGGGAGGGTGACAGAGGAGGGCACAGAAAGAAGGCAGAAAAAGAACAATGGCCACTGAGCACACATGAATGCTTGCTTTGAATGTGGTTATTCTGACAAAGTGGACAGCGTATAAGCAGACAGGAAGACAGAGGTCAATTCTTCTACTCTGAGTGCCCTCATTACTTTGAACCGCTTTTATTATTTATAAAGCATTTACTGTCTAGTTAAAGGACCATTCTACATAACTTTGACATACTCTGATGTATTTATTTGGCTCAGGTTTCCCAGCATAACAACACAACTGAAAAATGGCTACGCTAAACTTCTCTGTACATCTTTGGTACATTTTGCTACATGTATTAATACATAAATTAAACAGAGAACAGAAATGATGGAGATAATGTTGACTGGGAAATATCATTAGCATTAGCATCATGGTGTAGTGTACTAGAAAAAATGCGTTAAGCACTAAGCCATGACTCTGACCTCAATGTGTCTTTACTGATGACTGTAAACCTTTATGTGTAATGACACGGAAGAATTCACAAGGTTTAGATTTCTTCTTTAGATTTAAGGGGGGTATAATGCTATTTCATGTATTCTGACTTATTTACACTGTTAAAGAGTTGGATTCTCATGCTAAACATGGCCAAAGTTTCAAAACACGAGTTGGAAGATGACAGAGTATTTCTGTGCCAAGAATACTCTTACAAATCCTCATAAACTTTGCGGTCTTTTTTTCGAGTATGGGGCTGTGTGAAATCATAAAGGTTAGAATTTCTTGTACGGGCACTTCTCCCGGAAGAGCGCACGCACACACGTAGACCAGAGCGAGAGAGCAAGAGCACACCCATCAACGCGCGTCGTTCAGCTTTACGGAAGTCGTCGGCAGCGCTGCACAGGTCACAGGACTTCACGAAACCAACAATGTCACCAAAGAAGTGTGTTTTTGGTTGTGAGGGAAAGATAACCTTGATTCCCAAAGAACCCAGCGTTAAAGTTGAGCTGAGAGATTTGTGCTCAAGCATTACATTGATGCGCTCTCGGTATTTGTTATTAAAGGTGCCATAGAATTGAAAATTTAATTTACCTTGGCATAGTTGAATAACAAGAGTTCAGTACATGGAAATGACATACAGTGAGTCTCAAACACCATTGTTTCCTCCTTCTTATGGAAATCTCATTTGTTTTAAAGACCTCCGAAGAACAGGCGAATCTCAACATAACACCGACTGTTACGTTACAGTCGGGATCATTAATATGTACGCCCTCAATATTTGCATATGCCAGCTCATGTTCAAGGCATTAGACAAGGTAGTATTAACGTCCGGATGTGCACAGCTGAATCATCGGACTAGGTAAGCAAGCAAGCAAGGACAATAGCGAAAAATGGCAGATGGAGCAATACTAACTGACATGATCCATGATATCATGATATTTTTAGTGATATTTGTAAATTGTCTTTCTAAATGTTTCGTTAGCATGTAATGTACTGTTAAATGTGGTTAAAGTTATCATCGTCTCTTACTGTATTCACGGAGACAAGAGCCGTCGCTATTTTCATTTTTAAACACTTGCAATCTGTATAATTCATAAACACAACTTCATTCATTATAAATCTCTCCAACAGTGTGTAATGTTAGCTTTAGCCTGTTAGCCACGGGCATAGCCTCAAACTCATTCAGAATCAAATGTAAACATCCAAATAAATACTATACTTACATGATCTGATGCATGCATGCAGCATGCATGACGAACATTTTGTAAAGATCCATTTTGAGGGTTATATTAGCTGTGTGAACTTTGTTTATGCAATGTATCATAGAGTCGCGAGCTCGGGGGCGGAGAGCGCGAGGATATAAAGGGGAAGCAGCCTGAATCGGTGCATATTTAATGATGCCCCAAAATAGGCAGTTACAAAAATTAATTTAAAAAAAAAAAAATCTATGGGGTATTTTGAGCTGAAACTTCACAGACACATTCAGTGGACACCTCAGACTTCTATTACATCTTGTGAAAAAGCATTCTAGGGCACCTTTAAAATAACCATAGAAACTTATTGTTGCAATCACTTTTTTATTGGTTAAAATAAATAGAGAATATCTCGTGTTTTTCCGTGGCTGCTCGAGCCCTCAGGATCGGCGTGTATGGTTTCATAAACAAGGCCCAGTTCGACACTGGATTTACAGATCGTTTGAAACTGAAAGATGGAGCGGTCACAGCGGTAATGATCCCAGTCATGAGTCACAGCAGGTGGTAAGTTAAACTGCTTCAAATGTCTGTTTTGTTGGTAATAGGCGCCTAAAGGGGGTCGCACACCGGACGCGAAGCTCAGCGCCGCGCAGCGCCGCGACATGTCTTAACATTGTTTTCTATTGTTTTCTGGGCGCCGCGGAAAGGCGCCGAATGTCGCCGCCGGTGTGCGTACACTCATAGAAAATAATGTGTTCGAATTTTAAAAACGTGTCGTGGCGCTGCGCGGCGCTGAGCTTCGCGTCCGGTGTGCGACCCCCTTAAGTGCATATAATGTAAACAACTCGAATGTTGTGAATTCATAAATTCATTATTCATCATTCACTATACGCTATCTTCATTATAGTGATTCAAAAGTTATCCAGGGATAATGCGATGGTGTATTGTGTGTGTTTAAATACAGTTGTTTAGCTGACCATTGATAGCTTGCAGAAGATCGCTTTGCAAAAGCTGCGCGTGCTCGTCATTCTTTAGCTTCGCTCACACGGCACGCCTCCAGGCGCTCGGCTGTTTTCGGAAAGACTCGGTACAGCGTATGTATCTTTTATAAATATGATAAAACTAAAGACATTTAGGAGATATGAAGGATGCACTACTACTCGTACTCAAGATTAACATGAGATTGGCAGAAACTGTGTGTGATATCCCCCATTTAAAACAGAGCACAGGACTTCAGAGCACACGACTTCCACAAAAGATATATCAGGTTCTCCCCAAATTAAAATGGTCAACATTTGACATATCAAACATTATAGAGGAATTTCCACTCACCTTCCAAATTTGTTGGCTATGACACCAACACTAAATGATCCCATCATTCCACCCACGCTAAAGATGGCCACAGCAAAACTCCACACAATGGTGCACACACCCGGTGTGATGGGCTCCCCGTAACGCTCCATCCATGTAGCGTTGAAGAATGCCCGCAATTTCTAGGAGGTTAAAAGGTTCCGATTTAAGATGATCACTGCATAATTCTCATTGTATACATTTCAAAATATATTACTCCAAAGAAAATAACATGAATAAAGAATACGTGCAATACTGTTCAAAATTTAGGTGTCTGTAAGATTCTATATATATTTGAAAGAAGTCTCTTTTGCTCACCCAGGCTTCATTTATTTGATCAAAAGTATAGTAAAAATTGCAATAATGTGAAATATTATTACAATTTACAATTTGAAGATACTTTAAATTGTAATTTATTCCTGTGATGGTAAAGCTGAATTTTCAGCATCATTACTTCGGTGTCACATGATCCTTCGGAAATCATAATACTGTATGCTAATTTGGTGCTCAAGAAACATTTATCATTATTATCAATGTTAAAAATAGTTGTGCTGCTTAATATTTTTCTGAAAACCATGATACATCTTTCCAGGATTCTTTGATGAATAGAAACAGCATCTATTTGAGCTCTTTTGTAACATTATAAATGTATTTACTGTCACTTTTGATCAATTTAAAGCATCCTTGCTGAATATTAGTATTAATTTCTTAAAAAAAAAAAAATATCTTACTGACCCCAAACTTTTGAACGATAGTATAGGTGTGTTTGAACGTTTGATAGGTACTATACACACTAACCCAAACACACTAACCTGTTCTGGTGCATTGATGACTCCTGTGTTGTAGCCAAACTGCAGGGAGCCAATTACAGCCGTTGACAAAGAAAACATGAGGTAGCATGTTACCTGCTTCTGTAAAGCAAGAGAGAAAGGGTTTCAAGGTCAGTTAGATGTTCATTATTGTAGTTTGACAAATTTTTATAGTCTTCCTATTAAATTTTGACTAAAAAAATTAAACACCAAACACACAAACATCTTACACAAAACACAAAATTTTGTCTATATTTATAAAACATTTTAACAACATTTAAAGGCGGAATTTTAATCTTTTCTTGGGTTGTGTGTTTCTTTAAAGTCCTAGTTTGCTGGCTCCTTTCATTAACATCTGCTTGACTGATTTCTCTAAAGAGAAAAGAGACACCGTACTCGGCTTCGACTGATGTAGTAAATAATGGGATATAAACAAGGCAGCAGCCAATAACATACTATTAAAGAGCTCATCTCAATCACCACAAATCAGCCATGTCCTAAAACAACCCTGCCTTCAGCTGTAAGACAACACTGCGAATACAGATCCCAGGTTCCTAGGGCAATAGGACACAGGAGTGCTGACACTGTGAATTGTGAAGGGCTGTGTGATGCTGAGATGGTCAGACATTCGACACAGGTGACCTTAAACCTAGATATTGGACTACATCATAAAGAGTTTATAATGTTTACCAAACTGTATAAATACAATAGTGGTGCAAGGATAGTGCTGTATCTATAAGACAGCAGGTCGATGCTTTGTTGCAGGGCATTTCTTGCACAGCGTTTGACATTATCTAAACAAAGCAGCTAGACGTAATTGTCTGAAAGAAATAATGACAGGAAATGTAGATTAATAATAGCATCATTTCCTTTTAATCTGATCCTATTACTCGCTCTCCCTCTCTTCCACACCCGAAACACTCTCAAGTCACGATGACTCAGTGAAATAAGTTTCCAAACAAATGTCATCTGACAAATGCATTCTGAGTCAAATCTGGAAACGTATTAAAGAGAGAAAAATGTATGTTACAACCTGGACAGAAATCGAGTAACATCTGTAGACAGCTATAAATAATAATAAAAAACATCTAAATCTGCTCACAGACTCTTATTCCAGAATGATTTAATCTGCTTATGTTATGAGCATTAAGAGGATCTAAATAAAAATCCAATATTAAACAACTTCATCACCCACTCTAATTCTCTTTCTCTCCCAAACATTTACATCCCAATAGGTCTTAATATCCTGTCCTCAGCATCTCTGCCCCTCCCTCATTGTCATAGCAACATCCTAAGAGTAACAGCTGCATTGACATTGTTTCAATGAGACCACAGCAAACAGCACAACACTAGCAACATACAGGGATTATGCATGACACTGCTGATTGATCATATTGATTAACTTTTGACATACATTCAATGCTGAAACAAAGATTGCATGTGCATATGAGCTATTTGTATATAGCTAAAATTGTTAATCAAAGCCATGCAAAGCATCTATGGTAGGCCTACATTCATTGGAAGTAGAAATCAAATCAAAAATTATTTATAAAGCACCTTAAAAGATCAGACTGTACCAAAGTACTGTACAATATCAAAGGTATATGAAATGATTCATCGGATGCTACAGTATATGACTCACATTATGCTGTTCTTGTAACCCTTATATACAAGTAAAATGCCTAAATGTCATGTTTGAATACACGTAGTCTTTTGGGAACAGATCATTTTCAAATCGCAGGACTAACCTTCTCCCCCTCCATCGTGCCAGAGTGGAAACGTCCAAGATTGATGGATTCCGCGTGAACGTGAGATTTGGCACACAACCTCCTTAAACCCCAGATGCGATGGTGTTCGTGACTATTTTGCCTTTAAAAAAAACGCAAAAATAGTAAAACAGTTGTAAATTAGCGTCCTTCAAGCAGTTTGAGAATTACTTTTTGGACAATCTGTTGCGCATAATCGCGCGCAACATCTTTTAGCGCTGCTAGCATAGTTAGGTAAGTATCCTATATGATTTAAACAAAACACAAACGTTTTAGAGACATACAAGCCTATGGGACATTAAAATATATAATAACAGTAACGTTTTGCCAAAGTTCTGTCATGAATTAAACAACTAAGTTACCATAGTTACATCTTTAAGCAAACTTGTAAACATTAGTGATAAAATGAATTTTTATGTAAAAAATACGTCGCCTACTTAGGCTATATGTAAACAGAAGAGAATATTCTGACCCACCCCCCCAAAAAAAACCTTTTGTGATGATGACCCCCAAATGATGACTCCCCAAACCTTCCTTTATCCTTGCAAAAACGAAAAAAAAAACAAACAAAAAAAAACAACCCACACACACACCCACACACACAACCCTTGTACAACAGGTGCTCCTGCATATTGCTGACTCCACTTTTAGATAAGTGGGTTTGGTCATGTTCTTACCTCTCAGCTATGTTTTTTTTGTTTGAATCATTATTATAAAGGTGTAAAATAACTATTTTCGTAATTTTATCAAAACAAATGACAATCAATTTTTGGACAAAATCTATTTTATCAACACGACATTACAGCCCCACAGGTCTCACAAATCTACTATAATAATGATCACGCTGTGCATTGTAATATTTTAGCATTCACTACAAATGTTGTCTTTGTTTTTTGAAGTAATAAGCTGTCAATTAATTCATATTTAACCAAATAAGACCATTGAAGACGTGGCTACAATAATCAGCATCATGCTACTATGGTAAATGACATGCTGTTTAAATATACTAATAAAATGTATATCATCAATTGAGGATGCAGTTACCGTGTTTCTCGTGCGTCGTGGCCACCCGTTTGCGCTCGTATCGCGTTGCCCCACTGGCACTGAAGTCTAGTGAAATTCCGCACTGTCAATGATGTATTCTTTTATCCGTCACACGTAGCAAATACACGACCAACCGCACGTTCCTCTTTGACGAAATACCGCCGGTTGAGCACGTAAAACTTCGTGCACGCCCCTTTTTTATCCACGACGCGTATTCCGCATCACGCCTTGTGACAGCTGTTCCGTCACAGCCTCGTGATGCAGGAATACCTTATTCGGCGAGGATGCGAATTGTGCTCGTGGGGTGTGACCAAGCACATCCGATACCCACCGCCCATGATGCTCTGCGCGGGTGACCTTGAGAGAGCATCAGCTGATGGGTGCTACCAAATGGATGCAGCGCCGGGTACCACAAACTCCAAAGGATGCAGGCACGCGATGCCTGAAATGAATTTATATAAAGTAAATTAAGTAGTAGCATATAATAATTAGGCATACCTTTTCTTAAATGTTCTTCTTTTTTTGTCTATGAATATCCGTAGAAAGCAGCAGTGGGCACATCCACTGCTTATTCAGGCTTCAAAAAGGCACGTGAGTCATAGCAGTATCAAATTCTGCAGTACTACATCCCAAATTCTACTGCAGGAGGAGTCACAAGACTTCTCTAGATGATTTTTAAAACTGAAAGGTTGCATCATTAT
>RJVU01042534.1:1182685-1222957 GCA_003731715.1 Anabarilius grahami
CACTGTTTACCCAGGAGAAAGAAAAAAAACAGTTAACAGACCTGCTAACTATTCAAAATAAACTTCTGTATTTCAAACATTTGTTTATATAATGTAATGGCTTTTAAGCGATATGTGGCCTATGTTAAAAAAATGAACTAGCAAAAGTATAAAAGATGAAGAAAAAAAATCAACGTAACTGAACTATGTGTGACAACCAGCGCTGATAATATTTATAAAATATATAATTGTCCTACAAACTGTAACGTGTATGTTCTGCTTTAGGGTACGTTTAGACAACAACGATGTACTAAAAATGGAAATGTTTTTCTTTGTACAGGCGACAACGTTATCAAAACACGGATCCGACTGTACTGTGCATGCCAGACAAGTAGTTGGCGATGTCACTTTGTAAACAAAAACTATGCGCCTGCGCACATACGCATCCTTTTACAGAGCGCTCGCCTCGCGCATAGCTATCCACCTTATTTTTTACAGTTCACTGCACTTTGATATTCTTTTTGTTATTTCCCTATAACGGCTAATAAATCGGGAGTCTGGCACATTCACAAAAACACCTTATTTCCGCGTTGAAAAAATAAGGTGGATAGACTAAACACGTAATACGCATGTGCATGCCGTCGCCGTTTTCACAGATTCTCGTTTTTGCAGTTTACACGGAGATGATAACGGTATAATTTTCAAAAACTTCCACTTTGAAACCCAAGTTTGCATTTTCAGGCCACCAAAACACCGATGTCATGTAAATGAACGGCCAAAACGCTTAAAAAGTTTTCCTTTTTTAGTTGAAAACGGTGTCGAGGCGGGCGTACACGGTGCGATTTTTGCTGTCGTAGGAGTTCGCATGCGATTTTTTTTCATCGTGTGGAAATCGTGTGTGCTCGCATGGTCGCGGCTCGTATCATGTGCGAGGAATTACGAGCCGAGCAGAGTGCCTTACGAGCTCTTCCCGACCTCCCGATCATTTTTAAACATGTCAAAAAAGTTCGTGAACGAGCCGATTTTTCGATCTATCTGAAGTTGACCAATCAGGAGCTAAGAAAAACCACAGAAGAAGAAGAAAGATAAAGATGACAGTGCCACGGCGAATTTGAAAAGGAGGATAAACTGGCTGAACTTTGGGCGAGCGCTGTATGATGTGACTAAATATGAAACTAAATATCTATAATTTAATGGCTACCAACACATACAGTAGAGAAATTACATGTCGTGATCAAGAGCGGATCAAGAGCGGATCAAGAGCGGATCACGACATGTAATTTCTCTGTACTGTATGTGTTGGTAGCCATTAAATTATAGATATTTAGTTTCATATTTATGTTTAAATATGCCTATTATAATGTTATTTATTTTTTAATTTCATCTATTTGATTAAGACAAGTGAACAGCATGAGTAAGACAGAATACATCATAAGATGTGCAATACATCTGAAGACATGGAGTGGGTCAGACATGATTTTGACCACTTTATTCAATTTTGTTTTGTAGAAAGCCTTTCTTTAAAGTGAATTTCGTTTTGTAAAAATTCTTAATTTTAATCAATGTTTCATCAACCAATTGCCTGGATTTAATAAATAAGAAGCAAATATATTCTGTGCGGGTGCGATCACTTGCACTTGATCTGGAGCGCGACTTATAGACTAAATGAACTGAAACTCAAATGAACTGAAACTATAGGCTATAACATTTTCAAATGAACTGAAACTATAGGCTGTTTGCCTCACAGACACGAGAAAAATATCTATAGAAAGCTTGAAATGCCTTCTTTTAAACGAAATAATTCAAAATGAAAATAAATGGGCTTCTCTCTGATTATGTAATCCGAATGAAACGTGCATTCACTGCGAAGATGATGAGAGTCTGCAATGTCAACTTCATCTTTGCAGCCGACACTGATTTAGAAAACATTAGATTATTAAAAAACAATTAAAATGTCTCCTTGCTGTTTTTTGTCACATTCATAATCATTTCTTTTGCCGGTTCTTTATGGCAAGGTTTATGCGTGCGCTTGAGTGCTATTATAATAGTTTATCCTCTCCAGTATTTAAGAAATTGAATGTGATTAATCAACTAATCAATGTGATTAGTAAACTAATGGCTTGAACAACTAGTAGATGAGAAAAAAAAAAAAACTTATTTCACATAGGCCTATTTTCTATCCAGCATGACACAAAGGGTATTCTGATTTGAGCTCGTGCTCCGCTCGCATGCTCTCTCTCTCTCTCTCGCTCTCTCTCACATACACACGGAACTTTGTGCGAATGCTTCGGAAATCGGCCGGTCGAAAAATCGTGCCGTATATCACCGCGTCCGTGCGATTTTCAGATAAACTCACTCGTGACGTGTGCGTGGACATACGATCTTCCGACCATCAGAATTCGCACCGTGTACGACCGCCTTCACTCTGTTCCCATTTACCTGAGTTTCTAATTGGTTTCCATAGTTCTTAATTCCACACACCTGTTCTGTTACACTTGATTATGTTGCTCTGGAATATAAACCCTGAGTTTCCTTAATTCATTGTCCGGTATTGTTTAAGGTTATGTTGGTGTTAATACATGGCTATTTTCTGTTCAGGTTTGTTGCGGTAAGAAATATTGTGCCATATTTTTAGATTTGCATTTAATTAAACCAGATTAAAAAACAAACAAACAAATAAAAAATAAAAAAAATTACCAAATACAACATTATATTTATGTATGATATATTAAATGTATGATATATTTTCATGTATAAGCAAAATGGGCATATATTATGAAGAAAAAAAACTTCAATGTATGGTTTTGTGTTACAAGATGTGTTCAGGGGCACATCGTGGGATGGGATTTCCATAAAGATACTTTTCTGCCATCCTCAGGACACAATGTGGAACTGCATCATTAGAGCTTGTAATTCAATAACACTAACTTCATAATTGAGCATCTGTTATATAATTCCTACAGAAGTGTGTAGATTTGTGAAATAATTTCCTTTGGCACATTTACTGACAATCATTAAAAATTCATAATGCAAACATTAGGCTCTTTGCGGACTCTGCGGTCTAATGCTACTAACCACTTAACTTGCCTCTGGGAATTACGGTTAGTCGTAAAAAATATATATATATATATACACTGACATCTGAGATTTTCCTACCAAACTAAACTATTATTTTACCTTTATAAAATATGTTTTGCTTTTGATAAGAGTCACCAAAAATTACACTTAGGCTATGCATTATAGTCTACTATAGTCACTGCAGCATTTCATAAATGTTAAACAAAATAAACCAGGCGTTTTATTATTCACAGATTGGAATATGTTATATTTGGAATATCCAAAAACATGTTTGACTTATTTAATCAATTTAGATTTTATATATTATACATACACACAGTCATATACTGAAAACAAACAGCTGTCTCCTTTAAAAGCACACATGACATTAGAATATGGAAGCACAATCATCAATATATTTGCAATCATTTTGACTTAAAAGGTCAAAGACTTTCTTGTGTGCAGCTAGTTTGAGTCATTCATGCTTTTTCTAAACTCTAAGACTGAGACCTTTGAACCAAATGCAAAGTAGAAAAGCAAAGGTAAGGCAGACAAAGGCCATTTCTTATGCAAAGGCTGTTTTTTTCTTTCATTTGCCATCTTCTGCCTATTACTTTTAAACATGATGAAACCTCTGCTGTGACTACCAGCATTGCAGTAGAGTAATTGCTTATATTCCTTTATGAATTTATTCATTCCGTGGAGATCTTAATATTCATGCATGCTTTGCTGTTGTTTGCTGTGGCTCTTGAGGTTGTGAGACTACTGTCACAAAAGTGATGCGAAAGAATATTATAAAATATGATGATATAGTAGATTATTTTACTTAAACTTTTATACAGACAATTTTAGAGGAAAAAGGGGCAACCATATTGTACTTTAGTCTCTATAACACACAGACCCTCTTTGGGCCATTTTTGCAGGCACCATCTGGTGAGGTGATGTCTCCTGGGTGCCAGACCAGACACAATGCTACTGGTTATCTGCAATCTTGGGTGTCTGGTCCCAAAATTTCCAGACGCTATGGATTATAGCTTCAAATTTTGGCTGTGAAGAACATTCTCTGTCATAAAGACCAGACGAATTTCTCGTTGCTGAATCATCAAAGCAAAAGATGTGACATATGTTATGTCTGTGATAAAGTGCTATTTTTTTCTGATAAAAATTAATTTATATAATAATAATTGTATTCTCAGCAAGGTCCTCCTGTAATAATTAATTTTTTAACAAAAATGAAAAACTAAAAGTGTATCTGTTAATCACATTTTATTAAAACACTTTTGGCCCCCTAGCGGTTAGAAAACAAAACTGCATGCATTTTGTGGAAGAACATTGTTTTGGTTGTGCTTCCGCTCTGTGTGACTGTGTGGATGACAGTAGATAATGCTTTAAAATGAACTCTGTTAGAAAGCTGCATTGGCAATTTATTGGCAATAATACCTTACTCACCTGTTGAATAATAAAACTGCCATCTCTGTCTTGCTTTTACAACATTTCAAATCCATCTCACTGTCCATGAAAAAAAGCCAAGCCAATGCTGATTCTAGTTTTATTACGAGCTCTGTCACATTCTCTTTTTGCCAGGAGACTTTCCTCTGTTCAGCAAAAAAAAACAAAAAAAAGGTTATTCCCCGGAGGTTCGAGATTTAGTGTGCTCCATGTTAATCTTTCTCACTTGTTGTGAAAACTAAAATATGTCACTCTCACACCATACATGCATCAAAGTAGCCTATTTACAGATATGAGGAGACACCAGGGGCCCGTTTCAATAAGGAGGTTCAACCAACTCTGAGTTAAAACATGAACTCTGAGTTGACTTACTCTGAAACGGAAAACCAAGAGTTTCCCTCATTTCAGGGTTCAAATACTCAGAGTTCTCACTTAACCTCCTTTCTGAAACGGGTCCCAGGTGAGTGACTTATGTATGCAATTTCCCACGAAAACTGTAAAACCGTCTAAAATAGAAACATAATAGTTTTAATGAATCAGGGTAAGACTAAAATACATTTTGGAAGAAAGATTGATGTATTGACTCTTTATTTAAATGTTGTTAATTTTTAACAACAACAAAAAAGTTACACAGTGTACCTTTGCTTCAAATTTGTAAGTAAATCAAAGTTCACATTTGCTGATGAAACAATGTTAAAACCAATTGCCATTTATTAATAATATTATTATTACATCAGCTATCATTAACAAGTATTATTACAATTATTTATTAATTATTATCAGGGCTTGACATTCACTTTTTTGCTCACCAGTCATTGTGGCTAGTGGTTTTCCAAAGTAACTAGCCACTCAGCATTTTCACTGGCCACAATTTTGACATTGACACCATGGAGAAAAACTGCCATATAGGTATTTTTAATATTATCTCATAATTTGGCAGCAGGTATATTAGGCTGCTGTCACTTTAAGACCTGCACGGATCCATTATACTGTTACACATGCGTTTTCTTTCGCAACTTTTTATGTTCATGTTACGTGGCTGTGTAGTCTTATTTTAAAGATTCATAGGTGGCGTTAAGGTTCTTTACTGGTGGAAGTGGAATGACGTCACCGAGTTTCCGGAATAAATAGCGTGGATGGCGACAATGGAGTCTCTCTCTCTGCGGTTCCCCTCGTTGCGGTTCCTTTGAACTCTCATCGTCCGCTCTCATGGGGGCGTTTAGTCTTTCTTTTGTTATAGTTTAGTTTGCCTTCTTGATCTTTCATTGTTTTGTTCGATATGTTTTTTCTTTATATGGTTAATGTTTAATTTTAACAGTAACAGATAGTGGAGTTACTTAAACAGGTCACTGTTTATTAATGTAGTAAGTATAGTGAAGGAAGCAGAGGCCCGGAAGGCTCACTACTTTTGCTTTATCGGAAGCTAGGTAAGAACTATTGGGGAGAATAGCCAGGCAGGCGTTCTTTGTTTCTTTTGCTGTTTTTCCCTGCCTGCTTACTGTTAATTCTTTTGTTAATATTTTGTCTAATTTTGTTTGTAACATTATTTACGAATTGTTTATTCTTTTTTGTATTATAATTAAACGAGGGTGATTTATTGTCCTGAAAATTCACTATCGGTGTCTGTGGCTCTTGCATGTGTGCGGTCAATGCCCTTATTGGAGTTATTTTATTTAACGGGCTGTTAACTCAGACATGGGCCGTAACAGTTAATTTAAAACATAACTGACTGTGTTTACGTGAATACTCGCCAAGACTGGCGTTTTGACAATATTTTGTATGTATTTGACTGTTTAAGCGCAATAAGTAGCAAAAAAGAACTCAATTTATTACTGACAGCCAGGCGGCTTTATATGCATGCACTTTGAGCATAAACACAAAATCTGTGGGAGTTTTATGTATCTATTCTGCAGAAAATGGGAAGCGTTTCAGATATTTCAGTATCAATATTATCAAAAAATCAATATTTTTGACAACACTACATTGCACTTGTATATACAGTATGTATATACTATACTATATATTATAGAATTAAAACCCCCAAAGTGGCTAGTTGTAGTGACTGTGTTACACGCTACTGCTGAAATCCAACTGCCTTTGGCGGGTGTTAATGTCAAGCCCTGATTATTATTATTTAATAAAAATGATCAAACCTTTTTTTTTTGAAAAGAGAGTTAGATATTTCTCATGTGCTCACGTACACAAATGATATCTCCCTGATATTTTAAAACAGAATCAGTGGAATCAACATAATCATTGTCAAGATTCAGATATGAATGGAGAACACCTGCTCACTCACATGTGCAGAAGAATTCCATCCTCCAAACAATCATTATGGCAGATTTATAAATGGCCCTTTCGTTCAGTCTCACTTGTTTTTCAGATGCTTCATTAATTGGGATTTCATCGATTTTTTTGGCTACCTTTTAAACTTTTTTCTTTAGACCTACCCGTTGTCTCAACCACAGGTTTGATGATGCATCAATGTGATACTAAAAACTGGTTGGCCTAATGGTTACCTCTAATAATGACTTGGTTTTGGTTATATATGTGGAATAAGGTGAATTTCATTTCATTTTTCCTTTTTAGGCTTCCTCAAACCAAGGCCATGCTCTGCCTCAAACGACATTGTGTAATTTGAATATCCAATTTGATTGGCCACTTTAGTGTTGAGCAGCGATTATTCTGTCAGCCTCCATTAACGTTCTTGTGTGTGCAGAGATTGGCTACTGCTGAATATGAATGAATAAATTAATAATGAATGAAAATATATAGAAACATTATTATAAAGCTAAAGGGGGAAAATTAAGATATTTTTTTAAATAATGAAACCATATTTTACGGTATGTGTCCCAGAATAGCCCAGAAACCATATTTTTGAAAATCCACATCAAAAATAATAATAGAAAACTATTGATTAGTTCAAAACAATTACTTTATTTACAAATAATTGAATACATGCTTGTCTCAAGTTAAGCTTGTACATTTTTGGCTTACAGGCATTAAAGACATGCCCAAACATAATTGTTAATAATGAGTAAAAATATGATATATACATATAACTTCTATATACATCAATTATATTAGAAAGATGAAAGAAAAAAATAAAACAAAGAAAAAACTAATTAGTGCATTTGGATACAGATATACACCAAAGGCGAGGTTAAGCGGTTTTAACAGTTGATTTATGCAGTCCATTTTGAACACACAAACAAGCAAATGCATACAAATGCATGCATACATAAATCTGACCAGTCAGGTTGGATAATTATCTAACTGGTGAATCTGTAAAGTGTCCTTTAATATGAAGAGGAAAAAACATAAAAATTCAGGCTATCTCTGGGTGTACATTTGGCCATCTAGTTAAAATTTTAAAACAATAAATGGGTTTTTAAATTGTGAAAATGCATAATCTAATAAGTGCCTCAGGATTTTAAGCATTTTAATAAACAGCTGGAGGTATGAATTCTGTGTCCTAATGAGCCCCGATTCGGTTTTTGGACCAATACAATTTCACAGTAGGCAGGAAACCTACAAACCAAGTGATTTTGGTGATTGGTTATGACAAAAACTCTCTACATTTAGATGAATGAGATTGGTTCATTTATCACTTGTCATTTTATCGCCTCATAGGACACTATATTTTTAAATGATATTAAATAGCAATAATTACGAAAAACTTAGTAAACATAAAAAAACTGCATGTTAAAAGAATTTTCTTCACAGCCCCATATAACACAAAACAATGTATATAAGTGTTGCTGTAATCTAAATGCTTAAAACCGTATTGTACTTAAGTTCATTATTCAATAATCAAACACAGATCTGTCTCCCCACTGGATTTTCACAAATGACTACAGCACATGCATGTATCCATTTAAAAAACATTTCACAGAACAACTGCAATGTGCAACCAACTTATTTACATTCACTGTGATGTACTCTTTATGCAGGTTTCTTCAGATACAGATATGCATGTGTTTAAACACAAAAAGTGCATTATATATTATGAAATCAAAAAGCGAGAGAGAGAGAAAAGAGAGATGGAGAAAGAAAGAGAGAGGGGAGAGTCTAAATGAGAGTGCTCTTAATCTCTTTAATCCCCCTTTAAGCTATGTTGCCATGGACACCTCACTGTTTTCTTTCAGCTGCTAGTTTTCTGCCATGTGCTTATTGTATATAAACCCATACCAGCAGCCCACCTGAGACAACACTTGTCTTCTTTGTACAGTATACATATAAAAAATGCCATCTTTTGACATCCAATATAACTTGCACATTTTCCGGCTTTCTATCATACAAATTTACATACATAAAAAAACATTATGCAATTTGTTTATTTTTAGCATAATTTAGTCTTGATTTGCAAGACTAAAGGAGCACCTCAGGTTATAAGCTACTACACTGAAGTCCTGGCTTATAAAATGCAGCATAAATGAAATGTAGGGCTTTAAAACTCACTGCTGCCCCCATGCTGCCTAGAGCGAAATAGAAATGGGTCTAACCAACCAAAGAAAAAGAAAAAAGTTTGCAAATGTGTATTTCAGTTGACATTGTACAGATATAAAAATAGTCCACATTGCCTTGCCTTATCTTAATAGTCCAAACCAACTGTAATTAATTGTTGTTGGGAAGTGTTTTTGCACGTTTATACTGAAGTACTTTCAATAGTGTCTGGAAGTGAACCAAAAACACGGAATGGAGTTCAACCAGTCTGTTGACATCCTGATATGCATTATTCAATTCTTAGACACTTAAATTATTGATATGCAGTATTTAATTCTTAGACACTTAAACTAATAAAGTGCTTAGTTAAATGAGCCGCTGCAGATTCATAACTGTCCACCTTTCCAGCTGCAGGTTAAGCAGAGGTGGTTAGATCCTTAATGACAAGGGTCGAAGGGATACTTTGTGACACCTCCGTGGAGTTCCACCATGGACTCGCTCCAGGAGATGACATCTCCGGTGAGGTGGCTGGAGCAGGAAGCTTGGTTGTAGATCTCAGTAGAGGTGAGCATACGTGACCACAGCTGCAGATCCGACATCTCGCCCACAAAAGACTGTGTGGCGTCGAAGCGGCCGCCCAGAGTGTCCTGGGTACAAAAGAGTTGGGAGTTAGCGCAAGTGTGTTTTGATTCACTTATGTTGATTCTGTGAGATGTACCTGTTCCTGTCCAAGGATGAAGACTCCTCCTGGTTTAATTGGATGCCAGGGAGACAGATTCTCTCCAGAGCCCCTTTTCACACCGTCCTGATAAGCCTCCCACATGCCATCACGTGTGGACCATGTTATACAGAGGTGGTGCCATTTACTGTCCGTCAGAGAAAGAGGAAGAGTGACTGCCTGCAAGAGGGCAAAAATGTGTACATCTTTAATACAGCAATTGTTTTGTAATTATAGTAGATGGAATTCTGTCTTACACATTTTTGCATATTCATTTTTTTTTTATTGAATTGAATTGGTTGAACTGTTGTGCCCTAGTTCAGTTTTACTGATGTACCCTTGTCTGATGATGGAGATCACCATACTGACCTGATAAACATTTTCCCTTGCAATATTTCAGCATATACACTACGGTCTAAAAGTTTGGGGTCGGAAGATGTTTTCAAAAGAAGTTTTTTTCATGTTTACCAAGGCTGCATTTATTTGATCAGTAAAAAAAGTATGTGAAATATTTTTTCAATTTAAAATTACTGTTGTCTATTTTAATATATTTTAAAATGTCATTTATTCCTGCGATGTTAAAGCTAAATTTTCAGCATCATCGTCTTCAATGTCACATGATCCTTCAGAAATCATTCTAATGTATTGATTTAGTGCTCAAGAAACATTTCTTATTATTATCAATGTTGAAAATTGCTGATATTTGTAGAAACTCATACATTTTGTTTCAGGATTCTTTGATGAATAAAACATTTAAAAGAACAGTGTTTATTTTAAACAGAAATCTTTTGTAAAATTATAAATGTATTTACTGTCATTTTTTATTAATTTAATGCATCCTTGCTGAACAAAAGTATTAATTTCTTACAACAAAAAAAATAAAAATCTTACTGACCCCAAACATTTGCAAGGTACTGTATGTCCCATGTTGCATGTCAGTTGTTTGTTCACATATGAATAACTCTTTTAATAACTCTCGAGTCAATTGTTTTCAACTAATTGTCAGCATAATGGTCTGAATTAGACTGAATTATAATCATTCTGACAGCTCAATCACAGACTGATTTATTTCAAACAGTTTCTCCATAAAACAGTAACAGGATATTTAAGAACAAAAAAGAGAGACAAAAATAGACATGAATGACGAAGAATTGGATATTTACCTCCAAGTCATCACAACAAAACCTTAATTCACAATCTTTAAAACTTCTGATTAAATGTTTATAATTTGATTGTATGCCTTAAAGTAACCTTGTAGAATAGTAGTCTACGCAGTACGCACTGACAAACCTCATCATTAGTGCTTATTAGCAGTAGGCTTCAGCAGCATGCCAGCATTAGTTGTAAACAGTTTAGTTGACAGCATTTAAATAGTCATTGACTGAAGTGGTCTGTCTTGTTTCGGTTTTAAAAAAACAGCAGAATATATTCACACGTCAACCACGGATAAGCCATTAACTAATTAGGCAGGATGATGCAAACGGCTGAGAAGCCAAGAGGAAGAGAGAGCTTTGCAGACTGTTGAAAGGACAGGACAAGGTCGTCAGCAGGTCTGGTGACCCCTTTTCCTAACTGTGAGGTCTAGCATTTTATCACAATGCATTTTATCACAGTTATTTTGTCCAATGTTATGACATATTTGATTTTACTTCTATCAATTTAAATACACTTCTAAGTTGTAATGTTTTTTGTTTTTTTGTAAGATTGCCTGTTTAGTGAATCCAGGACATTAATCTTTCGTTACACAATCCCTGTTTTATAATTGGGTGATTTCTTTACCTTGTCATTCACCAGCAGCTCCATAGGATTGTTGCCCCACTCAATCAGGACAAGTTCATTGGCTTGGCCCGGGACAGAGTAGGAGAACGGGGTTCCAATCCCAGGACCTGAGCCTCCTTTCAACCAAAGACAGACTGTGAGGGCAAAGATCTCGCTCAGAAGGGTGCGTCTGATTCGCCCATACATGTAGTTGGTGCGCATTGGGAAGCCAATCTGAAAAGCGTCAGGATTCTTGGGCTTCTTATTTGGTCCTGTTGGTGAAAATAAGAAATTATGAAACGGGATCGCATTTCTCTGCAGCATAACGTAAAAGCTCAACTGAAATCTTAAAAAGACAGTTGATCTCCTGCATGGAAGAAGACTATATAACTAAATTCTCTGCAGTTTTTGCACGTAACCTGTTCAGAGCTCAAACTTAAAATAGTCATGTGATGTCACTCAGTGTGCTAGCATCACTATAAAAGATCGACTGCATTAGACGTCATCAGCTTCTTTGTCTTCAAGAAGTGCTCTGTGTGTTGTGAGTCTTATTTATTGTTGTCTGTCCCAACGATTATTAGGATGGCAAGCAAACATGCATTTAGAAAGAGAGCATCGCCGTATCCCCGCTTCATTACGGTTGACGATTCACACAATCTATTTGTAATTCATTTAGGGAGCAGAGCATGTGCGGTCAGCTCTCGAGGGAGCTGGCTGCATTCATTGTAATAGCTTCACAGTGAAGAAGCTCCATTCCCATCTGGCTTTCTTTACAGGGGAAGGGAGCCAGGCAAGGGAGAATGTGCCTTGTGGTTTGGTGACTCAGATCGCGGGAGTCACAGGTGGAGCTATCATAGGCATCAACTGCTAGCTCCAAGGTTCTCAGTCTGGATCAGGAAGCCTCTTCTCTGAGGAGTTAGATGTTGAGGGAGTTAAGGGCCATTATATCTATTGCCTCCTCTCATGGCCCTGCGTATGAGGAGTTGCTGGAAGTGATGACCTGTGCTATGGCTAGACTTTGTCTAGGCTGGTTGGTAGAAAAGCAGGAGGTCATTCAGGGCAGACTAGATGAACCATTACTTCCAGGTCATCAACGCTCTCCACTTGTGAGCCTTCCATTTCTTCCCGATCTTCAAAATGAGTTGTCGAGATCGTGGGAGAAACCAAATTCGGCTCGCATAGTCACCGGTTCACCATCGACTTATTTGAATGTATAGGGGCTATGTGACCATGGATATGTGAAGATCCCCCAGGTAGAAGCAGTGCTTGTGAGCTACCTCTCCCCTGGTGCGGCACCTTCACTGAAGGTTCTGGTCTTGCTATACAAGCTGTGTCAGACCACCTCGTCGCTAGGCAAGGCCTATGCGGTGGCAGGTTTTCTGGTGGGAACTAGAAGTCAGGATTGAGGTGGTGTGCCCGAAGAAGGTCTAAGCATGACCTTAGAGAGGTCATTTCGACTTGCAGGTCTGATGATCCAAAGCCTTGAGGTCCTGCATTAGGTCTCCTCACACACACCACTCCCCCCTCTTAGTGATGGTATTGAAGTTGTTGGGCCATTTGCCTTTATTATAAAAGACCAGTGGAAAGGGAGTTTTCTTGAGTCTCTGGTATAGGATTGAGCAAGCTCTCCTGAAGAAGGCCAAAGAGCCCGGGAAATTAAAAAAAAGAGAGAGAAGGGGCAAATGAGGGTTTGAAACAATGGAGGTGGTAGAAAATTGCTGATTGCGATCCACTCTCTTGCCTATTTTGGCTAGTGGTTAGAGGCACATGGTGCCTTCCCGAAGGGTAGTGGCTGTTGGACCAGGACTTAGACTATTGGAGATTCATGAAAAGGCACGAGTGGCTAAGTTGAGCAATCATGAGCGATCATTTCATTGTGCGACTCTGCGACCATCGCCGTGGCGTACCAATACCAAGGAAAGCCGTGCCCCCTCGGAGTGAGGGCTCACTCCACTCGGGTGTTGCCTCCTCCTGGGCATTAGTGCATGGTGCCTCTCTGGCAGACATCTGCAGAGCTGCGGGCTAGGCAACACCTAATACCTTTGCAAGATTTTACAATCTCTGGGTGAAGCCAGTTTGAGTACAAACAGGTAATGTGTGGGAAGGCTGGCTTGGTGTCTCGCTTGCAGCACCATTCCCCTCTAGTCTATGCCCTTTCGGTTAGCACTTGTACTGGGCTAGATGCTCACATGCTGTGATTTCCCCTTGGCAATACTATATGTGTATTTTCCACGATACTGTTTCCCTGTCAGTAAACCTGTGTCTTTCCCTGGGCAGTTCTGCTCTGCCCTGTCTCTGCATCAGGTAGTCCATGTGCAGCAGGGTGTGGCCTCCGTAGCGTCCCTTCCCCATGAAATATCACGATAAGAGGAACACCAGCTACAACCATCTCCAGGGTAAGCACTGTCACTTCCATCCCGTTGGTATGGAGGACTAATTTTCCTTGGACTGTGTGAGGGCTTGACTGTGTGAGGGCAGTTGCCAAAAAGGCACGCTACAGCTTCTGTGTCTCAGACACTCGTTACACAATTCATTGGCTGTGGCGTTTTCCAAAGGGGCCCCAATACATCAGTATTGATGTAATGTCAAACATGACTGACTAAATGGGAACGTCTCGGTTACTGATGTAACCCTCATTCCCTGAAGGACGGAATTGAGATGTTATGTCCCTCCTGCCACAACCCTGAACCATTGCTGAATGGCCGGGATCCCTGTCTCGGCTCCTCAGCAAAACCTCAATGCGTGAGTGCCTTATATACCCGTATGTACAGGTAGGAGTGGCTCGGCATGCAAATCTCACGGGCCAATATTCATTGGCCCATTTTTCACTACTCAGCGGTGACTGGGGTTCCCAAGTGAGACCCTAATATGTCAGTGTCGACTTAACGTCTCCGTTCCCTCCTTCAGGGAATGAGGGTTACATCAGTAACTGAGATGTTCTATGAACTTTCTATCCATCAAAGAATCCTGAATAAAGTATCACAGTTTCCACAAAAATTATAATATAAAGAACCATTATTAATAATTGAGCATCATTTGATAATAATTGAGCACCAAATCAAAATGATTTCTGAAGGATCATGTGACACTGAAGACTGGAGTAATGAGGCTGAAAATTCAGCTTTGCCATCAAAGGAATAAATTACATTTAAAATACATCAAGTTCAGTTCTTTTATACAGTTCTTTTAAATTATAATAATATTTCTCAACATTACTGTTTTAACTGTATTTTTGATCAAATAAATGCAGCCTTGGTGATCACGTTATTCCAAATTTTTGACCGGTAGTGTATTTATACATATATATATACATACGCATATATTCCCCTCAAATATTTTTCAATATAAATTTGGTTAGGACAAAATTACAAAAACCATTACAAAACATCAAAGAATGGACCTTAAGTTTGAACAGTTTTGAAAAATCTCAAAATTCAAAATAAAGTTTTGAAAAATCTAAGATTTTGCATATACACTTCTGGTTTAGAGTTGTCCTATGTTCCTTATGGAAATTTGATAAAACAGAGTAAATTCAGTTCTATTTTGTACTACTTTTTAGGACATATCACCTGGTTCTGGAGTCTTGAGGTGAAGGTTACTCAGTACTGTGTCTAGCTTGTTGAGGGCTCCACGGACAGGCACTCTTGGCCCAGTTGGCTTGAAAGAAGTTTGTGGATGGTGGACATGATCATCATTTCCATGGTGTACATCATCATGGTGACCATTGCCATGATGGCCATCATCATGATGATCATCATGGTGGTTGTTGTTGTGTTGGCTGTCATGATGATCATCATGGTGGTTGCTGTTGTGGTGGCTGTCATGATGATCATCATGGCCACTTTGATGATTGTCTTGGTGATTGCCATGGTGATCATCATGGTGATCATCATGGTGGTCGCTGTGACGGTCGTAGTGATGACCATAATGGTTGTTACGATAGTGGCTGGAGTGATGGTCATCGTGATGGTTTGCCTGGTGGTTGTCGTGATTGTCGTGGTTATCATGATGGTCATCATGGTGGTTATTATGGTGGCTATTATGGTGGTCGTCATGATCATGGTGGTCGTCATGATCATGGTGATCCTCATGATGACCATGCCCATGATGATTTTCATGGTGGCCATAGTGACTGTCATAGTGATGATGGAGCTGTTCTTCTAGTGTGTTGATTTTGCGCTGTAGGAGGTCTCTCAATGAACTTGAATAGGAACTGGAAGAATTTCTTGCCTATAAGAACAAAAAATGAAGACAATAAACAACAGTAATACAGTTTTGGCAAGATTGTAAATACAATGTTTACAATTCAATGATGATAATAACCAATATCATGTGGTAATGTACAGTTTCTTGAAAATAGGACACTGCACAACACTGACTCTCACTCTCATGCGAATATATACTTAATTTAAGCTATAATATAATATAACATAATATCATATCATATCATTTGACACTGAAGACTAGAGTAATGATGCTGAAAATTCAGCTTTGCCATCACAGAAATATATTATATTTGGAAATATATTACAATGGAAAACAGTTGTTTTAAATTTTAATAATATTTCACAATATTACTCTTTTTACATTAAATAAATGCAGCCTTGGAGACATAAGAGACTTCTTTTTTAAAATATTAACACATCTTACCAAGGCTGGCTTGTTATGTCATAACATTCGTCTGTATACTAATACAGACGAATGTTATGACATAACAAGCCAGCCTTTTCTTTACTGTCAGCCTCTTTCCTATGATAAGTCGTAGCAAATCCAGCTTTACTCAGCGCCACAGCACTCTGCGCTTAATGGCTCATCAAGGCAGATGTGGCTAATTGGTGATGGCAGTAACTAGCACATTGCAGTGCCGTCACCAGCGTGCTGTGTGTGCATTTCCTCTCCAAGACAACAACAATTCAAATAAAGTTTGGAGTGATATCTAAGTCACTTTGGGAAATAGAAAGAATGCGTCTGAGTTCTGAAGAGTTAAATTAAAACTTGGATGAAATTTCTACAACTTCACACCCTATGTCATTAATTCATTACTGTACTACAGAACAATTAAACAGGGAGAGTTTAATTGCATATCATTAGTTTAACTGTATACTATATTCAATAAAAGGTCAAATGGTGGCTTGTTTACAGTTACAGTTACAAGTGTATTGTCACCATGTTTCTTGTGATACATGTTACTGTAGACAGTTTGTTTTTCTACGATTTTATCCTGTGTGTTATCTTAAGGGTAGGGATCTGGCTAATTAAATAAGTAAATCCCAGCTGGACTGCCTAAACGGAAGACTGTATTCAGGGATCTGTTGTTGGCGCAGGAAGCCACCAAAGTGTACGTTACAGAACTATAAATGAGCTTATGTCATCCTGAGAAGTTCTGAATACAGATCAGCCTGTTGCATGCAGGATAACCCCTGAAAACAAAATCCAAGCAGTTGAAAAACGTGAAAGTATCAGGTAATTTGAAAAAGTAATCATTTCCATGACTTTGCCAGGATAGAAAAATATGCACACTACCATTAAAAAGTTTGGGGTCAGTAATATTATTACTTTGTTTTTGGTTTTTTAAAAGAAATTAAAACTTTTGTTTAGAAATGATGCATTAAATTGATCAAAAGTGACAGTAAAGACCTTTGTAATGTTACAAAAGATTTGAAATATTGTAAATGCTGTGATGTGAGGCTAAATCTATTTATTACATGGTTCTCTGGAATACTTATATGGTACTAGAATACTTAGTATTTGTGTTATTCCTGAGCACTTGTCTTGAGTACTTGTCTTATTCTTGAGTACTTGTCTTGAATACTTGTGTGTCTTAGAACAACCATTGTCATCCGGGTATCTGAAGCCTGCGAGTCTTTTGTGGCTCTCATCTGACACCACAGACTTGCTCCTGTTTGTTTCATACAAATGCAGATGCTGCCATTTTCTGTCTCTGTTATATTTATTGATTGTACTGAAAATAAAATCAGAAGACTTCAGTATTATTAGTACTGTAATATTGTTGCTGTGTTCATTTTCTAGGTTGATTGTTTTGCACACTGTAATGGATTATAAGATAATAAACATGTAAGATTTCAAAACAGTTTAATCTCAAATCAATTTTTATTGTCCCCATAATAATTTCTGTGGTGAAAAGTCATGTAATAAGTGGTATGACTGTACTTTATTCCTTAAATGTGATCAGGATAAAAGTCCTGATCACCCTGTCAAGGTTTATTCTTTGATAACAACCAGCTGGATGTACATTATCCCTTATTTAACAAAGAATCCTTAAAAAAGAATTACAGTTTCCACAAAAATTTAAGCAACACATCTGTTTTCAACATTGAAAATAATAAGAAATGTTTTATAAGCACCAAATCAGCATATTAAAATTATTTCTGAAGGATCATGTGACACTGAAGACTGGAGTAATGATGCTGAAAATTCAGCTTTGCATCACAGGAATCAATGACATTTTAAAATGTATTAATACAGAAAACAGTTATTTGAAATTGTAATAATACTTCACAATATTACTGTTTTTGCTATATTTTTTATTAAATAAATGCAGCCTTGGTGAAACTTATTTCAAAAACATTTTAAAAATCTTACCGATCCAATATTTTGAATAGTGTATATATATATATATATATATGTGTGTTAGTTTAAGATTTTAGACTGTGTTGTTTCAGTTTAAGACTGTAAATCCTCCTACCTGAAGATTTTCCAGCCTCTCCTTCAGGGCCTGCAGGGTCTTTCCAGTCTGTTCTGGGGAGAAGCCTCCATGTTTGCCCAGATATGGAGATTTGCCTCTGTGATGGTCACTGCGATGCCCATTTAAAGGGAAGTGTGGGTCAGCATGGTGGCTCTCATAGTGGTGTGAGGAATGCTGGGAGTTGTGATGTGAAGGGCCATGATGGTTGTCATCATGATGCCCTCTCCCAAAGCTCTCGCAGAGGGTCAGTTTTGCTGTCAGTTCCCGAATGGTCTCTCGCTGATCCAAGATGGTCTCCTTCTGTCGCACAAGGCTCTCCCTCAGATGAAGGATGGTGGCTTTGGCCTCATCGGATATGCCATGTCGGCTACTACTACTGCTGTGACTACTTGGCAGACCACTAACTGGGCCATGATGTCCATTCCCAGGACCATTCCCATGTCCATTGCTGTTTGGCCCATGTGAAGCCCCATGCGAAGTCCCATGCGAAGTCCCATGTGAAGTCCCATGTGAAGCTCCACCTGGTGTAAAACAACCAGGTTCTGCATCTGCAGGGATAGGGATGCAAACAAGTTTGGGTTGCGTGCCCCAGTCATATTCCAAACCTGGCACGCTACTAACTGCAACCGAGGGCAATAAAAATAGGAGAAGGTGAATAAAAAGGGAGCGAGAGGGCGGATACAGTCCTTGAAAAATCCCTCGGCAGTTTATGTGTTCTGAGAAAGGCAGCGACATGATGGCATAATTTGTGTTTTTCGTCATCATCGATTTCTTCTTCACAGCAGTGGGATGCGCACCACGAAGAGAGGTCATGGGAAAACAATCAGTGGATTTAGAAATCCACAAAAAATGTCCAGAAAATGCATTGTTTGTTATTTGTATATACTTTTTGTGAGTGCAAGAGGTTATTTCCACTGTGAACGGTTATAAATCCACCAAAAGCAGACATTCCAGTTTACAAATGTACATATCAACAAAGCAGAGCAGAAGTAAGACTTGTTGACTGCTCTTTTGCCCTGGGCTGATGAAATCTTTGGCACACCAGATCTCCAGTGTTTGGCAGTTAGGAGTAATCCTTTAATTTCCGGATTCTGTCAGGCCATAGTGCATCCCTGCAGATTAGAAGACAGATTTCAGTCAGAATGAAGCTGTGACCTTAGAAAAAACACTTCTGGGGTTATTTATAAGGATTCTAATCAAACAAACAAGCATTTTTTATTTTTTTTTAAAGGGCAGCAGTGGGATCACTCAGTTCTAATAACTGAGTCGATCAGTCAACAACATGGTCTTGTTGAGCCAGACGTGCCCCTGAGGTGAATGACACTAACAGCTGAAAACCCCCTCGGCTATTGTAATCAGATTACTGTTACTTGAACTTGATGCAAATGATGAACGATGGCTTTCAAAATCGTGAGAGCAGCCAAGCAATTTAGAAAGCCCGCAGCCAGAGGGAGTTAATGAAGGATGCATAGGGAGAATGGCAAACTAATGCTAGAAGCAACACATCAGTGAAATGCTAGCAGAGGCAATATGAAGTTCACACATTAGTAAACAGAACAAATATGAGACTCAGCTCACTGTTAAATTCTCAAACATTGTTTAAGAGATTTCCTGAAGATCTATCTGTCTGCCTGTTTATCTAGATAGACAGACAGACAGACAGGTTAGTCTTCCTGTCATTGCAATTCATCTTCCTGTGGGGTGTGACCAATTCAATTAAAATTCCCACTCATCAGTTGAAAGGGAGACAATTATTTAATTGTGAACTTTGCACAACCGTGGCTGTGATTTGGAATTCTTGTATCAGTAATTCATTTTTAATACAAAACTTTACATTTTTAAATGTATGAGTAGAGGGGCAACTTTTTTAAAGATCTAAGTAGTTTAGATCAGGAAGAAGGATCTATCACGTCACAGGAAGGGGGCTCTCACTCTTGCGTCCCCAAGGATAACTATCTAATAGGATCTAGGAAGGATTAAAGGCCATGGTGGATTGGTTTGGCATGCTTACAGTAGTCTCTACCTGCAGTATTGCTGGGTTGTAGTCGCTTATGAGCCAATTCAGAAGCACTCTACCTACATGTGGCCCGCAGTCTCCTAAGAGGCTTGCCCAAATGTGTTTCTCACGCTGTATAGCACGCCACCCCAGACATATCACTAGACGTAGCTCATGGCATCCTCGTGTGACTGAGACAGAATGAGTGAGAATGTGAAAGATCAAGGTGACTGCAAAGGACAAACGTGAAGAGACTTTACAGACTAGTCATTTGTGTAATTAGGGTCCACCAGGCGTGGTTCTTAGGGGCCTTTCGCACAGAATTTTTCACAGCTTCTTAACACAAAGTTAATGCATAAAAACTTGCAACAGACAAAAATGCCCATCTAAACATCCACCAACTTTTAAAAAACAGTGCAGATTAAATGCAAGTGCACATGAACATGCAGCATTTTGACAGACATTTTAAACAAATAAACAGGAAAAATGCAAATAAGATTTAATCAGTAGTTTTCAGTTCAATTTTTATATGTGTGATATGATGATTAACAGTTACAGATTGTATTATGCTGAGAGTTACTATGACATATTTAGCACACTGAAGTACAGATGTCAGCTACAAATACAACTCTGTGAAATTGCATATTTTAATTTACCCCCTTCAAACATTTCCAATGAAATTACCTGACTAGCCCTAACCCCAACTAATCAGTTAGGCAATGTTGAACCATCTTCAATGGTCTGGCCCATCAAAAATTTTTGACCAATTCTTATTTTTTACTAAAGAACAGTCCAACATTAAAGCTGCAGTCCGTGATTTTTGGCCCTCTAGCGGTTAATAAACAGAACTGCAAGCGTCTTGCGGAAGAACATTGTAGCCGGAGCTACTTTTCTCCATGTATGTCTATGGCGAGTCACGCAGTTACTGTGATACTCTGCGGCGGGTCCTACCAGTCCGGTCTGAAATAGTCCAAATATAAACACTTATTATAAGTGTATCATAATGATTCAGGGTAAGACAAAAACACGGTTTGGAAAATGGATTCATGTTGTACATTCTCATTATATCATTGTTGTAAATTTTGTTCACAAAGAAAGTTGCAGACAGCAGCTTTAACAATGCACAAACGGATTTGTTCATTGTTTTGTTCACTTATCAGTCACTTAGAATTAGTATTTTAAGGAAAAAACTGCTGAAAGAACCTCAACCTGGGCCATCACTAAGGGGATTCATGAACTTTGTCCCAGAAATCGCTTGACACCTGTCCTGCTGTATCTCAACCTAATTGTACAGATACTTAAATGAATCTGTTGAATCATTCATAGTCTGTTGACTAATTAAGAGTGTAATTAGATGAAGGGAAGTAGACTGATGCTAAGTTCCTTAAATCTGTCTGTATCATGTCACAAACAGATGTCATGGATGCATTGTATATGGTTAACTTTTTAACTCAAACCATGTATTCCTCATTGACAAACCCTACCAAAGCGTCATGCCCGATTTATGATTTACCTTTATAAATGAATTCACATATCGTTAAGCATATTTTGTTAAGTTTGTTATAGTTTTTTTTTTAATCTTCAAAGAAATGGACATGGGTTGAGTTCATGCAAGCATTTGGAGATGCAAAACGCATGGGTGGTGGTAGACTAACGGTTAAAGTTCTGGATTGACAGTAGACTAATGGTTAAAAGTGCACCAACACATAAGAGTAATGATTTTTACTTTGCTCTGGAAACTTTTTCTGCAATTAAATGCACAATACGTCGCTTTTCGCCACTAGAGGTCGCCTATTCAGAACAAAGATGACGCTGAGATTGAGCGCGGATTCATGGGAGATGTCGTCTTCACCTCACAGCAGGTGGAAAAGAATCGGGACGGGACTCGGGCAGAAATCATGTTCATGGATGAGATTATTATCCTTACTGTAGTATGAAGTAGAGCAGGAAGTGCTGTTGGAGCTGAACGAGGCCGCTGGAGTGATTGCTAATGATAGACGAGCGCGACACGTCTCGAGAGCAGTGGAACTTTTATTATGCCACAGTCGCCGCTTCCGCTTCTTCCAGTCAAGCGTATGTGGGGTTACGCAGTGCTGTTTTATCATATTAGATACATTTGAGTGTGCTGAAAACAATGTTATAACGTTACTCTGTGCGTTCGCTTAGCGGCTGCTATGAGACACTTCTTGCACACTGCAGTAAGCTAGATCGATATTAGAATATCATATTAATATAATCAAGAAAATTTTATTCAAACACTTAATGTGTTGAGCTATATAACAATGATTCGTTTTCTGTGTATAAATGTATCCAAAACAGTTGTTCCCTTGTCTAATAAAACATAATATATTAAAGCGTTTTTGGTGTTTCCATGGTTTTCACAAAATAAAACTGAACGGAAATCAAGGTAACGCAGGTATGATGTCATTGATATGCAACGCACGGACACAGTCCGTGTCCTGGTTAAAATTGCTTATTTCTCTGGATTTAAACGTTCTTGGAAACATCTGGGACACAAGTCAACAAAATATATAACATTGTTCTAGTGGTTTTTGGATATTTTAATCCAAAAATATTACATATTGTGCCTTTAAAGTACTTAAAGTTACTAAAGCAGGAAACAAAAATGACATGCAGCCATAGAAAGCCATTGTCAATCTTAAAAATAAAACCAAATGACAAAACGGATGTCATTTTTGTTTGAAAACAAGAATCATTTGAGAAATCAACAAGACTAGTTGAGATCTGCAAGACTGTGATTAAAATATTTGCTTTCAGGTTAGCTTCGACAAAGATCAGGCAGTTGAGACAAGGTAAACTCATCTCAAATCAACCATATTATTCCACAAAACTGCCTGGCTGTTCAGTATACACATTACTAGTCGCTTAAAAGTTATTCTGGTTACATCAAATGGGAGGTAATTCCAAACTCTTTGTAGTCTAAGAAAACTTTCCATAAAGCGTTTATGTAACCCATGTGGTTCTTTGGCATTACTCTGTACTCTCTTGTCTAATTTCACAGTAACATGAACACTGTAGTGTAAACCAAAACCACGTAGGACATTGCTCAGAGTTTGTGACATTAGCATGAACAGGTGTCCTTAGTACAGATATATTGAGATTTGACAATAATTCAATTATAAAAACTCAGTGATGACATACCAACTATACATGCATTCTTCAGTTACACTTTATTTTAAGGCGTCAGTATTACAGTTTAATTATACATTTAAGTACTGAGTAATGATGATTAACTGTGTGTACTTAGGGTTAGGGTGAATGTTTGGTTTAGGGTTAATTGCATGTAATTATGCATAATTTCTTGTTATTACTACAGTAACTATATGTGTAACAATGACACTAAAATAAAGTGTTACCCATTCTTTCAGGGAAGAAAAGACATTTGCAAATATTTTTAGCCAATATAATCAACATCTAAGTATCTAACGCCATCTAAAACCAAAACTTAACAGAAAAACAAACATAAAGGAAGAAACAGATTAGGTTTGCAACAGCAAAAACAGATTTTCTCTCACGTTTTCCTAAAACCATATGGCTATTCATTCTGAACAAAAGCTTTAATCATTACATTTAAGTATCTGCAGTTTAAAGCTGAACTAACATTAATCCTTCAATTAAATGCCAAAATGATATCACAGTCTCTAAATGACACTGATTGATGAAGAATCTGAACCATACCTACTGAAGTAAATTTAAATCACCTCCATCAAATAGTTGCTTATTTTCTTGGAGAGAAAAAAAAGGTCTCTCACCTGCAGTCAGTCACAGAGTTGAGGCAAGTTAGTCCATTCCAAACACACTGATCAGATTGAGAGGGATTTGCTTTAGGGAAGATAATTTTAACTCTCTCCACTCCCCCATCCCTCCCTCTTATTTTCTATCAGTCCTCTTTTAATTTCGCAGCTTTGATGTGTGTTGCGTTAAACAAAGATTATGGTGTTTTTCACACTGTTTTCAGATTAAACTACCTTAGCCTCACTGTGATGTTTATCTTAACATTGAGATATGGGTAAAAAATACTGCTGTAATTGTAAAGGGTCACAGATACCTGCTGGAAATAGAGCTCCTCATAAGAATCAGAATAATGACTGGTTACCCATGTGATAGATTATATACTTAAACTAGAGAAGTGTTTAAAATCAGCACACTAAGTAATTCTCCTTATGGTTGAGAAAGGGATGGTTATAGTAGATGAAAATAACCTTTGTGTAGAGATACTTCTGAGAGGATGGTGAGATGAGGTGGTCACCAGTTATCCAACAGTCATGAAGTCAAATTAGGTACAAAGGGGCCAAAGGTCCCCCAAGTTTAATGGATCTTTTGATCGTATTTTCTCTTAATACACTAAATAGCAACAAATAGCAACAAACACCACCACAGTATACTTGCCTAATCACCTATTCTTAAACACTGATCCATGAGGTTGTTGTGTGACACAAGACTGGTAATTAAATATATATATTTATTCAGTTTTCATATGCTTTTGTCATTTTTTATTTTTTTTGCTATTTAGATTTGAAATATTTATTTCAGTTTTAGTTTTAGTAATTTTTGTACTTCAACTATTTTAGATTTATTTCAATTAACAAAAATATTTGTTTTTTTTTAAACAATAATAACACTTCTACAGTGCATTTTTATTTTTGCAATATCTAAGCTTTATGTAACATCTCATCTGTAAATTATTATATATGTTTTAGTAATTTTAGTAGTTCAACTTATTTTATTTCAGTTAATTGCCAGGGAAAGATTTCTAATTGTTGTTTAAATTTTTTTACATTTACAAATGTAAAAATGCAAAAAGGCATTACAAATGACTAGTCATACTTCATATTAGGTGACTTTGGATTGCTACAGTGTTTTATACATTTTTGTAATTTTCATATATAATATCTCATCTTTGGCATTAAGTTTAAATCTTAGCTGTGGTTCCAAAATGCAGTAATAAATATATAGGGAGACTCCAGATCACTGACTGATCTCATACTGTCCCATAATGGTACTTAAGTATGTTTCACAATCCAAATCTCCACCTTGCTTCACACTAATTGTGTTGGCTAAGGTGCTAAACTTAGACTATCAAGTCAGGGCTGACCCTACACAGCCTCGTTATAACATCCTGGTAATAGATTCTTCTCAGGTGACCTGTGAACAAACTTGCTTGCACACCCATAGAGTTGCCAACTTCAGCAGAAGGAAATAGAGGACACACTTGGTTTCTTTTAGAAAAAGAAAGAAACTTAGGTTTATTTAAATCACATTTGCTTTTTAACTGCATTTGTAACAACGATACTTCAATGTGAAAAGATACACTGGCGACTAACCATTCATGATATAATGGGCATCAGTCCTAAATCTAGTCACACATACACACATCCGATGCCATCTGGCCTAAAAAGCGAAAAAGTGAGGTATTGAACAGCAAGACAGAGATAAGTAACAGAAATACAAAGTTCTCTCATGAAACTCTAGATGACTCAGGCTAATAGGTCCTTAACTCAACCTGCTTGCAATCACGTCATTCTCTATAGGGCTCATCTGATTGGTTCCTGCTGTTATCAGTAGCCAGTGAGCTCACTGCTCAACCTTCAAATACTTAGCATTTGCTGTAGCAGTGCAGCGTGGTTTCAGAAACCCTCCACCTCCCCAGCTCCACCTGTATATATCTGTTACAGGTAATTCATGTGCGCTATATTGCACAGCAGCAGCATGACTTACTTGCTCACAGCAGCGTGTCGTGTATGAATTGGCAGTAGCAAGTAGCAGCAGAGTAGCAGATCTATTCAGCCAATACTAAATATATCAACATTGTCACACCCAACCCATTACCACCATATATATAAACGTATGGCAAAACAAATTATCCCAAATTTTAGTAATCAATTAGTTAATTTAAGCAAAATGGACAAATAATGCAAAAAAAAAAACATGCCACAACTCCTGTGGGTAACCCTTAAACAACGTCACCAGAGGATCTGGTTCTAATCTGCCTCAAAGACTGCTGAGACTGTCTCAAATAGCCTACAGATCGCCAATAATGCTCCAGATTGGGGCCTGTCCAAGTGAGACATCTGCACATTTATACCTACTGCATGGAAGGCTAGTTCCTGAGTACTTTCTTTCTTAACTATGGACATATGGAGCCTGGTGCACTACTTTAAATTGGATGAGCGAGTACCCTGCACACACTGATGAAGAGTGAACTTGCCAGAGGACAAAATCCTATGTGTCTTGTGAGAGTGGTCTGCCAATATGAAGGTAAATCAGTGGCGAAACCCGAGAAGTTGCTCATTTGAATGTGAGAACTTGTAGTATTAATATTTGTATTTGTAAATTGAAATTTACACTCACAGCCCTGATGTGAAAAGCTGAATGTTTCGATTTGCACACGCAGACAACAATCAAAACACCCGTGTTACGAAGTTGTAGTTGCAGATTAATAGTTCCAAATGTGTAAAATGGCATTTACAGAAACAAAATGACAGACACAAATGTGTGAGACATATTTACTGTTGCACTTTACTTCAGTTTCGCTGCACAGCTTCAAGTCGGCGCTTACAACCTCTCAGATCTGGCTGTACAAGTTCAATTCCTGGCGCTTTGACTTTTGCTACTCTTTTTGCGATATTCCTGGTGCAAAACTGACTTGAGCGGGGGGGGCATTTTATTGGTTGATGCCTGACCAATGAACAACGCCATCCAGTGCGACTTGCCATGTGGTAATAAATATTTGCATATGTATGAGACAATATTTTCATTAAAATATCATTAGTTTTAACAGTTTTTTATATTACAGTAAAAAAAGGAGAAAAGTCATTTAATTGGGTGGCTACTACATGGACCACCAAGACGGCGCGATCTGCTCTATGTAGTGACGTCATTGTGTACAAAAATGTCCCATTTCATTGGCTGACTCCAACCAATAAACGACTTTACTACTCTTTTACTGTAATATAAAACTCAGTTAAAACTAATGATATTTTAATGAAAACAGGGATTTTATCTCAGGGCTCAGAACTAGCCCCCCCTCTCTTTTTTTTCTTTTTTTACATGGTTTCTGAGCAGCTTTGTCCCAAAATGTGCGTCTTGTTTTCAGAGAAACAATAGAGAAACGAAGCCTCGCATTGTTTGCAGTCACATGAATGCTACACTTTGCGTGTCAGAATGTTTGAACCCAGACCATTAGCCAACTATGTGAAAGTTCCAGTAAGTCCATTTAAAGAAATTACAGCTTTCCTGTAGCTCAGTGGTTAGAGCATGGCACTAGCAATGCCAAGGTCATGGGTTCGATCCCAGGGATTGCACATACTCCGATACAAATGTATAGTATAATGCAATGTAAGTCGCTTTGGATAAAAGCGTCTGCCAAATGCATAAATGTAAATGTAAATATAAACCTGTAGCCTATATTTTATCATCATATGTTCTGTCATATAGGCTAGGCTACAATAACAGAACAATACTTGCATCAAACAAATCAGTAGGCTATGTATGATTAGTAATTATTATTCCTTTTGTTGATCCATTTCATTTATTGGCGAATTTTAAGATGTGAATTAAATTACTGAAATAAACACATTAGCGTCGTCAGGCTTTTATTTGTGTTTAATGGATAAAACAACGGAGCTGCGATCTCAGGTTTATGGCTGCTGTAAATTTTACCTGCCACAAGATGGCACTGTTTCGACACTTTGAAACCATTCCCGAAACGTTTAGAGAAAAGCTTCAAACATTTAAGAGGCTTCATTTTTCCGTCCTTACTCAATGGTTTTACGCCTTTTTGTTAATGTTTCAGTCAAATTTAGCTGTTTTATTGAGCGTTTACTCATTTTGAGCCTGTTTTTAAACATTAACCATCTGTAACGTCATATCCAATCAGATTTCTTTTCACCCATATCCCCCACGCCCTTACAACACACAAATGCACACCTTTATTTTTAAAACTCATTCTGTCTTGCTCTCTTAATATGTAATGAGTTTACGCAGATAGATTTTTAATAATCAATTTAAAAAAAAAAAATAGTAAAAAAAAATTTAATTAAATAAAAATAGCGCCCTCTCAGTACACTGGCATTGTTCATTGGTCAGGCATCAACCAATAAAACGGCTTCACCCCGTTTTGTTTATGTGAATGCCATTTTACACATTTGAAACTATTAATCTGCAACTACAACTTCGTAACACGGGTGTTTTGATTGTTGTCTGCGTGTGCAAATCGAAACATTCAGCTTTTCACATCAGGGCTGTGAGTGTAAATTTAAATTAACAAATACAAATATTAATACTACAAGTTCTCACATTCAAATCAGCAACCTCTCGGGTTTCGCTACTGTTTTACCTTCATATGCCAACATCCTCCTCACAGGCACTCTGGAGTTAAAATAAAGCACCTGCTATTAGACTGTGAAGAGACTGCAGTGTGGCAAATGCACCCTTGGAAATAAATTGGCAATGACAGCAAGAACTGAATGTGATGCCTGACTCTGAATTGATTATTGGTTAAATGAAACAATTGCTTTACACATGCATATATTTTTACAGAATTCATTTTATATCTGTTTTTCGGTGCAAGGACGAGACAACATGTCACTCACATGAGAACGCAGCAATGGAACCGGGGTTCTCAGAAGTGGAAGTCGTCATAGATGACAGCAAACATAATTTTTGTATTTGTATTTTTGCTCCTGAAAATATATTATAGTGTATCCATGACAAATATTGAGAGATTGATACAGCAGTCAGAAGGGAGAATGATGTAAAATTTGCCATCAGTGCCTTAACCATTGTATTACAAACACTCTCACAGCAGCGTTACATTTTTATTTTTTTTAATTTAACTGCCAAGGTAATATAGCACAAAGTATAGTGTTATAAATGTATAAAAAGAAAAAATGAAACATTCAAATTTTAGTAGATTTGAGATGTTGATAACTGTGGAAACGCATCATCGCAGTCCGTGAAAAGGGTCCATAGCAAACCACAATTATCCAACAATCAAATGATTTCGGATGACGAAGTCCCACCCTACATTTGTTTCTTGTTCGAGAAGCCGTTTCACTTGGATATACGTCACAACAGGGAAGAAAAGACTATCGCAACTTCCGTTTCATGCCGACTTTAAGTACGATAAGTTGTCAAGGACGGGGAATGGTAGAATGATAGAAGTGATAATGTACGAATTACAACAAAAAAATGTGAGTATCACAAAACAGACGCTGCGTCCGAAATCGAATACTTCCCTACTATATAGGCCTAGTATGTGAAAAGCAGTACACCAACAGAGAAGTATGTCTGAATACATATGAAAAACAATATAGGCGAAAAGTCCCCGGATGACCAACTACTTCCTCCTAGATTCTGAAGTGCGCATTTTACTATTCCATGAGGCCATAGGAGAGGATTTAAGAATGGAAGTGAAGCAACGCAACTGATGCTCGTAGGTCACATGACAGTTTCAACATGGGGGATGTAGTATTCCTACTACCCATACTCATGCTATATAAAATGTACCTTTTTAATGGTCGCCAAGTAAGTTCAAATTCAAATGTACACTGTAAAACCCGCTAAGTTGTGGTCACTCAAACCATTTAAGGAAACCGATTGCCGTAAACTATTTAAGTTTTAAAACCATTAAGTATGAGTACTGTAAACTCATATACATTGAGTTAAATTCACTTATATTTTAGTGTTGGTTTAGTCAATCATTAGGGTAAACTCAACTTAAAGATTTTAAGTTTATTTTATTAATTCAGTTTGAATTCAGGTAACAGTAACAGGTAGAAGTATTAACTATATCTTTACTTAAATGGTTTGAGGAAACAGATTGCCGTAAATGGTTTAAGTTTATCAAACTCAAAGTAATAAAGTTACATATGACTAAGCAAAACCTAACATTGGCACAAAATGATGACAGAACAGGAGCACTATAAAACTCAAGTTCAGAATACTCAAAACATTTAAGTAAACTAACTTATTTTGTTGTCAATTTTTGGAACATGTGGGGCGGGGCCGAGAGCCGTGGAAGCAGAGCAAGGCCAGTGTGGTGCACAGGTGTCTCTCATTAACAATCACATCACCTGCATCGTTCTCAGCCTCGCCCCACTCATAATGTTAATTACATACAGTTCATTTACATGAACATAACATTCAGATCTTCATGGTTAAATAATAATTGCAAATAACACATGCTATTATAACTATCAAAGAGACTTATATACTTGCATGTATATAATCAAACAACATACAGTATATAGGGTCTTAAAAGCCCATCCTCAACCTAACCATAGGCTCTACTCTTCACCACAATGGTAACCCTACAAAACGAACATAACAGAACCCCCTGTAAATCCCAACAATGTGATGATCACCTGCTGGAGTGCCCTTGACAGCCACCAGAGGGCACTCTACCCCAGACATTCTCACTATCACAGACTTCATATCTCATCATCCTGCTGGATCTGAAGATGATCGAGTTTTTCTGTCACGGAATTCTCTGAGACTTTAGTTAAGATCCAATTGCAGTTTAATTGGGAAATCCAAAATCAACATCATATGCCAGGCAAAGGGTAAAAAAACAAGAAACCATGGAAATGCTCAGAAGTGCAGAGTGACAACTACAAAAACTCAAAGGCAAGACATGACAAACATAACACAAGGATTAGTTCACTTTTAAATGAAAATTTCCTGATAATTTACTCACCCCCATGTCATCCAAGATGTTCATGTCTTTCTTTCTTCAGTCGAAAACAAATTAAGGTTTTTGATGAAAACATTCCAGGATCTTTCTCCATATAGTGGACTTCAATGGCCTCCAAACGGTTGAAGGCCAAAATTACAGTTTCAGTGCAGCTTCAAAGCGTTCTACACGAACCCAGACGAGAAATACGGGTCTTATCTAGAGAAACCATCACTCATTTTCTAAAAAAAAAATTACATTTTAAACATTTTTACTATAAATGCTCATTTTGAACTAGCTCTCTTCTTCTTCTTTATTAAAATTCTGGCAGTGTAGACACTGCTAAGTGTATTACTGCCCTCCTCAGGTCAAAGTTTGAACTAAATTGTCATATACAATATGCTAGTGCAAGTATATAACAATTAGTGCAAACTTTAACCTGTGGAGGGCAGTAATACACTTAGCAGTGTCTACACTGCCGGATTTCTAATAGAAAAGAAAAAGAAGAAGAGAGCTAGTTCAAGATGAGCATTTATGGTTAAAACGTAAATCATTTTTAATATTTTTTTATGAAAATGAGCGATGGTTTCTCTAGATAAGACCCTTATTCCTCATCTGGGATCGTGTAGAATGCTTTGAAACTGTAATTGAAGCTGCAATGAAACTGTAATTTTGACCTTCAACCGTTTGGGCTCCATTGAAGTCCACTATATGGAGAAAAATCCTGGAATGTTTTCATCAAAAACCTTCATTTCTTTTTTAATGAAGAAAGAAAGACATGAACATCTTGGATGACATGGGGATGAGTAAATTATCAGGAAATTTTATTTTGAAAGACAGTATGCGACTTCGGATGGAGCAAAAATGTGCAACAGTTAAAGGGGAAGCAAACACAACCATAGATTATGGACTACTGAAGCAACAGAATAATTGGGTATATCCAAATATTGATCCTTGGAAGTCATAATATGGATAAAAAAAGCCCTGGAGAAAAAGTAAGCATACAATGAATACGTGCATACTGTAATACCCTGACTACACCACTGATTGGCAGCATTAATTAATCAGATTATGATCAATTGATGGAGAAGAATATAATAAGCTGTCTTATTATATCCAGCAAATTATCCAATTATGTTGGAGATTTCTGATCGAACTGCTGCCTATTGTAGGTTCAGGATCAGTTGAATGGCTTCCGTTGCTGGTGTTGTGTAATCATCTACTTACAGATGTAATTGATCCTTAATTAACAGCTCCTGCACTGATTACTCCGTAGGCCACTCTCCTTTGTTTGGTAAGAGCTATGGTGACTCTCCGTTTGACCTTTGGCTCTTACTTTGAATCATTTGCTCTATGCATTATCTGTCCTGTAGGATTGTTCAGGAGAAGAGTATGGACAGGAATGACATGAATGAGAATGACTAAGTAGCAAATCAGACAACAGAGTTTTTCATTGTATGAAGCTAGGCAGTAATCTCTTTATCTCTTTCTCTCCTATCCGTCAGGACAAAGCCTAATACTCACACGCACACTCTTGGATGGCACACGCGGAGGCAGTGAGGCATTATGGGTAGGGTGGGCTATTAACCTTTTTGCCCACTATCCACAATGGCTGATCAATGCTGCATTTATGAACTGAGTGAAAAAGAATCCAGTTCTTTTTGCTTTCACAATGGAATTGAAAGTGGAATTGTATTAAATTTGCGCAATTACGAAATATTTAAAACTGCAATGCCAAAATAAAGCAAACCTCTTGTGCTCACTATAAGACAAAGTTAATGGACCATCATCACAGACTGTTATTAATCAAAGCAAAGTTTATATATATATGTGTATATATATATATATATAAAATTTAAGCTTTTAAAAGCACTTAACCATCTGACTATAGAGGCACATAAGTAATTTGAGTTTGAGACCCCTGTTATAGAGGATTAATTCCCTGTCAGTGACAGCTAATATAAAAATAGGCAGATGTTATATTATACCTTGTTTAATAGGCTGATTGGATTTCTGGAGATGTGTTGAGACACCGCTGCCCGCTGGCGCCACCTACAGGTCAGTGTTAGTAAAGCAGTGGGTTTTGTAGAGGTTAGTGAGTGCACAAACCAGAGCCATCGCCATGCTGAGCACATAAGACTGCAGCACACTGCCTGTCTCTTTCTCGCTGGCTCTCCTTTCTTGTCGTTCTGATAAGACTACATAATACAAATGAGCACGACCCATGTCAGTACATCATAGATACATTGAAAGGATTGAATAAAGATTGCACTGTCAGCATGGTGAAGTTGCAATCATCTCAACAGCACATATTTAAAAAAAAAACTTCACCTGTCATCTTTTCTTCAAAAAGATGATGTTAGCCTTAGTCAGCATTTACTATTATTGCATTGAAAAAAGATGTAATGATGCATGTGGATGGTTACTGAGGCTGTCATTCTGCCTAACCTGTTAACTGTCACCCCGCTTTTTGAGCTTAGATCTAAACTTACATGGTCGTAATTCAAGATTTTTTTGCAATATAGACCTAAGGTTGATCTCTTTTTAAAGAAGATGCTCAGCAGAAAAAGACAGCACTTAAAGGATTAGTTCACTTTCAAATTAAAATTTCCTGATAATTTACTCACCCCCATGTCATCCAAGATGTTCATGTTTGTCTTTCTTCAGTCAAAAAGAAATGAAGGTTTTTGATGAAAACAATCCAGGATTTTTCTCCATATAGTGGACTTCAATGGCCTCCAAATGGTTGAAGGTCAAAATTACAGTTTCATTGCAGCTTCAAAGCGTTCTACGTGATCCCAGACGAGAAATACGGGTCTTATCTAGAGAAACCATCACTCATTTTCTAAAAAAAAAATTACAATTTTAAACATTTTAACCATAAATGCTCACCTTGAACTAGCTCTCTTCTTCTTCTTCTTCACTGCCGGGATTCTAATAGAAAAGAAAAAGAAGAGAGCTATTTCAAGATGAGCATTTATGGTTAAAACGTATATAATTAAAAAAAAATTTTTTAGAAAATGAGCAATGGTTTCTCTAGATAAGACCCTTATTCCTCATCTGGGATCGTGAAGAATGCTTTGAAACTGCAATGAAACTGTAATTTTGACCTTCAACCGTTTGGAGGCCATTGAAGTCCACTATAAGGAGAATAATCCTGGAATGTTTTCATCAAAAATCTTAGTTTCCTTTCGACTGAAGAAAGAAAGACATGAACATCTTGGATGACATGGGGGTGAGTAATTTATCAGGAAATTTTAATTTGAAAGTGAACTAATCCTTTAAAAAATGTTAGCAGCATGATAACGGTTTTCACAGGATGAATTTTGAGTGTTTAAGCTTTCAAATGATATCTAATTTATGATGATTACTAAAATATGTGGGGAAAAGGCAATAAAAAGTGTGGCAAGTGAGCAGTGTTGCCAATTTGTTTCTTCTACTTACAACTGTCTCCCATTAAAAAAAAATAATAATAATTGAGGAATATTTCATTTCATTTAGGCCTAGTCCACACGTAGACGGGTAATTTAAAAAATTGAGTCGCATCCACATGAAAACGCAAAAACACACTATGAAGCGTTGTTAAGAGCAACCGTAACCGTAAAGCCATGTTGGCCAATCAGAAGCCTGGAAAAAAGGTTATTACCGGTTCCGGTGTTGTGCCGAATTCTGACCTCCACCAAATAGAGTACCTCAGGGATGACGTGTTTTTGTAGGCAAGTTAGCGAGTTAGAATTTTAGAACTTCCGGTTCCATCGCACTAAAGTCTATAGTTTTGTTGAATGAGTTTTTGCCAAATCGCCTGAAATAAGATCTGTGGTTAACAAAGCCTCTAAATATTTTCACGTTTTGATCTATGACATAAAACACACCAGTTATAACCCGCTTGTGATTTTTTAAACCTTTATTGCGTCTTAAAAACGGCGGTTGCTAACAAGTTGCTAAAAGGGACTACTTCCTTTGGCGGGGACTTTAGATGTCATCATGACAAACAGGACATTTGGACAGCATTTCTCATAAAAAAGTGAATCATAAGTATTCATACACAACGCAAATCATAATCAGCGAGCATGTTTTTAAATAAAGTTTGAGGAAGCTTGGTGGTGGTGACGTTCATCTGCGACCATGGTGTGCTGTAGTCCGTTTATAGCCTACTGTTAGCTTTTTATATCTGACGACTTTATTTAGGCTTCAAAATGTATAAATGTTGTGTTAACTTGTAAAGATTATCTTTATAGTGAAAATGTGTAAGTGTCATAACCCTTTGTTAAACACAGAGCTTATTTTTTGCGATTTTCCAAAAGTCTATGGGAAAAATTCATTGGCTTTCAACGAGGGAACCTGTGCGCCGCTGACGTGTTTTTGGCCTACAAAAACACGTCATCCCTGAGGTACTCTATTATTACCCCCCTAGTATTGGTAGGTTTAGGGTTAGATGTGGGGGAGGGGTTAAGATTAGGGGTGGGATTAGGATTAGGCAGTCAGGTAGTGACTTCAACGAGGGGGGTAATAATTTGGCAGGGAGTCAAAATTGGGCACAACACCGATTCTGACAACACAAGCCAAAATCTCTGGTTTCACCATCTACACAACAACACTGTAACTGGAGTTCTGTCATGACAACTCTCGAAGTGTTTGGCATGGTAATGGATATGACAATGTAGATATATTTGGTCTTGGCGGAATAGATCTGCTACGCTGCTGCTGCTTTATTGCTGCTGCTGCTGCAGAGCAAGTACGGGACTTGCTACTGCCAATACATACACGACACGCTGCTGTGAGCAAGTAAGACATGCTGCTGCTGTACAATATAGCGTACATGAATAACCCGTTGCAGATCTATACAGGTGGAGCTGGGGAAGGTGGAGGGTTTCTGAAGCACGCTGCGCTGCTAAGCAATGCAAGCTCATGTATTTAAAGATTAAGCACGCAAGATCATTGGCTACTAATACAGCAGGAACCAATCATCTGTGACCTATAGATAATGATGTGATAATTAGCAGGTTGTGTTAAAGGACCTATTAGTCTGCCCATTAGAGTTTCATGCCAGAACTTTGTATTTTCTAAAAATCTTCACCCTGGCAGGAGTTTTCAAAAATGTTTGGTTGACCGGATACTGCGATTGTTTGTGTGGACAGGGCCTCAGATTCAAACTGGGCAAAAACTTTTCAAAATGAACCAGTATACAAATGTATACTCTTTATACTGATATAGTGATAAATAATAGCATGTTTCTTTGGCTTCTCTGCATCAGCTGTAAATGAGAAACACAGTTTAACATGTTTGGTATGAGCTATTTTTGAGCCAAATAATATAAGCAAATTGAGGGAAATTTTATCATTTAGCTTCTTTTTTTTTTTTGTAAACTTGTGTACACAACAGGAACAAGTGTGCATAATAAGCGTGACGACTGAATTAACCGCAGTGTGTAGGTGTTGTTGCCTATGATTAAAATGACATAACCCCATGAAGTACATGTTGCCAGAATTCATGAAATTAATCATTAAGGAGTCATGCAAATGTTCTTTTACAGATATCAACCAAGAAACAAGCCATCGGAAGAGTTCTAGACACAGCAACATATTACTTACACTAAAAGAACACAAAATCACATAGGTAAAATGCATATATGAATAAATACAAATGTAAATGTATTTATTTCACTTAGTGGTGNGGGCACAACACCGATTCTGACAACACAAGCCAAAATCTCTGGTTTCACCATCTACACAACAACACTGTAACTGGAGTTCTGTCATGACAACTCTCGGAGTGTTTGGCATGGTAATGGATATGACAATGTACAGCAACATATTACTTACACTAAAAGAACACAAAATCACATAGGTAAAATGCATATATGAATAAATACAAATGTAAATGTATTTATTTCACTTAGTGGTGAAATAGACACTGTACAGTAGGCACCCCTCATGCACGTCCACAGTAATAATTCACTTGACATGCCACCATGACATCAAAAGTGGACTTTATATTTGGCTAATAGGTTACACATAACTCACATTTAAATAGCATCTGTAAATAGATACCTTAACCACCCTACTTAAGTAGTTGTCAGTGAAATCTTGCATTGTGATATCAGTACGTTCCTGTTTGCATTCCTGGTAAACAAATCTGTTGCCCTGTTCTCCATTTCCATTTGGTGAAATAGACACTTTACATTTTAAATGTGTTCTTGGTCTTATTGTAAATAGTTTATTAGTTTCTTCATAATCTTTCATCAAATAAAATGATGTATGGGCTATTGAATGAAGCTACCTATTAGACAGATAGTTACTGTATGTAGTCATTGTTTTAGCAAACTTGAAGGTCTAACTCCAAATTTATAACACCAAAATTACACCCAATATAACACCCAATTTTTAAAGGAAATTTAATGATGGATTTAGCGAAGTAAAAAATAAATAAATAAATAAAATAAAAAAATAGTCATTGTTTTAGCAATTAAGGTCTGACTCCAATTTTATAACACCCAAATTTAATGATATAATTAATTCCTCACAATAATTCCTAAAATAAAGACTAAATAATAAAATTTAAAAAACAGCTTTAGCAAAATAATTATTTATAAAATAAAATACAACATAATTCCTTAACAAATCATTTTAAATGAACTAAAATAAAATAAAATAAAATAATGTGTTTGACCTGCATTGTTTTAGCAGATCTACAGGTACAATTTTATAATTAAATTGTCTAAATAATTTAATAATAATAATAAGTTAGACATCGGCACTGTAGAAGATTGACTTCTTTGTGCTGTGCAGGCAGCATAAACCAATACTTAAAGTAAACTTCAATGCTTGAAATACTGTCACTGCTTCAGGATTACAGGCCCCATTTTCCCAGAATTACCCTCACAAACACCCATAGACATGCATGCTGTAACCTCAACTCTTGAGTGGGCTCAGTGCCATGCTTTTTAATATCATTAACAGGTGGCTTTCTAAAATAGAATCAAGAAATGCTCACACATGTACTCGCACACATAGCAACGCAAGGAGATACAACCATCATGCTAGCATGGAGACGCACACTGAAATCTCTCAGACACAGTCAGCAGGGCAGCCATGAAGTAACAATTGACAGACAGACTAGACCCAATGCCAACGACCCTAAAAAAAATTTAAAAAAATCATTGATATCATTATGCCCGGACATGGGCGTGATCTTTTTCAGACGCAAACAACCCCCCCACCCCCAACTCGCGGTGTACCATGTCGATGTCCTCCCTCTTTAAAGCCCTCTTGCGTACTTTCTGTCCGTCTCAGAGAAAACCCCTCTGCAAACCGGCCTTCGCCTATTCGACTCTCGACAGGTCAGCTGCTTGTTTGTGCTGTTGTGATTCACTGTAGAAGTACTTGCTTTGTCAACACTGTTAAGTTACAATTAGAAGGCATAATATTTGTTTTGTTGCAAAGGAACTTTAATTCTTGTCAGTCTGGAGCTTATTACTAATATATGCTTGCTTGACCATCAAGTCATGCTTAATGTTTTTTTTCTCTCTATACTATATAGTATTACTGTATTTTTTCACATACTGTATGCTGTGGTTCACATCTGAAAGATTTTGGTTAGTATTTTCTGCAAGCTAATTTAATGAAGTCAATTAAGCACCGCATGAAACATTTTATATACAGAGAAATTAGCTTTATTGCAGCATAAATGGTATAAAAAGCATTCAAATAAAGTGTAAGATTTACTTTGTTACTATTAAAAATCAAACAAGTAAAGGTTTCTGCTGATTATTGAAAAAAATATAAAGGTAAACAATTTACTTTATTTATTGGTGGTGGGTGGTGCTGAAGGGTTCTATAGTAAGACCAAATCAAAATCATGGGGGTTTGTTGTGATGCTCAGCAGCACAACAACATCAACAACAACAAATCGTTTAACAATCATGCTGATAACTACCTACATTGGCTAAAAGAAGCCAAGTATATGGGTCACTGACGAATAAGGTTTTTAAAAGTGTAAAAAAAACATAATGGAGATATAATTAATTTCAAAGTTTTTTTCAGTGTTAACAATGAGATTATGTGGTTTTTATTATCAATTAACAGTGCTTTTGTCATTTTTTACAAGATGGACAAAATTTGTCACCAAAAAGTCATTCAGTTTAACCAAAATTTTGGTTTTACCAAATGACAATATTTTCAAACAATGCTAACATGCTGATATCTAGCTAACTAGCTAGCAAAAGGACAATCAAACCTTTTATATTTAGTACAAGTTTTTAAAATATTACAACAACTTCAATGTTTTATAGCGGTTGTACCGAATGACCTGATGTTGCGGGACATGCTTATGAGCAAGTGAAAACATTAATTTTTCCAATAGTTAAAAGAGAATTAGTTACTTTGCTTCACGACCATGTGGTCTTTTGCAGATGTCTAAATGATGTCACATCCTGTCACATGATATTGACCGCATGACTTGATCTAAAATGATCCCTTTATATTGGTTACTCCGAATAACATCAATGAAATGAATTTTTCCGGACTTTCTTTCTCATAACAAAGCAATGACTTCTAATTTGAATACCATTTTGCACTATGTTGATATATGATGTTATAAAATCATGCCAGAATAACAAATATATATATATATATTACATTTTAAGATATTTTAATCACAAATGAAATGGTTGTATTGGCCTTTGGTCGGTTAAACTGAATGACCTTTTGACACCTCAAAATCTTCAAAATACCTTTATATGTGCACATTACAATTAAAACCTTTTGGATTCAACAAAAGAGATCTAGTCGTACTACCTTACATACTTTTTTTATTATTATTAAGGCCTTTGAACAAAAAAATGACCCGTCACGTCATTGACCCATATACACGGCTCCGTTCAAAAGTTTGGAGTTGGTATGATTTTCTAAAGAAAGTTAAAAAATAAAATAAAAACAAAAAAGTCTCTTGCTCACCAAGGCTGCATTTATTTGATCAAAAACACAGTAAAAAGAGTTATATTGTGAAATATTATTAAAATTTAAAATTGCTGTTTTCTATTTTCATACATTTTAAAATATAATTTATTCCTGTTATGGCAAAGCTGAATTTTAACCAGTCTTCAGTGTCATCCTTCAGAAATCATTCTAATATGCTGATTTAGGGCTCAAAAAACATTTATTATTATTATTATTATTATCAAATGTTGAAAAGAGTTGTGCTGCTTAATATTTTAGTGGAAACCAAGATACATTTTTTTTATTTATTTTTTTAGAATTCTTTAATAAATAGAAAGTAAGAAAGCATTTAACTGAAATATATGTATTTTTGTAACAATTTAAAGGTCTTTTCTGACACTATTGATCAATTTAATATGTCATTGCTGCATAAAATAATTAATCTTTTTTAAATGACTCCAAACTTTTGAATGGTAGCGTTATCATTACATGCAGTCATGATACAATCAATAAATCACTGAAGACAAAAGT
>RJVU01042534.1:1223145-1250054 GCA_003731715.1 Anabarilius grahami
TAATTGAGAACTGAATTGAGAATTTCTGAATTAAGAAAGTTTATACACGTCCAACTCAAAAGATGTGTGAAATTTTGTGTTCTGCTGAACACAAAATAAGACATTTTGAAGAATGTTGGTTACCAAACAGTTTTGGTTACCACTGGCTTCCATTGTATTAACAAAAATGTCTTATGATATACATTGTAGCATATCATGGGGTAGTTAGTGACACCCAAGTCAAGTCATCATGTTAAACATGTTCTTCCATTTCATAAAACTGTGCTTAAGTTTGATTTTCTGTTTCATCATATTCTTAATTTTTAGAGTAACCAGTCTGACCAACCCCTGACTTCATCACCTCCTCCACATCATTCACATCTTCAAGCTGTATTAGGGCTAAATTGTGTGAATGGGCAATGCCTGCAACTCCCAGCATCCTTCAGCTGTCTATCTGGCCTTAACGCCTCCATTATTAACATCCTCTTCTGACGAAGCCTTCCTCACCTCTACATTAGAAACACACTAGACTAGATTGATCTTGCTGGATCAATCTAACTCAGACCTCTCCAGCACTAACTGTCTTTGTTTGTCCTCTCATCTGATTATTTTGTTCTCAATCATCTACGAAGACTTAAATGTCCTTTCAAAATAAGCCGCTGTCTCTTATTCACTTATTTGGATCTCTAAAGCTGCAAATCAATCATGTGGTCCACGTTCATCGTGCAGGATGAAGAGGTAAGGACAGGGAATGCATCTTCTGGGGTACACCAACCTTCCTGTGCGCTGGATGGGTTTTTGGGATCACGGGGCGGCGGACGCAAGCGGCGACATAGAACACACCCCAGTTCTGCAGATGGAATTAGTGAAAACCAAGAGGGCAAAATCAAGCTGACGTTATTCTTGGCTGTAACCGGCATCCTGCTCACTGTGCTCGGTGTGGGCACAGAGTTCTGGGTGGAACTTACACCATCCAAAAGCTTCTACAACAATCAGACTTGTCTGGTAGCACATTATGGCTTATGGAAATGCTGTACCAAGACATTCTGGGTGTCAGATATGGACACAAAGCAGGAGATCTGTGGGCATTTGCACTTACAGGGAGGTAAGAGCTTTTGTGAAAAAAAAATGTCTCAACTGGAGTGGAAGCATTATGAATAATCCGCTAGAATAACATCACCTTTCTGGATCCCATTATAGAATCCAATTGCACCTTCTTTAAGTTCTACACCACTGGAGAAAACATTGTCCTATTTCAGAAAACGCCAGAAAAGAGTGAGTCATCGCACATCCCCCTCTCTGTCTTTAGATCCCGTTGCACTAATGTGTCTTTCTTTGTGTCGTCACTGAGTGCTGACCCCCATTTATAAATTTTTAACAAAAATATGATACTTAAATGTTGTATGAGCAACAAAAAATAGCATAATATGAATAAAATCAAACAAAATGAAGGAATGAAACATTACATTGCCAACAGAAATAGATTCTTGAGGTGTTTTGTACCACTTTTCAGTACCACTTTAAAATAAAATAAGGTTTCAATAGTTAACCACATTAGTTAACATAAACTAACAATGAAGTGAACTAACAATGTAAAGCATTTATTATTCTTAGTGTTAATTTCAACACTAATCCATTATTTAATTAAAAAGCTGTATCTGTTAATATTATTTAGTGGATCTGAGCTGATATGAACTAACAATGAAAAATTTTATTTTTACTAACTTAACAAAGATGAATAAATCCTTTAACAAATGTATTTCTCATTGTAAGATAATGTTGGTTAATGCATTAATTAATGTTAACTAATGAAACTGTTACCAAATTTTCTAAGAACATCTGTATCATATTTAAAGGTAATATTGTGCTAATTAAAAAGGTTAATGATTATTACTTTTAAGAAATTTAATTAAATTGATGTACTCTTACAGTACATGAGTGTCTTGAAATGGACAGCCACAGGAAAAACCTCAGTTCAAGAGCTCATGGCAGCCAAACCATCTAAAAACCTTATAGATTGCACCTCTAAATCAAAACATAGTCTGTCTGTTAATTCAGCTCAGCAGATGTGTGCATTATGCCATCATATCATTGCTATTTGCTGATTAAAACCCTCTTTCCTCTTCAGATCTGACAGTAGCATCGGCCATGTTAGCTATCATTAGTCTTTTCCTGATGGTGATGGGATCTATCTGTATTATCATGGCAGTAAGCAAAGGTGTTCAGTTCTTCTTGAAGCCAGCCGCAGTTTGCTTCATTCTGTCAGGTAACATTATTATGCTATTGGCTAACATCTTTAAGCTTAAAACTACACAGTACACATGCATTTTTCCTGACGCTTTTATCCAAAAATAACTTTCGGTGCATTTAAGGTGTACATTTTGCCAGTGTATTGTGTATTTCCTGGGAATCGAACCAGTGACCTTGGCATTGCTGATACCATTCTTAACCAACTGAGCTACAAAAATGTACTGTATGAAGGTACACCTTTTGTGTGTTTTTTTTTTTTTGTGTATAGATGACAACATTGTCAAAACGATTCCCATTCACACGGATCTGTGAAAGCGACTAAAAACGCTGTATTACACTGAACAAAATTATAAACGCAACACTTTTGTTTTTGCCCGCATTTTTCATGAGCTGAACTCAAAGATCTAAGACTTTTTCTATGTACACAAAAGGCCTATTTCTCTCAATTATTGTTCACAAATCTGTCTAAATCTGTGTTAGTGAGCACTTCTCCTTTGCCGAGATAATCCATCCACCTCACAGGTGTGGCATATCAAGATGCTGGGGTTCGGGAGGGTCCGAAAACCAGTCAGTATCTGGTGTGACCACCATTTGCCTAACGCAGTGCAACACATCTCCTTCACATAGAGTTGATCAAGTTGTTGATTGTGGCCTGTGGAATGTCGGTCCACTCCTTTTCAATGGCTGTGCGAAGTTGCTGGATATTGGCAGAAACTGGAGCACGTTGTCGTATATGCCAATCCAGAGCATTCCAAACATGCTCAATGGGTGACATGTCCGGTGAGTATGCTGGCCATGCAAGAACTATGATGTTTTCAGCTTCCAGGATTTGTATACAGATCCTTGCAACATGGGGCCGTGCATTATCATGCTGCAACATGAGGTGATGGTCGTGGATGAATGGCACAACAATGGGCCTCAGGATCTCATCACGGTATCTCTGCGCATTCAAAATGCCATCAATAAAATGCACCTGTGTTTGTTGTCCATAGCATACGCCTGCCCATACCATAACCCCACCGCCACCATGGGCCACTTGATCTACAACATTGACATCAGCAAACCGCTCACCCACACGACGCCATACACGCTGTCTGCCATCTGCCCTGTACAGTGAAAACCGGGATTCGTCCGTGAAGAGAACACCTCTCCAAAGTGCCAGACGCCATCGAATGTGAGCATTTGCCCACTCAAGTCGGTTACAACGACAAACTGCAGTCAGGTCAAGACCCCGATGAGGACGACGAGCATGCAGATGAGCTTCCCTGAGATGGTTTCTGACCGTTTGTGCAGAAATTCTTTGGTTATGCAAACCGATTGTTGCAGCAGCTGTCCGGGTGGCTGGTCTCAGACGATCTTTGAGGTGGAGATGCTGGATGTGGAGGTCCTGGGCTGGTGTGGTAACACGTGATCTGCAGTTGTGAGGCCGGTTGGATGTACTGCCTGAAACGCCTTTGGAGACAGCTTATGGTAGAGAAATGAACATTCAATTCACGGGCAACAGCGCTGGTGGACATCCCTGCAGTCAGCATGCCAATTGCACGCTCCCTCAAAACTTGTGACATCTGTGGCATTGTGCTGTGTGATAAAACTGCACATTTTAGAGTGGCCTTTTATTGTGGCCAGCCTAAGGCACACCTGTGCAATAATCAAGCTGTCTAATCAGCATCTTGATATGCCACACCTGTGAGGTGGTTGGATTATCTTGGCAAAGGAGAAGTGCTCCCAAACACAGATTTAGACAGATTTGTGAACAATATTTGAGAGAAATAGGCCTTTTGTATACATAGAAAAAAGTCTTAGATCTTTGAGTTCATTTCATGAAAAATGGGGGCAAAAACAAAAGTGTTGCATTTATATATAAACTTTATTAAAGGCTCTAGACCCAACAACAAGACCAACAACATAACAGAAGGAATAGATACATAAACACATAAAAACATATTTTGATTCATGAGAGTCTTAACAGGCACCCATACCAATGTTTCCATAATTTTGTTCAGTGTATGTATGCTGCCAGTAGTTGGCAAGGTCACTTTGTAAAATAAAAACTATACGCCTATAAACTGAACACGTAATATGCATGCACATGATGTCCCTGTTTTCACAAATTTGCATTTTTGTAGTTTACATGGAAATAATATCTTTAAAACTTGCAATTTGAAACACTTTTTCAAAAGTCTGCCCATTTCCAATATGCTGTTGTTGTGTAAATGAACGACCAAAACACATAAAATTATGTTTTTAGTTGAAAACAGTCATTTCTTCAGGATAAATATTTCACCATTGATTCTATAACAAATGGTTCAGTTGGTTCACTTAACTGTGTTTCCATATCAGATATTTATGTTAAAAGACATACAGTATATAGAGATGACTATAGCGCATGTCATTGTCCAAACAGATTCAAAAAGAGCATTGTGGTCTTGAAAGAAAACTTCTTTTAAAAAAAAAGTGCAAGATTACACTAATATAACAGACAGATTTGGTTAAATGAACACTGAAGAGCAGAACTAGCCAACAATGTATTCTAACACATATGCTGCATGGTGATTCAGAAAGAGCAAGGCAAATCCAGATTGCTGATAAAAACCAAGAAACATAAATTTGCCCACATCTGATTTTCTTTTTTCCTCTGTCTCTCAACAGGTGTCTTAATCTTCATCTGCCTCATAGTTTTCCACCAATCAGTGCTTTCATACTTAGCAAGTGACCAATCCATACCTCTACACCATGAAATGTCATGGTCAGTGACGTGTGTGGGCTGCGCAGGGGCTCTGGTTGTTGTTGCTGGGGTCTTGTTCTTGGTCCTTGCTCTTCCATACAGTCCATGGGAAAAGTGCTTACCTAAGAAGAACAGTGACATCTAGTGGTGTGGAGACTGACTCATTCAGTTTGCACGGAATCCTATTGATAATGTGGAACAGATAACAGTAGTCTAATACATTCTGGTGAATTTGGGAAACAAAGGATTCATGAACTTACACACACACACATGGTGGTTGGCAGTGTGATTATAGATGAGTTGGCACTGAGAGTATACTGCTGGAAATGTAACAGGAGGTGGCCCAGACATTTTGGCAGATTATATGTACCATTAGGATGGAATGGTTCAGTAAATATCGAGCCTAAAAAACTAATATATATTAGTTCATATACCAGAACAGCTCAATAATCTTTTGTGTAAATTTTTTTTTTTTGAACTATTCCTTTTGTTTGTTTTTAAATTGTATAATATATATGTTCTATATGACAAATATAATATAGCATAACAATTGATGCTGTATATTTTGGTTGACTTTATATACTGGAGGGGCCGTTTAGAAAATGTATAAAATCTAGGACTATAATTTTGGAATAGTTTTGGAATTTTGCTAAAATATAATTGTGGTGTAAATGTCTTAATCGGCATGACTGGGTTTCCAGAGGCAAAGTAAAATGGACCGTAACTTTACAATTGTAGGTAACAGAAATTAAACTAATTTATGCTTTTATATTTAAGTTGATGCAGAGATTTACAAGCTTTGACCTAGTCTTGGCAAGGTACATCCCCCAAACACCTACCTTTTCTCCTTCATAATGTGGAAATCAGCAATTCATGTCTCCCTGTTATTTTTTGTACCTATGGTGGAGGAAATAAGTGATCCACTTGAGATCCACAACAAAGCTGCTTGAGGTACATCAATGAATTTATTCTGCTGCTGATCGACACTGATTATTTATTAACAGCAGTGCCTTGAAGCAACGTGAAGACATGAAGCAACCACATGGAATCTTACATTGCATATTGAAAAACAGCATGATGGCTCACTTTCTTTTTTTCTTTTTCTTTTCTCTTTTTTTAAGTAGTGGACAAAACTGTGCACAGTGCTGTGCAGCACTGTCAATAAATCATAAATAAAGTGATTATTTACAGGAACTTAAAAATATTCTGGCTGATTTTCAGAAGCATAGGTACATACTGAGAAAGTGAAATTAGAAAAAGATACATACCAGCTTAAACTGTATAAATATGTTGTCAAAGTCACAGACTTTAGTCTTTCAGGAGAAATTTCAGTTACATAATGATGCTTCTAGCCATATTGAAAATCTTATTTTCTGTTTTATGTGGTTTAGTCTGGCAGCTGACAGTGCCAATGAAAAGCCCAGTTGAATCATCTCCAGTTTTGACTAGCCCTTTTCATCTGGAGGTGGACGCTTAATGACGGCAAGAGACAAACTCAAATTTAAAGGATTAATTAAAAGCCCCAACGTCTACTGCTGCTGCCCCTGCTGCTTCTCATTGTGAGCGCTGACACTGATGCTGATCTAGAATCAGTTATTGAAAGTGTTAGAGGAAAGCAGATCATAATAATGAGAAACTTTCATTGTTGGCTGCCTCTGGTGCATGACAGAAATAGCTTTCCTACTGAGTTGGGCTGGATTATGCAACAATCCAAACTAGGAATGCATTGGTTTAAAAATCAAACTTTGAGTGTTTTATTTAATTTATTAATGTGACCTTTTTATATATATAAAAAAAGAATATGTATTTATTTGAATTATTTGTAGGTTACAGACTGGTTTAAAGTGTTTTTGCAGCTTTGCCTTTCAGTGTTTTTTCCCCTCTTGCAAAACTGGGCAATTTTTTTTCTAATTAATTAATATTTTCGGTGTCTTCTTGGTATAAGTTATGCTATTATTATTATCGGTTCTGGTTTAGGTTCACTGATTCATTTGATGAAGATTATACATAGACTATGCTGTTCCCTTTCAAAGTGGAACTTCGATGCTGCGTCATGGCATTGACCCTATGGGAACGCTTCCACGTGAGCCAGTGTCTGAAGCACTTGTCTACACATGGCAATCTGATTGGTCAAAGTGTAGTATGTCACTGAAACTATAAATGGATGTCTGAAATGTGCATTATCAGCTTCTTTGTCTTCAGAAGCTGCATGTTTGCTGAGTGTATGTTGCTTTGTTTGCTGTGAAAAACTGTGTGGTTTGTCTTTAGACTAGGAATTAGAAAAATGTCATATCTAAAGTTTAGGAGATGCCCACACTATATTATGGAGGACGACTCAAAAAAAATCTGTGTGCTCTATATGAGTGAGAAGCATGCAAGGTCAGTTCTTGATGATGCCAACAGGCAAGCGGGTGCTTCGGCAGAGCAGCTCCCTCAATCTGCCACATTCGAGGAGATGCTCTATGTTGTTTCCCGTGTTCATTTACTCAAGTTACTCAAGTTAAGTCTCGACTAACCTAATGAACAAAGAGCGGTCAGTCGTTTGAAGCTGGACGACCTCTTCCTCACCTCCAGTAGAGAAAAACCTTTCTGTCGTCATCTCCTATTTTTCCCTGACCTCCATACTAAGGTGTCGATGGTTTGGAAGAATCCGTTCTCCGCTCGAGTGCATAACCAGGCCACTTCTACCTACTCTACAGTAAATGGGATGTGCAAGCATGGGTACAGGACAATACTGAAAATGGAAGAGATGCTTGTGGGCTATCTATCCCACTCATTCACACCATTGTGGAGGAAAACCGCCTTACCCTCAAAGCCCTGTAGGGTAACATCTAGTCTTGTGTGTTAGGTATATGCAGCAGCAAGTCAGGCTGGTGCATCCCTGCACACCAGCTCTGTCAATCCCTGCCAGTTTGCTGATTCAGGGCTCAGAGCAGTCCTGTTCTATCAAAAAAATTATCCCTCTGTCAGACTTTTTTTGGCAGTGGCAGCTACTGCCAAATGTCTCTCAGTGGGTCCTGAATGTAAGAAAAGGCTACAGGATTCAGTTTGCCTCCTGTCTGGCCCCAATTCAATGGTGTAGTAACTAGTGTGGTACATCAGAAAAAAGAAAATATTTTTCTCAACCAAAAACTGCAGTCTCTCCTGGCCAAAGGGGCCATAGAAAATGTACTCCTTCCAGAGAGGAAGGAAAGTTTCTTCAGCCGGTACTTTATTGTGCCCAAAAAGGATAGGGGGCTGTATCCGGTTTTAGATGTAAGGGGGCTGAACTGTAAACTTCAGATATACAGGTTCAAGATGCCTAGCCTCAAACTCATAGTGTCACAAATCTAATCGAGGATTGGATTGTGACGATAAATCTAAATTATGCTTACTTTCACATAGAGATTCTGCTAGAACAAGTGCATGGATGCTGCTCTGTCTCCTCTGTGACTCCAGGGCATTTGTGTAGTAAATTATATAGACGATTGGCTGATACAAGGTAAATCAGAGGAGTTAGCGGCATGACAACAAGACATTGTACTTGCTCTTATGAAGTGTCTGGGATTAAGGTTAAACCTTAAGAAGAATGTGCTTTCTCCTGTTCAGAGAACCACTTTTCTGGGAGTGGTGTCGGTCTCAACCATGATGCAGGCACATCTGTCTCCTGCACATGTAGAGTCGATCCTAACTGCTGTGAGAGACATAAGGCTAGGTCAGGAGCTTTCAGTCTTCAGAGACTATTAGGTCTCATGACGGCAGTGGCCAGTGTCATTCCATTAGGCCTATTGCACACAAGACAGTTTCTGTTCATAATGTCCTGCTTAAAAGCAGAGGCTCTCATCCTCTGAATTATCATTCTAGGGTCGTAAGGGTTACATGGAATGGTCTACATGCCCTTCACCTCTGGAAGATGGTGCACAGATGCCTGGCACTCAGAGCATGTTGCTGTTGCAAGAATCGCATGATGAACGCCTCCCTCATGGGCTGGGGTGCGTTTCTCAATGGCCACCCAGCCAGTTGCCTTTGGGGGGACCCACATCCTTCCTGGCACATAAATTGCCTTGAGAGTGCAGTGTTTCTAGTTTTGAAGCATTTCCTCTCACTGCTGAGGTACCACCACATGTTGCTCCACACAGACAACACCTCGGTAGTGTCTTATATTAATCAGTTCGGAAAGGTCTTCTGTCTCAATTTCAGGAGACAATCTACCTTTCACTAGGAAGCTGTATGCCCTGAAATGGCAACTCTTTGAATCATGGTGCGAACAGCAACACTTGAAGCTGCCCTGTTGATTCTGTGCTGGACTTCCTTCAAGGCAGCCATTCAGTAGGGTTGGCCATTGCTACGCTAAAGGTCTATGTGGCCGCTATTTCTGCTAGCCATTTACCTTTGGATGGAGCTTCTGTTGGGAGGCACCCTCTGGTGTCTCGGTTCTTGCACAGTGCCAGATGGCCGGTCACGAGTTCCTTCCTGGAAAGTCTTCACCTTTTATGTCTGGTTCGTGCTTTGAGGATCTATGTCCACAGCTCAGGCCAGTGGCGTAGATCCTCTCAACTTTTGGTCTGTTTTGGTGGTCACAATAGAAGTAGAGGAAGCCATAGGAAGTGGAGCTCACGGCACATGGAGAGCAGATGGGGATGGCCGACCGATGGTCTGGGAGGCTGAGGTGGAGCCGTAGCAACAAATGTCTGAGGTAGAGCCAGCATACCTGAGGACCAAGGCGGAGCCGGAGGGAAGGCGGAGCCCGCTGAAGTCGAAGGGGTGCAGAGACAGAGCGCAGCATATGGCTTGAAAGTCTGTGGTGGAGGCAGGGTGACGACTGACCAAGGTGGAGCAAGAGGGACAAGGGAGCACGGCAGAGCAGCACGGCCGATGGCCTCTGGTGGAGCCGAGGGAGGGAAGAGCAAAGGAATCAGCGGCCGGAGGCAGAGCCTTTGGATCTGCTTGCTTACTTGGACGAAGCTGGTGACCGGAAGACCTGAGGCATAACCACACAATGGCATGGTGTTAGGGGAGAAGTTGATGGGCTGAAGGGAACCAGTGGAGGCGGGGCTGATGGACCAGCTGAATAATAGAGTTGAGGTGGGAGAGGGAGGCTGGGCAGGATCAGTGACGATAACTCCATCTCAATACAAGACGATGAAACAGGTATTATGCTGGGCAGAACCAGCGGCAATGATGAAGGCTCAGAAGGTACAGGGCAGGGCAGGATGGGAAGCATTACCTCCATTTCCCAGTCTATCAAGCACTCGTCAGTGTCCAGCTCCATCAATGTCTCCTCTGTTACGGATGTTGCCGGCTCACACACCTTTTCAGACTTACTTTGGGGCTCAGGCTCCTTAGCAGGCATTGGCTCTGGCTCAGGGTCCATAGCGGGCATAAGCTCCCTGTCTGCAGTGGGCTCTGGCTTGTAATCCATGTGTGTCATGGAGGTTGGCTGGCTGGGCTCTGGGCTTGGTTGCGTCGTCGGATTTGGACCTGCAGTGGCTGTACCAGATGTTATCAGTTCAGGTAGGCCCACTGTAGACACCAGAGAACTGCTTCTCTCCATGTTTCCTACTTCAGATCAGGTAAGTCACAAGGGTAGTGGAAATTTGCCCCAATCCAGAAAAGAGACTTTAAAGTGTTATTATCAAAGTCCGTTTGTTTGGCGATCTGGAAAAAGTAAAGTGAAAATTCAAACAATGGAAGCCCATCACAGGCAAGGGCAATAAACTGAGCCATAATCCTATTTAGGTTCTGGTATTCTGTAATGGTTTAAGTCTAAGGATGAAGAAGAAGGTATAAATAATGACAGTCTTTTTTTAACCATAAGCCAACAACTTGAAACAGTGTGCCATACACAAACAATACCGGACCATCAATTAGAGAAGGTGAGGAACTTCAATACACATTGGTGATGAACTAAATATTGAACAGCTGTGATGATCAAATGAATATCCATGGTAACTGATTATGGCAGGAAAAGGAGAACAAAGGAACAAAGGCTGAGTGATTAAACAGACTGATAGAAAACTAAACCAAAACTAAGCATAACTGTGACAGAAGAATGGATGAATATTCTATATAGTACACCATATATATATATATATATATATCAGTCACTACTTTATTTATGCTCTCATGTAGTTTTTTAGTTTCATAATTTGACTTAAAATGTCTTAACGTACACATGCATTTTTATAATGATATTAATGCATAATCATAAATAAAGAGTGGTGCAGATCTTTGTATGCACTGATTATTATCCTGAACCTTTTTATGCATGTGCATCTACACATGGACTTCAGTATTTGTCAGATATGTGAAATGACATCCATGCTGAAGCTGATATTCTATTGCCTATTTCCATCCATCCGTTTTGGATGTTTGGCATGCTCTCTTGATATGAATTACTGAGTGTGCCAATCATTGAGTGAACACAACCTTTTTTATGACTTGGATGAATGCAAATTTGAAAAATAAAATATCCACCACCTTGCCTTCATACATTGTTTCCTTTATTCACAGTCACATAGAAACACATGTCATTTTCTTTTTGACCTCCTTCCAGATTTCCATCTCCCTGTTCATCCCACTCATCTCATTTCCTCCCTCCTGCTTCCTCTAAATTTAGAGCGTGGCCAATCGCGCTCTAGAGGACGTAAGCAACACAAACATGGATTAGAAGTGCGGTTCCCGTCTCTTACCGAGCCAACTGAACCTATCGTAGAAATAGTGACCATCAGTATAGCTGATTTTATTTACATCTAAACTATGACAGACACCAGTATGGTGTGGGTGTTCTACTCAAGTTTAGATTTGGTTACATATCAGGTATCTTTACCTTCAGTGTGACCTAGATAAATCTGCAGGGCACATAGCAACAGAATCTTCTGATGAGTTACAGCTTGTTTCTGTCCGCCTATCTTTAAACTCTGCCCTTGTTGGTTTGACCTCTGAAAACTCTGCACTTACAGTTGACATACACTTTCAGCCAGCTAATGATCACTAACGGTATTCCAATGCATGGGACACGATACCTGATCCTAAAGGCCCTATGAAAATGTTTGACGAGAGCCGTTTTCTTGTGATGACGTATTTCCTAAAATAGCTAGTAGCCTCTAGTTTATGTCACAGTTGTGAATCATTATTTGCTACTTGCTAAAGCTAGTCAGAAGCAGGTAGTATAATAAGGACAAAAGGACATTTTTAAAATAAGGACAAAGGACATTTTTATTCAGAGAATATTTTATTAGATATAAATTTCTAACAAATTTATGACAGAATGCATCATCAATATTTTTGGCCTGGTTTTCTATAAACGAAAGACTTTAAGCTTTAAATCTGATTTAAAGTTCATTTAGTCAACTTTTACGAGTACACATATAGATGACCTCAAAAGCTAAAACACAGGCTACTACCTACTACTTCCAAGATTCTGAAGCGCGCATCTATCCATTAGGCAGTCGTGGCCTAATGGATAGAGAGTCGGACTTGTAACCCAAAGGTCATGGGTTCGAGTCTCAGGTCCGGCAGGGATTGTCGGTGAGGGGAGTGAATGTCCAGCGCTCTCCCTACCCTCAATACCACGACTGAAGTGAGACCCTTGAGCAAGGCACCGTACCCCCAACTGCTCCCCGGGCGCCGCAGCAATGGCTGCCCACTGCTCCGGGTGTGTGTTCACTGCTGTGTGTGTGTGCACTGCTGTGTGTGTGCACTTGGATGGGTTAAATGCAGAGCACAAATTCTGAGTATGGGTCACCATACTTGGCCACATGTCACTTCACTCACTTCACTTCAATGGACACTTTACTATCCCATGAGGCCATGTAGTTGTGAATAGAGTTCTGCAGGGATGGCGTATTTATATTTTTGTTGTTTTTTTTTTTAAAAGGCTTTTTGGTTAAATATCTGAAATAAGGTCTGTGGTGAACACAAGCTCGAGATATTTTCATGCTTTATGCTATAACATAAAATACATCAGTAATTCATTCATAGCCTACATATAGCTTTTACCTCAGGCAATTGTGTTTAGGCTTGTGAAGATTATCATGATGAACACAATCATAAACGTGTTAGTCACAGAGAATATTTTCTGCAATAATCCAAAATCCAATGAAAAAAATCCTCTTGGGTTTTTGTTGAGGGAACAAGGGTCATGCCAGCTTCCGGGTTGGCCTATCAAAATATGTCATCACTGCAGCACATCATGTCTGCATACTACCATATAGTATGGGAAAAACAGTAAGTGGGAAAAAAAGTATTCACAGTACTCATAAAAGAGTAGGAAAAAAGTTCCCGGATGACCTACTACTTCCGGCGGTATTCTGAAGTGTGTATACAATGGATACTTTACTATCCCATGAGGCCACAGGCGAGGATTTGTGAATGACGGTGTAGTGGCACAACTGACGCTGGTAGGTCACGTGATAATGGCAGGATGGTGAATGTAGTACATTCATTCTACACACATACTATCATACTCATACATATATAAAAATATAATTTTTTAGCGGCCGTGAAGTGATTACTTGTTAAAAATAAGCACTTACTCGAGAGTATGCAATTTTGGACACAGCCTCTGGTAGTTAAGCAATGCAACTGAGGCTGTAAGTCACATGACAAAGCCAACAAGAAGGATGTAATCCAGATTTCATTCATACTACACACATTAAGACCGTACCTTTTTAATGGTCGCGAAGTTCGTTCCTCAATAAATGTTAGTACCTTCTCAGACAGTACACAATTTTGGAAACACCTATGAGCTAAAAGCCATAAAAACAAACAAACAACAAAAACTTGCATTTTATTGGCTCTTCTTCGTTCTTTTGGTCAAACCTTTATACCGACACCTGTTTGTGTGGATGCATTAAAATTTGTTTATTAACTTCTTCACACCAAAGCTGTTTTTCTGCATAAAATACTAGTTTTATAATTATTTTTATAATTATTATTGTGTTAATTGTATGATATGTTGTTAAAGTTTGATCCTGAACATGTTGTTTCACTGAAGATGTGTATTTTATTGCTGCTGTTTGTGGGTTAGACACGAGCGTTGTTGACGCTGATTCAAACTGTAACCCAGATTGATGACAGGCGCACAGGTGACATTTTATTGCCTGGCACTTCTCTGAAAGGTATGTACAGGATGCCTGAATATCTGTGTAGGAGTGGCACACATAAATGAGGGCTCTCAGTCAGCATTTTTTATAAAAGTGAAAGTGACACTCTAGAGTATTCTTTCTTTTAGTCATGTCCTTCCCTTGAGCAAGGCGCAGGCATTAATGCGTTACTTTCTTTCTAATTACTCTATTTGTGTTTGCGCGTGTGTGAGAAATGCATGTGTCTCCTGAAGGCTTGTGAGGGCATTGTGTTGACTACATAGACAGCATTTTAAAGCCTATTAAAGTCCCCCTGTAGTGAATAATTTTATCCCTTAAAACTCATCTTTGATCACCAAAATGACATATTTAAATGTTTTTTTCCTGTGAAAAAAACACCCTACATCCTTGCCTCATCTAATATACATGGATCAATGAATACGCAAATTAGCCCCGCCTCCACTTGCTCACGCCAGCTCAGAGATCCACTTGGTCAACACTGCACAATGGTATGTATCGCTCTTTACAACATCGGACACGTAACGGTAATTAACCCTTAAATGCATGACTGTTTCGCCAATCATTCTTACATATTCGGGTCTTTATCGACCCGGATCTATAACACGGAAGGATCTCTACCGATAATATAAAACTCCTCTGATATTAGAGTAACAATTACAGAAGAATAAAATAAATCATATTTTGTTACCTTTTGGAACTTGAAAGGGCTCCGTTTGAGCAGATGTTTTATGCCAGGGGTCACCATTCCTGCTCCTGAAGGGCCGGTGTCTCTGCAGAGTTTAGCTCCAACCCTAATCATACACACCTGAGGCAGCTAATTAAGGTCCTACTAAGCATACTAGAAACTTCCAGGAAGGCGTGCTGATGCAAGTTGGAGCTAAACTCTGCAGGACACCGGCCCTCCAGGAACAAGTTTGGGGACCCCTGTTTTATGCCATCACCACTGTCCTCGTCAGAGCTCATTTCCCAGTAAATTCAGCAAATAATAGGCTAGTTTTATGTTTGAGGTCACGAATATGAGCCCATTCTCGATCTCAAACGTATTCTCAAAACTATATAATTTTCAACATCTTCAAAGTCAATATTTCGATCGCTAACAGCTTCACCAGATCCATCCAGTAACAGTTAGTCATTTTTGATTGCGTTCAGTACTTGCTCTGCAGTAAATCGCTGAGCCATTTCATGTTTTTCTTATTATTTCGTTTTCTGTCTGAATGAGTCATCACTTCAGCATTGTGTATTAGACATAAAGGTGAATTGCACTTATTCCGTCATCTAAGATTCAATTATTGTTGTGAAGAAAAAATATATATACACTCATACACACCTCGGGTCGTTAGCGACCCTATACAATAATAAAAAAAAAAAAATAGGCATTCTTTTATAATTTTATGATTTTTTTCTTGTTATATTCTTTATAATGAATTGATTGAGGAATACCAAGAAGGTTGATGTCTAACTTTAAAAAAATTAACGAGGAGGAGGGTAGTGAATGATGTCCCGGGTCACTAAAGACCCGAGGTATGCATTTAAGGGTTAATATGATTAGCCTTTTGCTTGACTATATAATCAATCAGCTAATAATGTGTTGCTAATGTTACCCAAACCATGTTCCCGTTCGCCATGTCAGTCAAACAGCTGCCTTCTAACAATCAGTATCATAATCAGTATCAACTCAGAACGTCAGTGGAGAAAGGCATATAGTTCATTATAACATTGTAACATCATAAACCCGCCATATTGCTAAATCTACAAAATTTTTCATATCAACAGAAAAATATACCAGGATAACCTGGCTTCTCTTGAGACTCCCCTGCTAGTTCGCTGTTAATGATATGCTAAAGCAGGGGTGTCCAAACTTTTTTAAAAGGGGGCCAGATTCGATGTCGTGGACACATCTGGGGGCCGGTTCCTTTTCTATTTTGTAATATATATATGTATATATAGTAAGCCTACATGTTTTGTTTCTTGAAAACATAACAGATTTGACAAAAGCTTGAGCTGACAGTAGAGTAGTTTGAGATAGGACACAGATGCAAATTTAATACACAAACAATATCTATAAAACTTAAAGGGATAGTTCACCCAAAAATGAAAATTTGATGTTTATCTGCTTACCCCCAGCGCATCTAAGCAGATAAACATCAAATTTTCATTTTTGGGTGAACTATCCCTTTAACCTCGTTTTTAAAGGGTGAAATTTACATATTATTACTGAGTTAGAACTCTATTCTTATTTAAATTAAAAGTACTCTAATTAGATCACAGCAGGTAAAAACCACACATGGCACTTCACTTCATGGTAAAAAGTAAAAATATTGTTTCTATATCTAGAAATGCTTGAAGGTATTTAGTCTATAAACACATTTAATATAAATACGAATGCCCAAACTTTAAGTTTATGACAAAAATAGTTTGTAATGTGGCCTTATTGGCATTTAATACAAGTCTACATAAAAAAATGAAATAAAATAAGATATTAACCTACATTTCTGACAATATACCACGGTTACAGTTAGTGTTACCACAGTAAATCCATGATAAATGTTGGTGAATTGTTGGTTGAAAAATATTCTAACTGGATCCGCTTCGACTCGATGTTTCTCCTGATTTGCCCGTTAGTGTTGTTGATTAAGTCAGCGCTGTTTCAACTGGCTTTAAACTGAATTCAATCATAGAGAGATTTGCAGCTTGTACCTGAGACCTCTACGCCGAACTTGAACACTTCTCGCTGGCTGTTTAGTGGTCGTGTGATCGAGACAGTCAGCAAGTTAATACATGTGTGAGCTTGTGAGTCGCGCAGTGCGCACAAGTAGCGCTGTTTCGTTCCGCTTTTGGTGCGTTAATGTTTCCCTTGCCTAAAATCTAGTACTGCCGCCTTGTGTTGACATTGTGAAACTGCACGATTTGTAAATTATGCATGGCGGGCCACACATAACATATTTTAATAGACAAGCTGCGGGCCGCTTAAAATTCATCCCCGGGCCGTAGTTTGGACACCCCTGTGCTAAAGCCTGCTGACACATTGACATAATTGGTTAACAGGTAGTTTGTGACATCACAGACACCAGTGCGGGTTTGAGACCGTCTTTTTTTCACTGCAGTTTTAAGGAGAAAATACTCAGCAATGGTGTTGACTTATGAATTTGCACATGGTTTAAAGCATATTAAAAATGCCTCATAGATATATAAACAACATTAAACACTTGATTTTTACCACAGGGGGTCTTTAAGATACTTAATTTCAAAATTCAAAGGCAGCCTCGAGAAGATGATCCCAGAATGCTGATGAAAAATTCAGTGAAATGCTGATTAAAAGTATATTTCATCAAATTACGTTAAAAAAGAATTGATCTAATTTATTTATGCTTATTTGCTATTGGTATTGCTTTGCTAGCTTAGCCAAATGCTATTGCTAAAATCAAGGAATGTGTACTTTATAATGAGTTGCTGTCTATAAAAACTTTTCAGATAGTCACTTACGAGTTCTCTTAAAAGACAGCTGCCTATGCAGTTTCCCTTTAAGGGATGTCAGCAGCGATGATTACTAGGCGATCATAAAGGCACTCCATCGGTGAACAGCCATCTCCTTGGAGTTTTGTACTCCTCCCAAAGTTGTAGATTGGAAAATAATGACTTAATTAGAGGAATAATGTTTTGTTGTCCTGTCAAAATATGTGTAAAATGTGGCATATCAAATCCCTCTCTAGTCCCCTGGGTCTTGATGATGACCTTTCCTTTGACCCTTCTCTGTCATCCCAAATCCATCCGCATGAGCACATACAGGCAATTCACACAAAGCCAAAAGGCAGAGCATTATGAATATATCATATATTAGATATGAATCATGCATACAAAGTTACAAATAAACATGAAAATAATACGCTGCAGTCAAAACTGCTAACAGTATGCACACAGATCTCAGTTTAAGACATTCATAGAATATATCATATTTTATTTTACCAAAAAAGTTTTTCCACGCACACACACACACAATTTTATATATATATATATTTATATTCATAATATACTATATATTTAATAGATTTTTTTGTCTTTTCTGGTGAGGTTTTTTAGGTATATGTATTGCTCCCCTGGAATGAATGCCTTTCACTTCTGTGTCTCTTTCTTTTTCTCTTTTTGACTTCTAGTCTCAAAAGCAGTTTATTACATTTGCTATCCCATCGTAACGATATTAAGACTGTTAATATGATAAATAAATCAAATATATTTATATGAAGACTTAACTACTTGTACACTTACGGTTACAATGAAAAATTCCACAGATCTAAATATTATCAATCTTTGTAAAAACTAAAAAAAAATCATAATAGTAATAGTTGTCACCCTCGCAGAATTAACACATGCTTGACACGGAATGACATCGTGAAATATTGTGTCAACATGTGCAAGAAAATAAATCACAGTTTAAGTTCATAATTCGAAAGGAAATAAATTAAAATGGATACTTGTGCAAAAAAAAAAAAATGTATAATGTATAAGTTAACTCAGCAATAACAATTACCATAATAATAATAAAAAAAAAAACAACAACTATATTGGAATGCTAAATAAGTTACAGGAATAACCTGATGATAAAGCACTGGAATTGAAAGAGCTCGAAGAACCGAAAGATCACCATCACACACATCGATTATTTCAACATGAATCAATAAGAAGTGCGGATGGAACTCTGTTACTCAAGTCACCATGTTCAAAAACGTAAATGGAGAGAAAAAAGAGGATGTATTGCCTTCTTGTTCACTTCTTTGTCGCCTTGTGAGCTGACCATATTTTGTTTCTCAGCCCTTTCTTGCTCTTTTTGTCTCTCCCATTCTCCCCCTTCCCACTTTACATGCAGTTCGTGTAATCGCTTGTTTTCCCCGTCTCTCTCTTGCCTCTCCCTCGAGCTTTTCGTTACACAGGTGTTGTTCTCCTGTTGAGAGTGTTAGTGTTTGAACTGTCTCCTTTTCCTAGTCGATCCAAGGTTCCCAGCCCTCGATCCCTCTCCATGGTGGCAGAGGAGCCGGCGGATAGCGGCGGCTGCTGGGGGCCAGAGGAAGATGAGGTATTGAGGGTGGCGTTGGCCGATGCAGCCAGGTTCGACTTGGAAAGAGAAGGCAGTGTTCCCGTCATGAGCGCTCCTCCGCCTCCCTCCTTTGTTGGAAAGTAATTGTGCAGCTGGTAGAGTGTGGCACGGTCAACTGTGCCGTACATGGGTGGCTTACCTTCCCTGCCCAGCGTGTACATCGATATATCTCCCATTCCTCCTCCTCCTCCTCCTCCTCCAGAGTGCGTATGCGGATTGGGAAGTGTGGCTACGGAAAACGGTGGCGGGCCGGCGGCCAGGGGTGGGCCGAAGTTCTTGGGAGCGATGGCAGAGGTGGGGGACTGTTCGCGGGAGCGTGTTGGCTCCGCCGTGGAGCGCGAGCTGGAGCGGGAAGAGCGCCGGCGGAAGCGGTATCCCGGCAAGCGTAACACCGCGGAGGTTGTGCTGCGGAAGAGGTCAGTGCGCGAACGGCAGCGCAGTTCTTTGTTGCGCTCAATGTAAATGTTGACAGCCAGCACGCCCACGACTTCCGCCAGGATGAACGACAGGCCTCCGAAGTAGAAAGACCAGCCATAGGAGTAGTGCCACTTCTTGTCCTCATCCTTTTTGGGAGAGATGTCGCTGAGCGCCGCAGAGATGTATACAATGACACCTATAATGTTGCTCAGGCCTGGATCGATTCAAAACAAAATGTTTGGTTTTTTTTTCCATTAGTTTAGGTCAACAGATTTATTTTTAATACAAAGCAAGGACTCAAAGAATCTGGAGGTAATTCACTGAGAATGAATCGCGCCCACTGATGCTGTAGTTCATTTGAAATAAATTATTTTTAATAAATCGAACTCTAACCTTAACAGCCAAATGTAAATTGCACCTGGCTAATGGCGCTGAGTTTAAAAAATTTGATATAACAAAGCTAATTTACATAGAAATGAAAAGAACAACAATGATTTGAATATTGCCATTTAATTCTTAAAATATTTTTTAATATTGGTATATTTACTTAAATAATAAAATGTATTTGTTTTTTAAAATATTTTACTTTTTTTTTTTTATATTTTAAAAATAAAAGTACTTGTTAGCCTAGTAGACACACACAAGTGTGACAAAAGTTTTGTGAATTCACCTCATCACAAATGACTAAATTAGGATGCTATAATGGTGCTTTTCCACTGCATGGTACGGTTCAGTACGGCTCGATACAGCACACTCAAATAGTACCACCTTGGTTGAGGTTCCAAGCAAGCTGTACCGATACTAAATGTGACGTGTAAACACTGCAGATCACTGATTGGTCAGAGAGAATCATCGCTACCAGCGTCATTGGATTTGAAACAAGACACCAAACCCGCTAGATTTAAATAGTCAGTAACAGCCACCGCAGTATCATTTGTTCGTGAAATGACTTGCTTTAAACGACTGTCGCACCAACTTGAAAAAAGAAATGGCTGTATTGTGGTCAGTAGATGAGGTGCAGAATCATTGGTGGCCGAGGAGCGGATCCACAGCAGTAGAGGTGGCGCAACTATATGATCAGTCTATAATCCCACCCACTTTGAATCAGTACTGATTGCAATGGAAAAGCAAACCGAAAGTAAAGCGAGCTGAGCCGTGCCGAAGCGAGGCGAGGCGAGCCGTGTAGTACCATGCAGTGGAAAAGCGCCATAAGTATCATAATGAGAAATGTTACCTGCCACTACAAACAAAATGCCTGCTCCCAAAATGATGTGTCTTTTTGTCTTGTAAAACCGACTAGATGCCACACAAACTCCACCTAGCAGCAATAATATGGCACTGAGGATAGGAAATATACTGGAGGCCCTGACTACACCTGAGAAGAGAAAAAAGAAAAGATTGGCAAAAAAATGGCAAAAATGTATGTTTCAAATTCATTGTTTTCCCCATACCCCTATATTCAGAATGCAAACATCATCTTACAGGCCAAAAACATGCAAAAATAAACACTCCTGACTCACGTAAAAGGTACTCTGCAGCATCCTGGTCATAATCAGCATCCTCTGGGAAATGATTAATCTGGGAACACACTCCTCTCTTCAATCCTAAATAGAATGAGAGAGAGAGAGAGATCCTTCAAAAGTGTCACCATATTTTCTGGTTTCTGAGCAAACTAAATAAAGTAGCACTCGGCATCGGTGATTCAGCACTTGCTTTGGCGATTTGCTTGAGTTCAGTCTGCAACACTCCACAATCCAGGCTCCCCCTTTTCTCTAAAAATGTACTGTAAAAATAAAAATTGACTAAAGGCCAAAAGAAAAAAAAAGGTGTCCGAATGGAGTCGGTGAGGTCTAAATGGATTCAGAGTAGATGTCAATGGCTGTGAGTCACCCCAGGTCAAAGGCGTCATGCAGTGCACTCTCTCGTGTGATATAGTCTCAGCCCAATTGAAAACGAACTCTGGGGTGGTTTGGTTAAGGTGAGAAAGCAATCCGACCCAAACCGACCAACGAACCAAGCGGTATCATAATTCATAATGGGGAATGTGTTATATAAAAAGGAACAGTGTCTGATTCTTGTAGTGAGTACATTAGTTATTGCAGGTGAAAAACAAAGAGCACCTCTTCATCTTAAAATGTTGTGTAATTGCTCTTCTCTCTCCATGTTTATATTTATATTATTTATGTATATACATATATACATATATGCACTGGAGTACGTCAGAAATAGAACAGGGCATCAGTTTACATTCAGGAATTTATCGTGTTGCGTCGCACCACATCTCGTGTAGACAGCATCACTGATTATAATGGGTTCTATTTGCTTTTGTTAAGTCGCATCATGGCATGTAGATACGGTGTAAAGGAGTCATCCTTGCAGCAGATCTTCATTTTGTTTTATTTATTTTTTAGATGCTTTCTTACAGAACTTTTATTATCTACATCTAAGTTTTATTAACTTGGGTTAGTTCACCCAAAAATGAAAATTACCCCATGATTTACTTACCCTCAAGCCATTCTAGGTGTATATGACTATCTTCTTTCAGATGAACGCAATCAGAGATATATTTAAAAATATCCTTGCTCCTCCAAGCTTTATAATGGTTATAATTTATAATGTATAGTTATTATTAACTATAACAACTAGCTTCCTGTAATGTTGTGCTCAGGCAGGAAGATGAAGAAAGATAAATCGATCCAAAATACTCCAAGTTTAATCACAATAATACAACAGGCAGACAGGCAGGGTGAACGCAACATAGATCGGACAGAGACTGAAGGTGAAAGTACAACTTAAGTAGTGGACATAATGAGGATAATGACTAACACAGCTGACACATATGAACTAATAATGATGGTAACCGGGAGACAGACGAGTGGCGGGAAACTAAACAATGGAACATGTGACAGATACAAACAAACTGAAAGTCCAATCAAACTGAAACTAAACAGTAATGAACATGACCGTTCTTTTGCGTTTTGGAGGAGGATGAGGTGATGGAGAAGGGATGGTGAGAGGCAGACAAGGAGGGATGATTGCAGGATGTGGTGAAAGGATGGTGATGGTGGGACGACGATCCCCTGGCGGCGATGATGGTGATTGGCCGATGGCACAGACCCAGAGCTCCCCAGTGCCAACAGCCCACGGCGGAGACGAGGGAGGGAGGAGTCCAGGTGGTGACGAGGCTGACAACAGCTGGGGGACGACCGACAGAGAGAGAGGCCGGAGGATCCGCAGGCACAGACCGAGGGTCAAGGGGGCTAAGAGACATCGCTGGTGCAGGAGACCCAGGCGATGTCGCAGAGACGAGCATTGTAGGCGGAGCCAGAGTACCCAAGGACAGGGACGACGCTGGTGAGACAGAGGACAGAGGTGACCCTGGAGGGAGGAAGGAGCCCGCTGTAGCCATTGGGAAGGAGGGACAGAGTGCAGCGGATGGCCCGGCTGTCCGTGGCATAGGCAAAGCGATAACAGACAAAGGGGGAGCCGGCAGGACGAGAGAACACGGTGGAGTCTCTGGAGGAGCCAGGGTGGAGCCGTCAGGTCGACGGGCCAAGATGGAATGAAGGGATCGGAGGCCTCTTTGACAGGCGCTGCTGGTGGAAAGTTGCCCTGATCCAGAACACGGTCTTCAGGGTCTCGTCGTCGAGGGGGCTGGTGACGGCAAGACGACAAAAGTAAATTGAAAAGTTAAAAAAATTGGTGCTCTCTTGAGCAATGATGACAATTTTGGCCCGGTCGTCCACTTTGGGCGGTCCAATCTTCTGTAATGTTGTGCTCAGGCAGGAAGATGAAGAAAGATAAATTGATCCAAAATACTCCAAGTTTAATCACAATAATACAACAGGCAGACAGGCAGGGTGAACACTACATAAAGCAACGTAGATCGGACAGAGACTGAAGGTGAAGGTACAACTTAAGTAGTGGACATAATGAGGATAATGACTAACACAGTTGACACATATGAACTTATAACGATGGTAACCGGGAGACAGACTGGCAGGAAACAGAACAAAGGAACATGTGACAGATAGAAACAAACTGAAACTAAACAGTAGCTACTGAACATGACACTTCCGGCAGATGCCCATACACATCGATTTGCAGCAGAAGAGTGACCCCTGACATGACGTATGGCGTAATGACGAACGTGGAAGCGCAGAGTCACGAATTAGACGTCTACAACGGTAACTTTTAAAGAGAAATGTTGAAGGATTTCGATAAGAGAAGAGGAGCTTGAGTTTGTTGCACAGCACTATTTGTTTGAACCATGAGAGCCGTCTAAGCTTATGTTGCTCCTTCATCCTGCGTCATACATCGCCTCAGAGGATAGAACATAGTCATATTCACCTAGGATGTCTTGAGGGTGAGTAAATCATGGGATAATTTTTGGGTGAACTATCCCTTTAATGTTAATATGAAGCTGTTTTTCCTCTACCCCTTTTCAGCAGGAACACAGAATCAACTATTACAAACTTTTCACAATTCCAAAAAATGAAATAATAATAAAAGTGATAAACATGTTTAAATGCATGCATACAGTGCAATCAGTGTAGATCAATTCATGACTCTTATGAACCGGTTCTTTAATGAGTTGTTTAAAAAGAATAACAAACTCATGAGTTACCTGTTTGAATCTTTCACTGAATCCTTTAGTTTTGTTATTGAATCAATGTCTGACTCACTTACTGAACTTAAATGTTCAGTAGAGACTTTTGTAACAGAACTATTATTGCAATAAATTACAATAGTGTAAACTAAAATATTAAAACATACATAGTGGAAGTTGGAGCCATAGCCTTGTGGGCAGTGGCTCCAGAGTTCGAGTCCCGGTACATGGTCCTTTCCACAGTCACTGTCTCTCCTTGACTGTCCCATCCATATAGTATAGTTGACAATGCAAATATGTAAGAAACTCTATTAATAAACATACACATTTCCCTCAAAAATCAGATCAGTTTGCACTCTATATATCAGAGAACCAAAGTGAGCAATATAATAAGTCAAAATGACTTTGTTTTTGTCTGGTTTGATTATGCTGCAAATGAAATGAGAGCTCTGCAGGCACCTTTGACCTGCAATGACTCATCACATAATCATAGCCATTGACATGTACTCTTCTAGGTTTCTAATGCAAATGGAAAAAAAAATATAGCCCATGATTGTTTAAAACCTGTCTCTTGAGACCTGGCTAGAGCAAAGGAGGTACTCTGTACTGTTAAAACAACTAGCTTAATGTGAATACCCCTCATTGCAGAGCCCAATGGCTAAAAGTATCTGGAGGCAACGCTTCCCACAATGCCTTTGGTAGTGTTAAAGTAACCTAAAGCTAGACAGTGAAATCATTTTGTGTTAGCATTCTGACACATTGCCCTGGTTTTGTTTCCTGTTCCTCTTAAAAAATACTTCATGTGGTTAAAAATGTAAAGGTTTTATTAATTTATTTTTTTCATATTATTTAATATGAGGGAATCAACATGGCTGCATTAGGTTACACCCATGAAAGTCATTTCCAGTCAGAAAGAAATAGATCCTTAGGAAGCTAACAATGTCTCCATGTCTGTGGAAGCAGACGGACAAAATTTAATTGCAAGTTGACAAATTTGTAGACTGCAATCTTGAAAAACTTGTTGATTGTTCATGTTTCAATGAACATGAAAAGTCTTTAATATTTTTATTATGTGGTAGCCGTTTTGTAAAAATAATAAGGCATTCGAGGCCAGGCTATTTTGTGAAATAGCCTTTATTATTATCAACAATCTTTGAAACATTGATAATAAAAGTAAATGTTTTTTGAGCAGCAAATCAGCAAATTAGAATGATTTCTGAAGGATCATGCGACACTGACAACTGGAGCAATGATGCTGAAAATTCAGCTTTGCCCTCAAAGGAATAAATTAAAATACATTAAAACAGAAAATAGTTATTTTGAATTGTATTAATATTTCACAATATTTTTTACTATGTTTTTATCAAATAAATGTAGCCTTGGTGAGCATAAGAGACTTCTTTCTAAAACATTAAAACATTTTAATGACCCAAAGCGCATGGTTCAGTCATGGTAATAAATAAAATGTTCTCAAAAAAACTGTATATTAAGTGGCACTGATCAAAACAGAGCTGAAATGTTAGGCCATCCAGACTGTATAACACAAGCTTAAATTCCAACCATTTTCCCTTCTGCAATATAACTTCCATGAATCACTTGTGCAAACTGCACAGGTGGGAACCTCCTTCATGCATCATTTCCCCCCATACATCCATACATGACCCAATCCTTCGCCCCCACACACAAACACAGCCGTTCACTTACCTTCCAGGCAGCAAACCCTCCAGAGGCCAGAGTGGGTGAGAGCTCCCGGATCCTTCTTGTCCTTGTTGTGTGGGTCATCCTGAGAGGAGTTGGCAGTGCTGTTGCAGATAAAGGCCCGAGCGTACAGCCAGTAGTCCGTGCCAATGGCTACGGTCATCAAGGCGAAGGCTGCGAATGCTCCCACAGTGGTGAGAAGCACCTGAATTCCCCGCTCACACCACACCATGGCTGGATTCATAAACAGAAACATAGCTGTGGTCAAACGAGAGGCTAAGAGAGTGTGAACAGGAACCTGAGTCAAGTGGACACAGTTGAAAAGATGGGTATAAATAAAAGCATAAAGAAAGATTGTAATCGGAGCCCAAGGTTACAGGAAGAAGCAGATGAGATGAGTGTGTGATCCTGCTGAACATATCAAGTGTTGGAAGATCAGTTGACAAGGACATTTTGAACCCAGAGATGCAAAAATTGTCATCAGTGTGCCCAAATATAGGTTACTAAGATCATGAACAAACGCCAATGCAACATCGGAGAAGAATGCACATTTCAGAATATAGTACAATGAAAAACAAGAGGTCAGAAAGTTCATATCTTTTAGATCATAACCAAACTGCTCATAGACCCATTGGGAACGTGTAGTTGCCAGGCAGCTATTGTGAATAGTCACGAGACAGTTGTAATTGAGATTTCTTTGCATGGATAGATCTTTTATATGGAGCAATTCAAGCATGTTGATATGGACGAAAGATATTATGGGCAACGGTCCACTGCTTTTTTGTAGAAGATTAGATTGTTTGTGATTAATAAAGCTAAATATATCTGCTGACTGCATGTCTACGGCAAAAAAACACATAGCTGAACCAAAATCTGTCTGTTAAAAAAAAAAATCACAAAAAGATCATCATGTACAATCATTGAGTACAATCATGTGACCGATATTTTATGTTTGATAAAATGCTTATTTCAGTAACAGTGATACAAATAAGGTTGAATATGGCCATCATTTCTTAACTACATACAATCAAATCTCTTTTTTTTTTTTTTTTTTTT
>RJVU01042534.1:1261353-1277137 GCA_003731715.1 Anabarilius grahami
AAAAAAAAAAAAAAAAAAAAAAAAAAAAAGGTATGAAGATGAAAAAATGTCATGCAAAATGGTACATACATATTTATAAGCCAGACCCTCAGCGTAATCCGCAACAACAACAAACTGTCAACTGGAATCGTGAGAGCGGAAAGATCATTATAACGCAATTATTAGCAAAAGACGAGAAACAAAAACAGATATCCACAAGTTTGAGACTTAAAAGCAGACTAAATTTGTACCATCAGCAATGCTTGAATAAATATTAGGATCAAAAATCATTCCTCTTGCTCTTTTAATTGTCCATATATCATACTTTCACTTCTGCATATTTCACTTGTAATATGGCTATAATATAAATGGTTATTCTATGTATTTCTTTACTATCCAGCAGGAGCCAGTCCTGTTCTTTATAACTACTCATATTTCATAACTATTTATGTTTATAATATTTACACACAATAATGAACTCTATCAGATATAACTCTCTGGAAAATATTTCAAGCTTTTGTGCACGAAAATAGGGCATAACAGATAATTATGATCATATTTATAGTTAATATTTATTTAGGGATATTTTTCTACAAAGGTCAATGTTTATGGATTAGGGAAAGGGCTTTGGTGGAATACTAATAATTATACTGTACAAACTGTCTTTACTGCATTGCTCAATCGATGCAGCATCCGCAGGCACCAGGTATGGAAATGCTGACTCATCTGCCTCATTTTAGTCAATGAATCGAATACAGATTTCATATACTGTAGCTAGTACTTCAGTGCTTGTTTTGATGCACTATTAATGCTTGACCAGTAGATGGCGCAAGATACCAGGGGCAGAACAACCGTTCACTCAAGGTGGAAAACAAAACCGTAACATATTGCTTTGTGCTATTGAAGGCTTCCTCATGATAATTTCTGTTCTGATTTTTCATTACTCTAAAACATGATCTCTGAAATACTGCTGCAACACGAACAGGACTGATTTACAACAGCTTCTGTAATAATATAACACATTTACAATTCATTTTGTATAATAAACAATTCAATTAATAGTTGTAGTGATAATATTAATAATAATAAAAGAGAACGGCTGCATTTTTAAGATGATGACTGAACAGTGAAGGAGAGTAAATCTCCGGCATTCATATAGGAGTCAGCCTCCATTTTAGGTTAAGGTAAATATGTTTAATATGTTCAAACGTTTCCTTTTTGTATCGTGCTATATCACTGCTAAATTTTTTCAGTTTTTTCAGTTTTTTTGTTTTTTTTTAAAACAATTTTTTTAATATGAGAGCACAAGAAAACACAAGGCATATTGAGGGCCGTGGGGCCAAGCGTACAACATCCCAGTAAGGAAACATCAGCCAGCTTTGTAGAACATCTACCCTGATGTACAAATCTAAAAACATTACAAATTGATTGTAAAGGACAAATCGGACCCCCTGCACCTTTGCCCACATGATAAAACATAGGTAAATATGTTGGACTACACTAGATGACTACTGCTCTTAATACATTATGTACAGAAATGATGCATCTTGCCCACTGAAATAATCTGCGACACCAAAATCTGCCACCTTTGGGGCACATTCGTGTCTTTTTGCTTTTGTATAAACAAGAAATGATATAAATAGCCTCATGATGCTCATGATATATGAGGTATGAGTGGATGGAAATGCTGTTGTGGTGTGCAATAAGATTTAAACATTTTACATACAAATTTAAATATGTATACAATTGTTCTCAACTATTTTCAGCAAGTCAGTATTTTGTACTTTTGTCCTATTTTCTTCCACCTCCATACATTCTTTCTATATGTATAAATGCTATATTGCCTCACTTATTAATCTCGCTCTGAGAATCTGTTAAAACGTCATTCAGGCACAGAATTGTAAGTGAAGTGCTTCCTCGTCTACCTCTTTTCAACTTAGCACCCTTTTCTCCATTTTTCTCCCATAGTCTCTGGAGTACTAAAAGCCCCTGTTATCCTTTTAGCTAATGTTATGCACATATTTCTGTTTAGGTATCGCATACGGAGGAACTCTAACACGGAGAGGCGCTCATACGCATATGTGCGTGGTAGCGAGGGGGCGGGACAGCAGATGGGGGTGTGGCCATTGGGAGGGACTGAGGGGCGTGGCCACCAGAATGGGAGGAGTGGATGGTGTGAGGATAGGAAGAGGAAGAGGAGGAAGAAGCAGGTGGGAGGTGATAGCTGGCCCCGGAGGAGGGGCCCGAGGAAGAGGGCGGATTGGAGGGCCCGCTTTTAGGCGGAGGCAGCGGGGTCTGGTTGAGCTGAATGGAGATGTCGCTGGACACCTCGGAGCCGCTGCGTCCGCGCTGAGGAGGAGGCCATGAGTCGGGGTGCAGGTACTGGCCGCTGTAGTCACTGCATTCAGACAGACGAGGGCGATACAGCGCAGGGTGGGGCCGGTACATCTCCTCCTCAGCGTAACGTTTCATGAAGAGATACACAGACATGACTCCAGCACCCTAGCAAAACAAAATCACTTGTTATTCAGTTCATGTTATTCAGTTCATTTTAAATTCATGGATTATCATGGATAAAATGTTCCTAGAAACTAACAGCTATGTATGTTCTGAGAAATTGCACCTTTCTCAGTTAAAGTCCTATGCAAAAAAAAAGGAGTCGAGCTTGTGCCTTTTTTTTTTTAAATGACCAATTAAAAGTGCTCGCCACCCAAGGGGTCAAGGTTTGGCTGCTTGACATGACCCATTTAGCCGTAACTACACCATCTGGGGGCAAAAAGCATCTTTTTCCATTGACAGCCATTCAAAACTAATGTATTCATGTAGTTTTGTGGAATAAACATAAAATAAATTAAAATATGGAATTTTTTTTTTTTTTTTTTTTTTTGNTTTTTTTTTGCATGAACACATTTCATTATATTTACCAGTGAGCTTTTGAACACTACCGTTCAAAAGTTTGAGGTAAGTATGATTTTTGAAACAAAACAATAGTTTTATTCAGCAAGGACGCACAGTGACTGTAAAGACATTTCTAATGTTATTTCTAATGAATACATGCTGTTCTTTTGAACTTTCTATTCATCAAATAATCCTGAAAAATCATGCATCGAGGTTTCCAAAAAATATTAAGCAACTGTATTCAACATTTATAATTTTAAGAAATGTTTCTTGAGCATCAAATCAGCATATTAGAATTACACTTTAGTTTAGGGTCCAATTCTCACTATTAACTAGTTGCTTATTAGCATGCATGCAACTAACTGCTGCATTTAGATCCAGCTCTTTTTCATTCATTGCTGTAACCGCAAATGACAGAAGGACAGACAAAGACATGGATCTGGCAGCAGTTCGTATCCTCCTCCTCTCCCAGGGGGACCGTTCCCTCGAGAGACACATAGGGGAATTTTAAAACCTTGTCCATTCAGTACACTACTATTCGTAGACTGGGTCCTGTTTCACTGTAGGTCCTCCTTTACCATCGGCAAGATGGCAGAGGATCAAAAAGCAACATGCCTTATATCGCCCCACAGCCTGAGCCGTCTGACCAGGTGCATGAGCTGGCAACGTCGTCTGTGACTGAAGGAATACTGGTGGAATACGAGGGGATGGAGTGGAGCCCTGTCCCTTCAACCAATGCAGATATAAGTGTGCTGAACTCAGCTTCCCTTATATTGTTTGAAAAGAGCACAATGCCTGTTTTGTTGCCCTGCACCGAGCCTGTTTTGTCGCCCAACACTGTGTTATTGATGTCTTTAATGTTCCTGCTCTGCCTCCAACTCTTGCCTCCTCTGCCTGTTCTGAAGAATTCTGCCTGTTCCGCATTGACCAAGGAGGCCATTCCTGAGATGCCATCCTGTTCCGCGTCGGCCAAGAAGGCCATTCCTGAGATGTTTGCCTGTCCTATATTGGCCAATAAGGCTGTTTCTTAACCCTTTGTTTTGCACTGCCCAGTCCTTCAGCCCTGTCCTCACTGCCTCTCATCAGCCCTTCGTCTCCTCCTATGTTGCACGCTCGGTGCATTGTGTATCCGCCTTGGGCTGACTGTTTGTCAGCTCGACCCTGTACTGCCGACCCATTTTCTCCACCTAAATCCTCAGTACCTGTCACTCCACCTCTGTCCATCAACCTGTTGGCTCCACCTTGGCTCCTCATCCACTAAGATCCACCTGGATCCATCATCCCTACAGCTCCACCAGGCTTCCTCGTCCTTCCTGCTCCACCTTGGTCAGTCATCGCTCTGCCTTCGTCTGCGACTCATCCCTCCACCCTGTCTTCCACCCTGGGCTCTGTCTTCCCTCTGGCTCTACCTCAGTCCTCTGGCACCTTGGCTTCGCCTCGGCTGCTAGTCCGCCTTGTTCTCCAGGACCTTCTGTGCCACCCGGTCCCTTCAGCTCTTCAGCTTTTTCTGGTTCTTCACCACCATAGGTTTCATCTAGGTCGGTCGTTTCCCTGGTTCCACCTGTCAAGTCTCAACCATGGCTCCTCCCTCCCTTGACTCCGCCGTGGGCTTACGTCCTGGGATTCCGGCTGGGGATTCTGCCCTGGGTCCTCCTCCGGCTATTTCCTCCTTGGCTTCTGCCTACGTTGTCTCCTCCCTGGCTCTTCCTGTTGTCTGCTCATCTCTGGATCATGTGGTTGTCTGTGCCTGCTCTGTGTCCCCCATCTAAGCCCCATCCCGCCCTACTTTGTTGGACTCTTTGTATTTTTCGTGTTTGTTACTAATAAGGCGCAAGGTCATGCCTTCTTGAATGTTATTGATAATCTCCATTTGTTTGTTTTGGGTGGGTTTTACTTTTCTTATTACTTTTCCTATTTTTTCCTATTTTCCTACTTTTCCTTTTTTTTCTATTTACTTTTCCTATTTTTCAGTTCGTTTCCATGGTTTTTCATTGATTGATTGAGTTGTATCACCTGTGTCTTGTTTCTTTGGATTAGTGTGCTTGGTTATTTAAGCCCTTTGTTTCTTTCTGTTCATTGTCTGTCCTCGGTGGATATTGTTTGATTGTTCTGTTCAAGTTTTATATATATATATAAAGTTTATACAGACAGCTATACTACTATAGCACTATAGCATAAGTCTCTTATGCTCAGCAGGATGCAGCATATATATATATATATATACAGCTCTGGAAAAAATTAAGAGACCACTCCAAGTTCAGAAATCAATGNATATATATATATATATATGCTGCATCCTGCTGAGCATAAGAGACTTATGCTATAGTGCTATAGTAGTATAGCTATCTGTACAATAGTAGGTATAGTTTATGATGGTTCTGTATTAGTATATGCATATATCAGAGAGTCTGAGACTACAAGTGAAAATGGTTTTATTTTGCATTTCAGTTTAATCCTAAAACTTTATTTTAAATAATTTATTTATTTTTATTTTTTTATGAGTGATTTGACTTTGGACCCCACATAGTTAAGGTTACTGCAGACACTAGATGCTGACATTTACAAATTGCTGCACTGAACTTACTGAATTAGCATATATGCAGCATAACGGAAATGTGTAGCCTTCACCCCAGCAAAAGCAAGGCTAAAATTAATGCATACTGATGAGGGCAGACCTATTGGTTTAGCAGAGAAAGCTGTTAACACAGCTGCATATTAATGAACTGAGCACTGTGATAAGAGTATACACGCAGTCAGCTCGAGTGTTAACAGTAGCTGGTCTCTGTGACTGACCTCTTTGAGCAGGAAGGAGCTGGCAGCAAAGGCAAACGACCAGCCGTAGTGGTAGTGAAAGAACTGCTCTGGCTCTCGAGGTCTGTTCATCACTTCATCGTTGATACTGGAGATATACAGCACCAAACCGACCACTAAACTCAAACCTGAGAAAGAGAGTAAAAGAGGATAAAGGCAGTAAATCATGCAACAACAACAAAAAAAAAAAGATCAGAAACAACCCTCCTGAAAAATTGGTTGACTCTTCCAAGATGGTCTAAGCTGATTTAAGATGCTTTCCCAGCCTCGCCAAACTTGTGTTTAGTTGGACTGCAGTCAAAAGACCAGCCTGACCAGCCTCTGTTTGGTTGATCTTAGATAGTTTAAGCTAGTCTTAGCTATAAGATGGCCTCCCAGCCTAAACAGGCTTTGGTATGCTGGTTATAGATGGCTTAAGCTGGTAAAAAGCTAGTTTAAGATGGTCTCCCAACCTGGAAAATCTTGTGTTTAGCTGGACTAGCCTGACCAGAAGAAAAGTGTCCAAAATCCATCTAAACAATCCAGCCAAAAGACCAGCCTGACCAGTCTCTGGTTTGCTGGTCTTAGATGGTTTAACCTGGTCTTAGCTAGTTTAAGTTAGTCTCCAAGCCTAGGCCAAGTGTAGTGCCCCAAACCCCTATAAGACCAGCTAAAAGTCCAGCCTAGCTTAGGCTGGATCAATGAGTTTAAGGAGTTTTTTTATGGAAACATTTTCTAAAGAAAATGTGAAAGGTGCTTGCAAATGCAAAATGTGTGATTGCTTGTCGCTAAATGATTGTTTATGTATTGCTATGTGGTTGCTAGGATGTTATGGTGATAACTATGTGGTTGCTAGGGTGTTCGGTGTGGTTGCTGGGTGGTTACTTACTAAAGTCTTTGGGAAAGAATTGGGATACCACCAATGCAATAAGACATTGATTTTTCATTCAATATGAGTAGTGCTTGTAAAAATGTTGTTGCCATGATACTAGTGTGTATGGTTGCCAGGGTGTTGCTATATGCTTTCCAACGTTTTTTGTGCTGTTTTATAACGTGTAAATCATTCCAATTAGAAAGCTAATAGCACACCTTTCCTCAACAAGCCACATAATTTGAGGTATCACTCATATCCGATGTGAGTTACAGTACACCCTTATGTGAAGGGGTTTTGGAAAATAAGTATGCTACACCTTTGCATTAGTAAAGAGAGAAACTATTATATACACACAAAGGAGAAAGCTTTTAATGAAAATGACAAATGAAAGAAGCAAATATGCATAAACATGCAATATGCCTAAACAAAGCGTTGATACCGCAGAGTTTTCCTATTACAATACTATACAAAACTTTTTTTTTTTCCGAAAGCTCTGTGTGGAGAGTGAACGATAAAGCAGTGCACCAACACGCAACCTGTCATAACAGGAGACATTAACATTTATAGTGTGCTCAAATGTTGCTGTGTTATGATGGAGAAAGCTCTGCTGCGGTAATTTTAGCGCGCAGGAAAAAGAGAGAGACAGCGGTAAGGAAAAGCCTCTGGCATAATCAAACACATTATCGCAGTCTGTCACTGCCAGCTGTCTATGCAGCTAATATCGACAAGGAATGTGCATACATATTTCCTTTTCACATTAGAAATGCAAGACATTGGATGTTAAACTGCTGTGTCACATTAAGGCAAATATTTCCAGAATACCAAGCAAAAGCAGGATGCGTAGAGACTATTCAAACTGGATATACCTGCTTCTATACAATGGTAAACTACAGTCTATAACATCACAGACTATGTTTTTTTTTTTTTTTGCAGCGTTGTCTGTGTTCAGCACTTTGCAACAGCGCTGTTGTGGTGTCTTGTGCTTTATTAATAATTCTGTAGTACAAAATGCTGAGCTAAATGTAACATTAGCACCTGATGCAGCGCTGGGCGTCTGCGCTGCTGCTACAGTAATCTGCAGTCGTACTTTCTCCTGCATTACAAAATCCATTATTATTAAACTGCAGTAGTGCATGCATTAGAGCCGCATCGGCTGCCACACATGGGACATGTTGACCGGGCTCTGCCCCACCCACTATGCAAACGATTGGGGAGCTTGCTGATTCTACCACTGCTGCTGACTCCTTGCTTTTCCCTCTTTGTTCATTTCCTGATATCTAATGAAGACGGTGAGGCAAATTAGATTTTAACAGCCACTCAATGATTTACTGTATTCTAATTAGCAAATGTTGATTGTTTTGATTGGAGTGTAAATGGTATTGCGTATAAGTGCAAATTAAGTGCTGCAATTAAGCAATAAGTGAGAGACTAAGCTGTATTTATTGTTAATATGGAAATTTCAGCTCATAGTTATTAAGTTGAAATTATTGTATTATGTGAAATGTACACTACAATGTACACTACCGTTCAAAAGTTTGGGGTCGGTAAGATTTTTTTATTGTTTTAATGTATTTATTTAATCAAAAAACAGTAATATTGTGAAATATTATTACAATTTCAAATAACTGTTTTTAAAATTTATTCCTGTGATGGCAAAGCTGAATTTTCAGCATCATTAACATTTATTATTATCATCAATGTTGAAAAAAGCTGCTTAATATTTTAAAATAAATTGAATAAATAAAAAAATAAATATTCTAATAATTAAAATAAATTAAAATTATAAAAACTACAAAAAACTGACATCAAATGTCTTTGTGTTTCTTTTTCCTCAATTAAGCTTTTAATTAAAAATATGCAGTTCTCTGAATCAAAATTATTCACACTGAATTACTACTGAAACTCCTAGTTTCTGTTAATAAAAAAAAGTTTGGAAACTTTATTAAGACTAAGTGTTTACACTTTATTTTGATGGTCCCCCAGACATTCTGTTGAATATAAGAAATGTTGCACCTACATGTCAAATAGCTCTTAGAGTATTAGTTGAGTATTAGTAGACTGTTACTTACAGTCAGTAGAATGTCTGTTGGGGGACCATCACAATAACGTGTCAGCAGATATTAAAGGATTAGTTCACTTTAAAATGAAAATTCCCCCAAGCTTTACTCACCCTCAAGCTATCCTAGGTGTATATGACTTTCTTCTTTCTGATGAACACAATCTGAGATATATTAATAAATATCCTGAAGCATCAAAGCTTTATAATGGCAGTGTATGGCAACGAGTATGAAGCTCAAGAAAGTGCACCCATCCATCATAAACGTACTCCACATGGCTCCGGAGGGTTAATAAAGTCCTTCTGAAGTGAACCGATGTGTTGTGTAAGAAAAATATACATATTTAACACATTACAAAGTAAAATAACTAGCTTTCGGCCAAACGGCCATACGGATTCTACTTACATCTAAAGCGTATATTACGTGACGCCATGACGTACTACGTGACGTATAATGTAGGATGTCGCATAGTACATCATGGCGTCACGTAGTACGTCGCGTAAGTTACAAATATGGATATTTTTATATAGACATATACACCTAGGATGGCTTGAGAGTGAGTAAATCATGGGGTAATTTTCATTTTAAAGTGAACTAATCCTTTAAAGGGTTAGTTCACCCAAAAATGAAAATTCTGTCATTTATTACTCACCCTCATGCCGTTCCACACCCGTAAGACCTTCATTAATCTTCGGAAAACAAATGAAGATATTTTTGTTGAAACCCGATGGCTCCGTGAGGCCTGCATAGGGAGCAATGACATTTCCTCTCTCAAGATCCATTACTGTACTAAAAACATATTTAAATCAGTTCATGTGAGTACAATGTGAGTACAGTGGTTCAATATTAATATTATAAAGTGACGAGAATATTTTTGGTGAGCCAAAAAAACAAAATAACGACTTATTTAGTGATGGCCGATTTCAAAACACTGCTTCAGGAAGCTTCGGAGCGTTATGAATCTTTTGTGTCGAATCAGCGGTTCGGAGCGCCAAAGTCACGTGATTTCAGCAGTTTGGCGGTTTAACACGCGATCCGAATAATGATTCGACACAAAAGATTCATAACGCTCCGAAGCTTCCTGAAGCAGTGTTTTGAAATTGGCCATTACTATATAAGTCGTTATTTTGTTTTTTTAGCTCACCAAAAATATTCTCGTCGCTTTATAATATTAATATTGAACCACTGTACTCACATGAACTGATTTAAATATGTTTTTAGTACATTAATGGATCTTGAGAGAGGAAATGTCATTGCTCCCTATGCAGGCCTCACTGAGCCATCGGATTTCAACAAAAATATCTTGTGTTCCGAAAATTAACGAAGGTCTTACGGGTGTAGAACGGCATGAGGGTGAGTAATAAATGACATTATTTTCATTTTTGGGTGAACTAACCCTTTAAGCAGACAGTCTACTAATATTCTACTAATACTCTATTAAGAGTTAGTTGACATGTAGGTGCATCATTACTTATAGTCAACAAAATGTAAATAAAGTGTTGATAATATTGTAGAGTCAAACAAGCTGAGAACCACTGCTGCATTCCGTAAGGAGTTGATTTGAGTTGAAACTATTTTATTATTTGAGAAGAGACTGTGGAGTGATACGAGAAACGTGAAAAAGAGCACAGCTAAGTGGAAAATCAATAGCCTTGGACACTGATCAGTTACACAGATAATTATACAAAAGTATATAACTACATGCAGCATTAGGCAATCAGAATCAAGTATTCCACAGTGCTGTTTAAAAACACGTCCTGATCCAGTGTGCTAGAACTGTTTAAACACAAGCTTTCTAAACCTTCATGGGAAATTTGTTCCTGCAGGCTGATTTGTACAGCTGTCAGCAGACATCTGATACAATCAACTGATATAGTTCTGCCATATAGCTGTCTTTATGCCACACTGTGAAAATCACAGCTCCTTGCTACAGTCTGAATGTACTTGTACACCTTGAGAAAATTTGCAATTATATTGAAATATTATTTTTGGTATCAATCCAGCCCTGCGATATCATTCTTTGTGACGTTGTATTTAGTGTAATACTTAAATAACGATTTCTTTCAGAACATTCATGCACACCAGATCTGTTTTAGGACATACTTTGCATGCAAATTAGTCAAATCTAAACACATTCTGACATTCTTGGCAATCTGTTTCTATTAGACGAATGCAAATGACAGCTGTTAGGCAGAGCTCTGTTGACTGGATCAGAGAGACCGCTCTTATTAATTACTGTTTGTGAGAAAAAGGACCATTTAATGGATATTGTGTACCGCACATTACCATAGATGGATATCGGGAACACCATTCATTAAATATGCAAACCTCTCAGTGGGATTCTCAGCCTGATTTCGGACGGAGTTGTGGAGAATTACTAAGCTCACCACTGAAACTGAATATCAATAAACAGAATCTAATATAGAGTATGTAAGAGGTACACAACTATGGCCTGCAAAAGTGAGAACATCATGAGAAACATGATGAGAATCAAGAAGGCTTTTTAGCAGATTTTCATACGTTATATTTCCATATAACAAAGCACATACAACTTACCTGATAAGATGAAAAAGATCCCAGAGATGAAGGCCAGGATGGTGCGTTGAGGACGGATGTGGCCGATGTTGCTTATGACAAAGGCAGTGAAGACAAAGAGGAGGGAGACCATTGGGAAGGGGGTGGCCGTCCTGACCATTTCTAACAGAGCAAAGAGACGAGGACAGAACAAATGATTGAAATTATGAAATGTTAGTCTCTCAAAATCATAGAGTCAAATGTGTGACATATTTATTTTTTTTAAATTTGTATGCATTTTATTGCCTCATATTTTATTGAAAACATTAAATTGTACATTTAAAAAGCATTTAGCATTTAAAAAGCATTTTAAAAAGACTGAAAAAATATAGTCAAAAATGNATATAATCTAAAATGCTTAAAATATATATTTATATATTTAAATAATATAATATAATAACATTATGCATGTTGATTTTATTGCCTAATATTATATTGAAAAGCTTTAAATTGTATGTTTAAAAATTATTGTGACATCAAAAGATATTTGATAACTAAAAGGTGATTAAAACACTTAAACATTAAAGCAGATGACCATTTACAGCAGTTAAAATATACTAGATAATATAATATAATACTATTTGACTATTAATATTTTTGTATAATTATTATACATGCAGTTTTTATGGCCTCATATTATACAGAAAAACGAAAAAATATAAAAAACTATTTAAATTGNATATAATATAATATAATATAATATAATATAATATAATATAATATAATATAATATAATATAATATAATATAATATCACACGAGTAGCCGTGCGATATGATTGTGTTTATACAACAGTTCGACGTCACAAGAGTGTAAATAAATAAGAACAACAATGGAGTGTCAGAGTGTCATGCTGACAGCGGAGTGATTCAAACGGACTCAATCAGATTCGAGAACCAGAAAGAACTGTTGTATATAATATAATATAATATATGTGTTTTCTATACAAACAATATATATACAACTTTTAACCTAAAATCTAGATTTTGCAAAAAAATTCATGACCATGATATCTATAAATATTCAATTGCAGAATATAATTGAATATTCTCTTTTACTCTTTTGAATATTCTCTTAAAATGAATATTCTCTTTTACAACACTTTAAATGAACTATATTGAATATAACATCTTGTACTCAAACCGTTGTTTTCCCATCTATATTCATATACAATAAAGTGCATTAATTTTTCTTACTCAGTATATTGGCTGTGTTCTCAGTGGTGATCTCTATTTCGGGCTCGGTGAAGTATTCAGATGCCACACATCTCCCCTTCTCTGGCCCTGAGATAGAAAGAGAGACAGAGAGAGAGAGAGACAGGGGAACAAAGACAGACAGAGAGAGGGTGTACAGACAGAGCGGGACAAAGATTGACAATGACAGTAGGGGAGACAGGGACAAACAGAAAGAAACACAGCAATGATTTTGGTCCAAACACTGAGAAGAGAGGCGAGAAAACTCACATGCATTACACATATAAACTGCACTTATAGTCAGAAGCATCATGCAGTTTTTTTTGCATTGGTGGCTGTCCTGACTTACTTGGTGGCCTGAGCAAGATAAGAGATGTATGCATTATATCCATATAAGAAGTAAGAAGAACAGGAGTTGTTGTTGTTGTTTTTTATTTTTTTAATGCAAAATGTATGCATTTTTTTTTTTTGAAAAATGTTGATATGAAGTGAAAAAAAATTAAATAACTGACATTATTAAAAATGTTTGTTAAATATTACCTAGAAAATATTTATTTTGAAATAGTAAAATTCCAATAAAAATACACACCTGAGCCTAAATGTATGTAGTTGGCATTAACACAGGCAAAATTATCAAAATGAACAAAAATGAAAAAGACAAAAATGTACAAGGGTTAAGAGCACACGCTAACATTGACATTTGCTACAATATGTTTTTCTCGCAAATCTTTTACTGACCTCCTTGTGGCCCCCAGTTTGAAAAACCTTTTTTTGGACAAAATATTTTAGCCTACAATCATTTAAATTATTTTAATTTAATTAAATTCAATTTTCAAAGATACATTTAAAATCAACTTAAAAATCTGAAGAGGCACTAAATGGGCATGACGCTTCTGCATAATGTGCATGAAAGAAGGGTACATTAGACCTCGCTCTTGGCACACACACATACAAAAAAGATTCTTTTTAAACACATAAATCATATGCTCTCTAGAGCGCATGAAAAGAGTGCAAATTATACACACAACACACCTAATGGGCAAAAAGTCTTCCTGTAGTGATTTTTCAAACACCCACATACAGGCAAACTAAATACCAGAACTGGTTAAGCTTGAAAAAAGGTGACATCATCCTCACACTTCTCTTAGTCAGCCATTTGCCACCAACTGGTGTGGCATCGTTTCAGTCCAGCTCAGCACTTCCTGTCAGTGTCATGAAAACAAACCAGCATGCGATGCAAAGCAACACAAAAAAGATAAGGTCTTTTCCCTAAAGTGCCCCTAAACACTGTTGTTGTAGCTGAGACCTGGAAGAGTTTGGTTCGTGTTTTCGACATTTCAAGAAGAAACTGTTTTCTGCTCTGCGTACACTTTGCATGTACTTCCAAAGGATGAGGAATTGATATGGTAAAACCTACTGTGTTGTTACTGTACATATCACTGTGTGTAAAAGTGTTGAGGAAGCCTCCGGAGCTGAAATTCAGATATGGTAATGGGAGTTTCATTTATGATATGTGCTGTAAGCGGTAGACCAATCACAACAGACTGGGCCATCTGACCAATCAGAGCAGAGTAGGCTCTCGGAAAGGAAGGGTTTAGAGAGATAGACTCCTTTATCAAACCATTTCTGACACTGTGAGAAAAAAGGTGATGCCTCAATGTACATTATGAGTGTTTTTTTGTAGGAGACCTCCAAATAAAATTAGGAACATTTAAAATAGCAAAATAGGTGCACTTTAAACAAAACTGAAAAAGGCATGTTTCATTGCATCTTTTATTAGCCTGTGGTTACTTATTTGGCATCTCGCAGTGGTTTGCCCACACAGCCTCACTAGTTTCTGTTTCAATGTGTGGCACGATTTGGGAGGGTGATGCAACAGGATGCCACACCAGTGCGGTGCAGGGACACTGAAGACCAGCTGCATAACACAGCAGGACGCCCCACAAATAAACTGCAACTTAACCAAGGGATCTAGATGACACTACCATTCGATGATACACCAATGTACAGGGATTCACCTTTGGATCTGTGAGCAAAACCTGATGCAGGAGTCGCCGTCAAGAGGAAGTGATGCTTGACACAGCATGACGCCACAATCAATTGCCATTTGGATTTTAATCAGGCATCTGTCTCAGCAACAAACTGGGGGGCATTTCCCATATAATGATGCAACTCACTGATTAACTACTACAGTAGGTACAATGCATCACTGGAGAAACTAACCAACAATCATGACTGTTTCCCAAAACCGTAGTAACATGGTCACACCTCTGCAGTTTCAAACACATTGGTTCAACAATATAGGACTGTCGCAGGTGCACTCAAAAAAAAAAAAAAAAAGAGAGAGAGATTCTAGCTGTTTGCTCAGTCTATTTAAATAAAATAAGCTGAAACAACACTAATCTTTACTTAATTGTCATTTGCACTCAATTTAATTAAGTTAAATAAAATAAAATTTGTAAAATGTTAAGTTAACTTAAACCATTTGTGTTAGGACTACATGAATCATTTCTGTTGCGTTGAATCAAACTGGGCAGTGGATTTCTAGTTCCCAGCATGCTTTGCATACGGATAGATCAGAAGAGTAAATGTTGAAAATAAGTGTTTTTTAGTAAAGGGGAAGGCTTGTTAGTGTTTAATGTTCAGTTATGCTGGACATTTAAAAGAGTTTCTATGTTGAAATTTTTGTGTTTACCACTGTGCTGAAGAGTAGAGCTTGTTGTTACTGTAGGTTGTGGGTGGCGACTTTAAACTATTATGATTTTTACTTTACTCTTTGAGCCATAGCTTTGATGGCATCAATGCAGTGATAGGTAATTTCTTGCTCATTATATTCACATGCTATAACTATAAAAAGTTATCTATGAACAGATTAGCTATTTATTGTAACTTGAAGTAAGATTAGTTGATTACAGTGCGGTCTATGCCCTACTCTTCACCACAATGGTAACCACAACAACTTGATGAATTTAAGTTCATACAACACTACAATAAATCAGTCCAACTCAACAAATTCTTTTTTTCTGATACAAGAACCTAAATTGATTAAGTTTGTTCAACAAGCTATTTTTTGTTTAAATGGAAGTCTTGTTGTATCAACCTAACTTAATTGTGTGGAAAAGTTTTCCTTAATTCAATTACGTTCAATGAACAAACAATTTATTTGAGTGTGGATGAGAATAATAACTTCTGCTAATTAATCTATTCAAGATCTCCGAGATGCTGCTGTAATGAACATGGTGCCTAATGACTACTTCAATGTTTTATGTTTGATTAATCGCGGGTTCCCGCATACGTCATTTTCCGGAGTTCTCTTGTGCATTTTACACACATGAGCACTCTTCAAAAATGGTGCTGATTGTTGACACACTAAAATATCTAGATTAAAATGTATATATATATATATATATATATATATAT
>RJVU01042534.1:1288851-1319696 GCA_003731715.1 Anabarilius grahami
GCTTTCCGTATTCTTCAAAAAGCTTACGCTGTATGTCCTACGCCTTCCCTATTCTACTTACGGAAAAAAAACGGAACTGGCGCCGCGTTCGTTCCGTAAGTTGAATAGGGAAGGCGTAGGACATACAGCGTAAGCTTTTTGAAGAATACGGAAAGCGGAAGCACGTGCAAGGCGATCATTTGTGTTTATAAAGCATATACAGTTGTATTTTTTTAACTAAAAGCTATGAGAAACAATATTAGGATTTAGATGCCCAATATGGACCAGCACAATTAACCTTAACTCTCAAAGAGAACAACTACAAACTTTTGTCTAAAACTGATGAATAACAGATGTTTAGGTCCACAACGCACTGTCAGATGTCCACTGTACTGCAGTAAAAGAAAGCTTATTCTGCTGTGGGAAACTTAGAGATACCACTAGACTGCAGCACATGAGCAGATGTTTATAACACTGCAGTGTGTGTGTGCGTGCGTGCGTGTGTGTGTGTATGCGTGTTGTATACAGCCTCTACTGTGTGTTTGTCTATATGTGATAAACATTTATGTGATAAAGGAAAATCATGTGTGGTTTAAGGTGCAGCACTGCACAGCCTTTAGCTTTTTACTCCCAACCTACCCACTGACATTTGTGGTGCATGTGCATTTGTGCATGTGTGATTGAACAAGGAAGCACAAGTTGAAAAACAAAAGCCTGTCAGTTGGAAACATTTAGATTATACCAAATCAGAATGCATACACAACATACACCAACAATCACACACCCATGTTTTGTCCTTGGTTACTTTTTCTGCCTTAGTAAGACATTTAACATTCAGTCAATTCTATCAGGATCAATAATAGAGTTTGAGGTTAATAATTCAACAGATAACTGAAGCGTTCTCATCTTTTATGCTTTGGTTTCATTCTATCTGACAGTGAAAGAAAGAAAGAAAGAAAGAAAGAAAGAAAGAAAGAAAGAAAGAAAGAAAGAAAGAAAGAAAGAAAGAAAGAAAGAAAGAAAGAAAGAAAGAAAGAGTAAGGGTAGAATAACTACTCCAAACAGCGGAGGATCACAGCCAACACTGTAAAAAATAGAAACCTGCAAATGTGACCTTAAAGTAATAGTTCACCCAAAAATGAAAATTTGCTGTTAATTAACTCACCCTCAGGTTATCCAAGATGTAGGTGTCATTTCCTCTGTAGAAATGTAAAAAGAAGATTTTTAGCTGAAACCGTGGTCCTTGGTGATTCATATATTGAAAGTCAATGGGTGCCGTCACTTTAAAGGGTTAGTTCACCCAAAAATGAAAATAATGTCATTTATTACTCACCCTCATGCCGTTCCACACCCGTAAGATCTTCGTTCATCTTCGGAACACAAATTAAGATATTTTTGTTGAAATCCGATGGCTCAGTGGTTAGAGCGTGGCACTAGCAATGCCAAGGTCATGGGTTTGATCCCAGGGATTGCACATACTCAGATACAAATGTATAGTATAATGCAATGTAAGTCGCTTTGGATAAAAGCGTCTGCCAAATGCATAAATGTAAATGTAAATGTCAGTGAGGCCTGCATAGCCAGCAATGACATTTCCTCTCTCAAGATCCATTAATGTAATAAAAAACATATTTAAATCAGTTCATGTGAGTACAGTGGTTCAATATTAATATTATAAAGCGACGAGAATATTTTTGGTGCACCAAATAAACAAAATAACGACTTATTTAGTGATGGCCGATTTCAAAACACTGCTTCAGGAAGCTTCGGATGTTATGAATCAGCGTGTCGAATCAGCGGTTCGGAGCGCCAAAGTCACGTGATTTCAGCAGTTTGGCTGTTTGACTTTGTTTGACGTGTCTTCCTGAAGCAGGTTTTTGAAATCGGCCATCACTATATAAGTCGGTTTTTTTTTTTTTTTTTGGTGCACAAAAAATATTCTCGTCGCTCTATAATATTAAACCACTGTACTCACATGAACTGATTTAAATGTTTTTAGTACCTTATGTTTTCCTCTTGAGAGAGGAAATGTCATTGCTCCCTATGCAGGCCTCACTGAGCCATCGGATTTCAACAAAAATATCTTAATTTGCGTTCCAAAGATTAACGAAGGTCTTACGGGTGTGGAACAGCATGAGGGTGAGTAATAAATGACCGAATTTTCATTTTTGGGTGAACTAACCCTTTAAGAGTCAAAAACAATATATACAGGCAAAACAAAATTAATACCCGTGGCTCCTGACAATACATTGAGGTCTTATGAAGCGAAATGATTGGTCTGTGCAAGAAACTGAACATCATTTACAACATTATTACTTTTAATCCACAGCCTCGGCAAACGGTCCTGAGTGCGGTCATGGCAGTCTGGAGCACAAGCTTCCTGTCGCATGATGACATATGCGCGGGAGCGACCTCACACGTGAGCTGACGCTGTGTTCATTTACAACAGAGAGGGAAGACATTGGCAGGAACTGGCAAATGATGAATGTAACTTTAATAATCAAATAAACAAACAACAAATGAAAGTAAGTCGGCAGGCCCTCACGGATGACTGTTGCATATAAATAAAATGAACCAATAACATAAAGTCCCAGGCCTGGTCCTCTCTCGTCCTCCACTGTCATCACTCCTTCTTTTATCGTTCCAGAGCTCCTCAATGGGATTCACTCCATTCCCACGGCTCTCGGCCTCGCCCTGCAAGCCACAGACTCCATTGACTTTCATTGTATGGATAATAATTAAATAAAGATACACTTTTAGTTAGATACACTTAAAGATACAACATTTTGTGTGTGTGTGTGTGTACCTGGTATCCCCTACATTATGGGAATTATGTCCCCACAAGGATAGTAATATCAGTAATTTTTGACCTTGTGGGGACATTTTTTTTGTCCCCCTGAGGAAAGCAGCTTATAAATCATACAAAATGACGTTTTTTGAAAATATAAAAATGCAGAAAGTTTTCTGTGATGGGTAGGTTTAGGGGTAAGGTTATAGGGTTTATTTAATAAAATATAGAGTTTGTACAGTATAAAAGTCATTATGTCTATGGAAAGTCCCCATAAAACATGAAAACCAGTATATGTGTGTGTGCGTGTGTGTGTGTGTGTGTAAATTGAAGCAGACAAGGCTTTAAAATATATAGTGATAATATTTCATAAAACAGCTTTAGCTAAATGCATAAATCTGTCATATTCTATTACAGTCCATTTTCCGGCAATTTGCTCTTTAATATAGGCTTCATCCAATTTCTAGAGCTTGCACTGAACTCAGGCTTCAGTCTGCACACATATACCAAAAAGGCTTGGCCACTGGCAATATGTAATGAAGGATTCACTTTATGGTGGTCTCGAGATTGAGACCCTCTGAGGGTCTTCGTGATTGATCCACTCCAGTAGAGAGGCCACAAGAGGAGGAGCGGGCTAGTCTTTCACTCGCTCATTCTTCTTTCTTTTCTTCCTCCCTCCCACTCCCCTCTCCCTTCCTTTTTTTTTGTCTATTTTTAGACCCCTGGTGGGGAAACCCAATACATGTGTGATAAAAATAACACACAGTGCTGTTGACTGACCTGATATCTCCATTCAAGGATGGCCTAAAATCTACATTCAAATCTCCTACGTAATATTGCACTCTCAAATAACACAGACAGCGTGACATTTGAATCCAATCAAAGAGCTTTCGTAGCATTCAGTGATGACAGACATGTTTTTAAATGCGCTGGGGGGGAAATTACACTTCTGAGGGTGAACATTTACGATTGTGTTTGAATGATAGCCATATTCACTCACCAAGAAAAATGCTAATTTTAGAGTTTGATTTTTATACTTGGGACGATCAGAAAATCCCCAGCGTTCCACAGAGAGATAGCCCGCAACCATCCCCTCACTATCATGTCGTTGCTGTGACAACCGTGACTTCAAAGAGGTCTCATCAGAGAGAGGCGGGAAGTAGGGGCGAGTTAAAACATGAAATCAACAGAAAGAGAGAGGGAGAGTTAGAGTTTGATGGAAGAGGACAAGGGAAGGCAGGGATGCAAGAGGGAGAAGCTCACAGTCCAGCCAAAGAGAACAGAGAGCGGGAAATGCACAAGTACCCAAGTGAAGATTATGCAAATGAGGACAGATTATAGGGACATGTACAGATGATTGGAATTCCTTTATGCATATATATGGATAACTCATAGGGATATAGGCAGCTTGTACAGGGAATGATGGCTTGAGACAGTTTTCTCCCTGTTGCTCTAGTTTTATTTTATGGAGGGTGAAAAAAAAGAAGTTAAAAAAAAAATGTATTATATATATATATATATATATATATATAGATATATTANGCAGCTTTACACAGAAAATGAAATCAATTAATTGAAAAGGCATATTATTTAATGTAAGTGTCACACAAACAATATATAGTGCCTAGTATTTTTTAATCTAAACTAGCATTTATCTTCCTTCTCTTTTCCCTGAGAGCAAAGGCAGTCCTGAAATCCCATAGGGAGTTAATTACGGGCATAATGAGCACTTATGATACATATATACAAACTTAGCTGGGTTGAACACTTGCACTGAAAGACAATCTCTATCTCTCTTACACACACACTTGAATATGTGGTTTACGGGAACTCTCCATAATGGTTTTTATACTCTACAAACTGTATATTCTATCCACCTACACTAACCCAACCCCTTAACCTACCCATCACAGAACACTTTCTGCATTTAAAAAAAAACAAAACAAAACAAAAAAACATTGTTTAGTATGTTTTTTTAAGCCATTTGGTTTATGACGACACAGGAAGTGTCCTCATAAACCATAAATATATACGAGAACACACACTATTACACTCACTTTTCAGAGTGAGGAAAGTTTTTCAAAAGGTTTACAGTAAAATAAAAATGACAGACAACCTGATCACAAGTGGACTTATAAAATGAATATGGGCATTTTTTCAAGTTTTCTGTATAGTCGTATAGAGCAAGGAAATGATTTGAAGTGTTTGTGTGATGCACTGGATGTTTTTAGGACTGTTATGTTTTGTGGCTGTGACCCAGTTCGGGGCAGCGCTGTGCTGTGCCTTGATGTTCAGTGTGTGTGTGTGTGTGTGTGTGGCCTCGGGCTGTCCAGCTCTGCCACATCTGTGACAAAAATCACTGGAACTCAAAGTTTTTGAGGACTTAGTTCTGAGATGTTGCAAGATATCTTGAGTTGTGTTCAGTATTCAGGAGCCTTCAGTATTCAGGATATCAGGATATCAAAAAATTTAATCTGACACATTTGTCTAAAACATAGTATAAGAACCTATATACATATATATAATTGCATTTACTATGCTGAAATATTTTTTTCCCATTAAACATTGCAAATGAATGAATTAAATGTTACTTTTGAAAAATATGTTAAAACTCCAAACCTCCAACTATATCCAGAAGTCTAATAAAAGCAGTTTTTATTTTACATGGAGCAGATCTCAGAGCTTTAATTACAAATGTATATTCATACACAGCCTTCAGGAAGATAATCATTCAAAAATGCCCCAATCCGTGTGTCACATGAGTATCTGAAGAGACCGTCCTTAATGACAAGAAAAGCAAATATGCAAACTATTCGATATTTTTATGCAAAAAGACCAAACTAAATAATAATAATAAAAATGTTATAAAAATATTAGGATGTACACTACAGTTCAAAGGTTTGGGGTTAGAAAAAGTTTTTGATTTGAAATAAATGAATACTTTTATTTAGCAAGAGCACATCAATTAATAAATAAATAAATACTTTTATTTGGCAATGATTTCTGAAGGATCATGTGACACTGAAGACTGGAGTAATTATGCTGAAAATTCAGCTTTGCATCAGAAATAAATGACATTTTTAAATATATTATAATTCTAAATAATATTTCACAAAATTACTGTTTTTACTATATTTTGATTAAATACATGCAGCCTTAGAAGAGGCTTCTTTCAAAACCATTTAAAAAAATCTTACCAACCCCAGACTTTTGAATGGTAGTGTACATCCTAAAGACCAGACTAAATAATAATAATAAAAGTTCAGATTTTAAGATATTTACATAACGGTTTATTATTCCCAGAATGATTTGTCTTATGGAATATATGTAAATATCTTTAATCAAATATGTGCATCATTGCAGACCTAAATAAAAAGAATATGATCCTCTAATATGATAAAAAAAAAAAAAAAAGATAAATGCAAAAGGCATGTAAACTTGTGAACTGCAGAGAAATAGAGAGAAAGAATGACATAAAGTAAAATTCAGTCAAGGATTATATAAAAACGATTATGTAGAACAATTCTTTGTTTATTTTCTCATACAGTTGCTCATTACTGTCAGAAATCTACAGAGTGCAAAAAGACACAGACTAGCGCACACAAACACACTTAGAAACTTGCAAATTACATAAGCCCCTTCAGGTCAAAATACAGGCGTAATCTGTTCTTATTAGCTACATTCATACAGGGCTGCTAATAGTCTTGTTAGGAGAAACAGGCCCATTTATTAATTAATTTGACTAATTAAGATACTATGGTGAGTCAGGAATGAACTAGTAAATGCTTCATTGGCCAACAGTTAAAACAAGCCTCTTTAATTATCACCTTGACTTTGCCATTAGTTATAGTTCAGAGCATATTATTACCTAGAAAATGTCATAACTAAAGGGACATTTAAATTGCCATACACCCACTACAGGCATTCACTCCGGCTCCCTTCAATTATCTAACAGACAGAATTGAGTGTGCCGCAGCTTAAGGTGTCAGATCACAGTTTCTCGTTTCTCGATTTAACAAAATGTCTTAAGGCCACAGCTTGCCATTTGTATCTAATGATGTTTGGATTGCATGTTTGGAGCGTTTGTGTACTGCCAGCAAGACTTGGTTTTATCTCTCTCGTGTCATTAGAGCTTGTAAAAGTTTATTTTCCTCATATCTCATATCTGACTTTTGACAACTTGTTCCCAAAAGTGAGAAAAAAAAACTTTGGGACTGATTTGCTCTTTCATCCTTTTGTTTCTGTTATACTTATGCTCATTTAGACTGAAGATTTAAAATGAATTCAGGCAAATCAGTACTTTTACAGTCATCTCAATGGTAATGCTTACTTGAATTTGCTGTATAAAGTATGAAAACTAGTAGTGAAACAGACAAAGGTTATAAAAGCGTGTTAATATATTTACATGTTCATGTTTCTTAATTTTTAAAGGGTTAGTTCACCCCAAATGAAAATTATGTCATTTATTATTCACCCTCATGCCATTCCACACCCGTAAGACCGTTAATCTTCGGAATGCAAATTAAGATATTTTTGTTGAAATCCGATGTTTCAGTGAGGCCTCCACAGACAGCAATGTCATTTCCTCTCTCAAGATCCATCAATGTACTAAAAACATATTTAAATCAGTTCATGTGAGTACAGTGGTTCAATATTAATATTATAAAGCGACGAGAATATTTTTTGTGCACCAAAAAAAACCGAAATAACGACTTATATACACGGCTTCATGAAGCTTCTGAGAATTATGAATCTTTTGTGTCGAATCAGCGGTTCGGAGTGCCAAAGTCACGTGATTTCAGCAGTTTGGCGGTTTGACACGCGATCCGAATCATGATTCGACACAAAAGATTCATAACGCTCCGAAGCTTAATAAAGCAGTGTTTTGAAATCGGCCATCTCTTTATAAGTCGTTATTTTTTTTTTTTTTTGCCGCACCAAAAATATTCTCATCGCTTTATAATATTAATATTAAACCACTGTACTCACATGAACTGATTTAAATATGTCTTTAGTACATTGATGGATCTTGAGAGAGGAAATGTCATCGCTGGCTATGGAGGCCTCACTGAGCCATCGGATTTCAACAAAAATATCTTAATTTGTGTTCCGAAGATGAACGAAGGTCTTACGGGTGTGGAACGGCATTAGGGTGAGTAATAAATGACATTATTTAAATTTTTGGGTGAACTAACCCTTTAATAACTAAAATAGTAGATTTTTATTTAATTAAACCACTCCCAACCCATCTGTGAATCAGTCTGCATTTGCAAAATTATTTTAAAAGTTACTTAATCACAAGTGAATTGAAAGACAAAAGTATTAAAAGTGTAATTAATTGTATTCACAGTTGTCAATGTTGAATTTGAAAGTAGGCTAAATATTGTGTAGACTTATTGTTTCATTTCAGCAATTTTATATAGACTACATTTCTACACACTGTTGTCTTAAATTGTACTTGTAACACAATACAGGATATGCCTATATAAAATGAGAGGCAGGAAAAACTCGCCATATTAGCTCCCACTTGCAGTTTTCTCATTCCTGATTATCTCTGGACGATGAGATATTTAATTGACAGTGACGTGTTACGAGTTTTTTAGCGATGCAAATTAAATTCCTCCGCGTCATAATTACTTGTCCAACATATCCAGCAGCATATGCACGTGCGCGCACATATAAAGTGATTCCCCCTGTCAAGCTGCCCCAGTTCAGCCTGAGAGCGCCCCGCTGCTGTCAGTTGTGGCACATGCGCAGCGCAGGTTAAATTTATCCACCAGTGTGGAGTTTATTGGTATATTTAATGCGTCAAGACAGGCGGGCCATATTTTCTTTGTATGTTGTCTGCCACGGAGGTTCTTGACCTAAATATGGCTGGCTGTAGTGGATTTAATAGGCAGAAGGCTGTGTAATTGGTTGTCATTCCGATTTATGAGCTGTTGAACGTCTCCGTTTGGGAATTTCCTGTAAGGAAGAATGGAAATGCTGTCCCCTTGTGGCATGGTATGAGAATACCATGATTTGTGGGCCTTTTATTCGTAATATCATTACATATTATTACATTGGAAATGTTCCATCACTGAACATACAGTGGAAAAGACTGAGAGCACATTGAAAATTTGGACTTCCCCCAATTTAACATGATAATAAGGGATTTAAAAATAATAATACAATTATTTAAAATTAACAATATAACAATCTCCAAACAAGTACATTTGTGACATTGATCAACTCCTTACAGATGTTCAGATGTTCTTGCTTCTGTTAAGGTTCAAGATTCTCTTTGGATAATTGTTAATTTCTTAATACAAAATTTCACTCAAATTATGCCAATAAAATAATTTAAATAAAACAGAAGCATTTCTCAGACATTTAAAGCATTTTCATCAGGGATCTGACTTTATGCCATCATAGTTTATTATTTTTCTTATAGGCCAAAACAGAAGATAGAAGAGGAAAGCTTGAGAAAGCTTTAAAGATGCTCTTTAGGTGATGATACATAGGGCAACTTTTTGATTGGGCAATTTTGCCGAGCGATGATGTTGTGGGCACTTTCCCATTGAGAATGGGCAACAATTTCTCTCTGGATATCCAGATAGAAATTTGTTGCCCATTCTCAATGGGAGCATCCAAGCAATATCTTTCAGCAACATTTCTTAAAAAGTTGCCCTGTGTATCATCACCTTTTGAGCAGAAACAACACTTTGCTATGACAAAAAGATACTTCATGCACCATTTGAGGTTTCTCTGATTGCCACACTGCAGGCAGAAACCTCTGGTGAACATAGATGCCCTTTAAAAATGGAAGTTCCTGCAAGATCTCTAAAAAACACTTCAAGCACTCAAAAAACATATTTGAAGTTTTGTCAGTAAGGAATAGGTATTATAGATACCTTCAAAAGGATGTGTAGATGTTCTCCAAAGGGTTCTTATCAGTGTGACGATCTGAGGAACCCCAAATGGTGCCTCGGGTATCTTTTAATTGTCACAGTGATTAGCAAGCTCCTGCCCTCCACCTCTCAGGATTCAAGTCGGATAATCTCACTGCAGGCATCCATTTCCTGTGATGCTGTAATCCAACTTCCACACAATAGCAGGAGCTCTATCAAGATAGAAATTTTCCTGAGTGCATTTCACCAGAGGCAGCAGTTTATCAGAGCATTTTCGCAAATCAAACCGTTAAATTAATTTCAAATTAATGTTTGTCGTTTTATCTGGCTCTCACAACCAGTCCCCTAAATCCCAGATTTCTCTCTTTTGTCTGTATGGCTGTCCTTCTCCCAATGTTTCTCAAACCCTCCTGTATGATTTTTTCATTTCTTATCGTCTTTCTCCTTGGCCTGATTTCTGCTCTACATTCTACTACAGAAAAGGAGGCGAGAGAGAAAAATCTTTCGAAGTCTGGAGAGATACTCGGCCCTGCACTGGCACATCATCAAATAGAATTGGTTTGGTGATAAGACATAACTGAAAGATTCAAACGTGACTCAGAATCGGTGTTTGTTTGAATTAGCTACCATCTATCATAAGCACTGCAGTTCAGAGTAAGACAATGGATGCAAAGAAAGTTTGATATAAAATCAATACAAAATAGTAATCAATATCAGTGATTACTCATTTATATATTATCCTACAAGTAAGCGCATATGGAACAAGCCTTTCTCTCTCTGTTTCTCCCTCTTCACACCCTCCAAACTACAGCCCTGAAAGGTAAAGATTTTCTTACAGCTCGCCTCTTATTTCCTCCATTAATCTCCAGTAAATGGCCCCCATCGGTTAATTATATTCCCTCAATGGTGGCATGGAAACAGTGTGGTTACATAAATCTTGCATTTGTAACTAATTAAAAAATGAAAAAGAGAGTTCACAGACTTATGATACAAAAGAGAGAAAGAGATAGAAGTGGGGGGGAGAGGTGGAGAGAGAGAAATTGCGGTAACAGTCTGTTCAAAATGTCTGATGTTTGATAAATGCTCAATCTATTACTTAGGTAACCCACAGTAACCTCTCATTCTCGCTTTTCTCTCTGGAATGAGTAATACTAGTTACCTTCACCTCAGTGTGTCTGCTGAGATGAGGAGGCAACGCTTTCTGCAAACTTGCTGTCACCTGCATTTTACATGCTTATATTTCTCTTGGGTTATACAATCTCTAATATTCCTGCATAACAACAGCTTGTGTCCAATAGCTCTCTTATCTCCTGTTTCCAACATTTCCAACAAGAATTCACTCACTCTCACAGAGCACACATGCTGAATTCACTGCAGATGCTAGCATATTTGGAATCGAATAATAAATGGTAGATTAATCTGAAACCCTATGCTGAGGATATGGAATAGATAGCAATGTCGTGGACATCATGCAATTCAATATGGCCAAGGTGGAAGTGAGATACGAGTTACAATTATGTAGAATTTTGTAAAAGGAGGCTACTGTGATGTGAACCTCTCAGGAGACTTAATGGAGTTCAAAGTTTTGTTTCAGATTTTTCTCTTAAAATTTCTTAAAAATTAATGCCTTAAGACATTTTAGGACAAACCTCTGAAACATCACAGGATAACAACACTGTGTGTGGATATATAGAACCTGTCAAAAATGATTTTTGAATTTTAATAAATGTAATTTATTTAATGTAATTTATTCCTGTGATGGTAAAGCGGATTCCCTTTCGAATGGGAACTCGTACTGCTTCCAAAAACACTTTGGGGAAGGCCTCTAGCATGACTGGTGTCTGAAGCACGTGATTCAAATGCGATAATATCATTGGACAGTGACAGCCCGTGACGTGGCTACGTGTGTTACCGTGAGAACAAGGAAGCACCTGTTGTACGAGTCATCATCTTTTTTTGTCTTTAGGACCCGTTTGTTTGCGTACGTGTGAACGCGAATATCACGAAGCACTCTGCCAAGTGTGACACCAAGCCCTCTGCAGGCCGCTGTGATAAGCTGTTTTTAATGTTGAGTGTAGTTGGCCACCTCTTATTCTAGAGTACCGTTTTGCTGAGTCCTCTGCTCTCCTGAGCTCGAGCTAGACAGTAACATCAAGTGTGTCTCCCTGTCTTTAAGGTTGAGTGTAGTTTGGCCTACTCTCGATCTGAGAATCTTATGGTTGAGGCCTCCGCTCTCTTGAGCTCCATCTAGACAGTAACAGCAAGTGTTAGGCCCTCTGTGAGGCCACCTTGATAGATTGTCTTTAAGGTTAGGTGTGGTTGGCCTCCTCTCATTATACAGAGTCGTTCTGCTGAGGCCTCCTCTCACCTGAGCTTCAACTAGACAGTGACATCAAGTGTTCGGCCCTCTGTGAGGTCGCCTTGATAAATTGTCTTTGAAATTGAGTGTGATTGGCCACCTCTCATTATATTGAGTCGTTCTGCTGAGGCCTTCGCTCACCTGAGCTCCACCTAGACAATGATATGGAGTGTTCGGCCCTCTCTAGGCTGCCTTGATATGCTGTTTTCTAGGTTTAGTATAGGGAGTTTGAGATTAGACATTTACCTCAAGTGTTCTGCCTTCTGTGAGGCCGCCTTGATAAACTTTTTGTGATGTCCAGTTTTATTGGTCTCTTCTCGCTTTGGAGAGTTGTTCTGCTGAGACCTTCACCAAGTTGAGCTCTAGTTAGAGATCAGGTGTTCGGCCCTCTTGAAGCTGCCTTTGTGAACAGCTTTGAAGAGTTGTTCTGCTGAGGTCTCTGCACACATGAGCACCAGTTAGACAGTGACATCATCTGTTTGGCCGCCTTTATAAACTGTCTTTTAGTTGACTTTGGTTGGCCTCCTCTCACTCAGAGTCGTCTTGCTGAGGCCTCTGCTTACCCGAGCTCCAGTTAAACAGTGACATCAAGTGTTCGGCCTTCTGTAGGCCACCTTGGTAAACTGTCTTTGATTGGACCCATCCTGTGCCCTATTTTAATTTGGCTCAGAGATGCTGACTTTGAGTCAGGCAGGGTTGAGCATGTCTTTTCAGCTCCCCAGGGGTTGAACCAGATCCCCCTAGTATAGTGACAAGGCTAGGAAAGGCACATTTCTCATAGACTGGGATTACCAGACCTTGAGCTCTGCCCTTGGCGCAGGCACTGTTTGCTTGCCCCGGTAAGGGTTCTTCCTTGCTTAGGACATGGGCCAGTATTTGACTTAAGGGATTGGTCTCTGGCATCTAAGTCCGTTAAGCCTTCTTTGTACTTGTCATAGCCATTTATGCAGTTATTCCCTCAGCATGGAGTGGGTACTCATTCCCCAAAGTGTCTTCGGAAGCAGTGCGAGTTCCCAATCGAAAGAGAACATCTCAGGTTACACATGTAACCATGGTTCCCTGAGAAGGGGAACGAGACACTGCATCTCGCTGCCACGCTTCGCGCATACCTGGTTGTTGATGTGTACTACAGGTGCCCTCTTGTACTCACGTTTGAATCACGTGCTTCAGACACAGGTCATGCTGGAGGTGTTCCCCAAAGTGTTTTCAGATGCAGTGTCTTGTTACCCTTCTCAAGGTAACATGCTTAACCTGAGATCATTACTATAGTTTTCAGTGTCACATGATCCTTCAGAAATCATTCTAATAAGCTGGTTTGATGCTCAAGAAACATTTATTATAAATTTTTAATAAAAAATAATTAAAACATTTGTAGTAAATTAAAGAGAAATTAGCACTTTTATTAATCAAGGATGTATTAAATTGATCAAAAGTGACAGTGAATACATTTGTAATGTAACAAAAGATTTCAATTTAATAAATGCTTTAATTTAATAAATAAATGTAATAAATGCAAATAAGCACTGTTCATTGAACTTTCTATTCATCAAAGAGTCCTGAAAAATGTTAAGCAGCACAGCTGTTTTCAACATTGATAATAATAATAAATGTTTCCTGAGCAGCAAATCTTGAGCAGTTTTTACTGTATTTTGAAATAATAAATGCAGCCTAGGTGAGCATAAGAGACAGTAATGTTTCCAAACTTTAGACAGAGTCGGGAGAACTCCTATTAAAACGTATTAAAATTTCTCTGCATTAATCAAGGTAAAACATAGGTTTCCTCACCAGGGATTTCAAAAGGCTTTTCACTCTTCTTTTCAAGTCCTCTCTCCCCAGAAATCTAGAAAACAAAGACTTAAACAACTATTCACCACTTTTGCTGTCAATCACAAACATTCTCTGTTGAACACACGCTGAAAACAACAAAACAGACCAAACAGTGTTGTATTAAAAGTCTTTTATTCTGTTCTGCTCGTAGCACAGCATAGTATAGTCTCCCATGGTCGAGCGGCCCAGCGAGTGGCCCCCCTGTGAGGCTCCCCTACTGAGAGGAGTATGGCACAAGAACCTAACACAGTGGTACCGGGGGGCACTACCGTCCTGGCACAGAGTGGCATAAAACATAACTGGCTCTGCTCAGCTACATTATCATAAAGTATTACAGAGCAGCATCGCATGTGTTCGAATGAGTTTTCAGCATAACACACTGCAGCTTGGCACAGACAGAGCGCACACACATACCGCTTTCAAAGCCAGAACTGTGTGACGTGGAGACTGCAAAACTTTTGACGTAGCAAGGTCAAATCTATCTGCTAAGACCTACTACGCCAAGATGGACGCTCATAGTGATCCTAGTGTGTAGCCTACAGTTGTTCTCAAAAGTTTCATCACCTCGTCCCAAAACTTTCACCACAGTGACACATACTTAACACAAAAGTTGGTTATTTGCAACATAAATTCAATGTGGTCGATGGTCGGCCATGTTATTCATAAAAACACAGTTGAAAACTGGTCTCTGATGTCAGCTATTGTGAGACGAAAGAGGACAAAGAGACAAAAGAAGATCAATTCAAAGAGAATAAATTTAGTAGATAAACATTATATATTTATATGCATGTTATTTGTTGAAATATATAATTTATACCTATATGGATATATTTATATGCTGCTGCTTCAAAAAGAGACTTCTCCTTAGAGTAATAAACAAATAAACAAACAAACAAACAAACAAACAAAACATTTACTGTCAAAGACACTATCAACACAACAAGACACATGTCTATAGAAAGGCCTTTTTAAGATTCTTGGTGGCGGTGGTTCCTACTAAAACATGTGCAATATGCCTGATATTTTATTGTCATTTGAAAAAAAAGGCATTATCTTAAGGTCCTTGCTGATTCAGCTCAAATGTTTTATCAAAGCGGTCTAGTGAATTTAATGTGCACAATGGAATGGAAAATTATTTTTTGCAGCTAATACATGAAACATCTTAATTGTCAAGTCTGCCAACAGAAATGTTTGAAAACAATACTCTTGTCTTCAGCTATACTGCTTTGCTGAACAACTATTTCTCTATTGCTATCTAAACGTCACAAACACATATATGAGGTACATCTATATATAAAGTAATCCAGACACATATTACACAACAAAGTTGGAGTCAAAAGGATATACATACATAAGCTGCCAAATATTCTAAATGTTAATGTCAAACTACTCCGAATTACTCTGAAATCCGTGACAGTGAGGCAGAGTGTTATGATTCTGGTCAGAATTGACAAGATTTTTCACTGCCCTTCAGAATTCTCCAAACAAATGTCATCTGCTGTTTAAAAAATTTAAAATAATCATCAACCATTGTTTCTAGTACTCCATAGTCTCTTGACATTACGGTTTACCCCACTGACAACAAAATATATCCCAATTAATTAGTACTACTTGTAAAAAAGCTCAGCATACAACAAATAAGCTAAATATGGCTCAGATGCAGTTACAAGCACACACAAAAAAAACAATTAGCCTGTTGGTCTGTGCATGGTTCTGTGTCAAATATGCAATTAAATAAATTTATACATACATACATATATAAATAACAACATACAATATTTCAAATCAAACTTAAAATAGTCAACCTTTGCTGCTGGCTTGACAAAGCCATGTCTGAAAGTTTAAAAATCCTTGAGTTTGAATAATTTAAGATCTTTCAATTTCAAAATTTCTTACTTTTCCAGACTTAAATTTCCAAACCTCTGTGTAGATTTTTTTTAGACCATACTTAACATAAATGATTCATACAGCATTATTTTCGGCATTATGTTTGGTATATAGTACAGTCACCTGTAAATCATTTTATTCTCTCTCTCTTTTTTTTTTCAATGGTTTTCTCAAAGTGATAACATGTAACGTGCTTACATGATGAGAAGAAACCTAAAACATTTTATAACCTGCATATATTCATCTCGGACACATCAGTGTGATACTGATCACCAAACAGCAAAGTACAGTCTGATTTAGATGATGGTTTTCTCCTTTATCTGTTGCTGGTTTGAGTGGCACACACACTTATTGGATGGGGTTGTTGTAGCCTGAACATCATCTGATTTGTTCAGAAAAATGTTGGGATTTTGAAAAACCCAAAATAAAATTTGTTCAATACAGTATGCTGGCTTTGTCAAGGCAATATAAATACAAAATTGACCATTAATCTGAGGGGGAAAAAAAACAAACTCAGAAAGACAACAAAAACTTGTTGAAAAGTTTGAATACTATATAAATAAAATAAAAACATAGTTGACTCAGACCTGCTGCCAACACGCATTGCCCTTAGCAATATTCACAGTCAATTATAGCGATCACTTCAAAAACGCTAGCTTTTGGCTAATGGTAAAAGCAAAAATAAACAAAAGATCTACCTGACTGGTTTGCTAATCAGTCTTTTCCTCACAATTAACAGAATACTTGATCTGGCTTTTTTTTTTCTTTTTTTTAACATATGTCTAGTAAAAGCATAAAATTGCAACTCTATTTTGCTCTCATTTGACAAGTTTATCCTTGCTGCTAATTGTACAGCTTAAGCAAACTTGCTAAGCAAGTATGGATATTGTGTCATAAGCTAATAAATGGCAGAGCAGAGCAGCTTGTAAAAAAATGTGTAAAAACACAGTGTTAAACTGTAAACAGTGCTCTCCTTCACTTATCGCTCTCTGAATGATGACGTGTCTTTCATCACTGACATCTCGGTTAGCGAGTACAGTGCTGCAGTATAGCTAGCCCTGTCATCCTGGCACTCACAACATCAGCGTTCAAAGCTACCCTAACTGGCTCAGACGAGAAGGTCTCCCCCGAGAAAGCTACGATCTTAAAAGTGTCTTGGTTGCAGCACACTGTGTTGTCATGGCAACATGTACATTCAGTCGAGAGGGGAAGGGCTGCCACCGATTATAGGTAGTTGAAACATTGCATGTGCCCAACGGTAATACAGCACAGTGCTTGTATTCTTTTAATAATTTAACATAACTGTTTTGAACCAGATCACAAAACATATAATATATAATAAAATAACTTTTAAATATAAAATATATGTATTGAATGCTGTTCGTAGTTAATTATGTATTGCTCAAGGGACAAGAATGAAACATGAGGACCTGTGAAATGGTTTCAACAGAACAGGACTGTACATCAGCTCCACTTAAGTTTGGCATTCAGCTTCAGTAAACCAATATGTGATCAGTCATGGCTAACTTACCCTGTTTCTAGAAATATAAACACTGACGACAACACAGAGTGCTAGATGTCATTTTGCGGAAGGTGGAGGTCAAGGAAAATGCTCTGAGAGGAGAAAAATGGATTGCTACTTTTCTTTGTGAATGCTTCCCTTGAGATATTTTGAACAAATACACACAACAACTACATCATGTTTCAGAGCTCTGAGAGCAAGAGAGAGAGAAAGAGAGAGAAAAAAGGTGGGTGCGGGGCATTAGGGCATTGTATTTTGACCTCAGAATCTCCCTTTGAAAAAATCTTTCCTGAGCCATCGAGCAGCAAAACACTCCAACAAAAATCACATTTATCCACATTATCGACACTCCACCTTAAAGCCCCCAAGTAAGAGAAGCAAAGCCAATTCCATATGAACAGCCTCGCTAACATCGACAAGATTTGTCAGCATGGCAGTATTCCATTCTTACACAAGAAAAGAGAAAGGGCTACAAATTATGTGACATCCCAATCCAGGTTTGTCTCTAAGGAGAATTAGAGCTTTTGTGCAAGAGGAGGGTGCCAGCAAAAACAACCCAACTCGACTGCTATGAACAGTTAACAGTTTGTGGCATGAGCAGGTGACTTGATAGCCCCTGGGGCTACTTGCTGATGTTCCTCATTTCATTATGTTGCTCAAACCTCACTCTCCACACTGGAGAATTGGGCAGAGCCTCGACGGGAGCATAGGCTCTTGGTTTTAAGGGGAAGATGTGGGGATTGATACCTTTGGGGTTGGGGAACTGACCGCAGTTTCTGGTATTGGAGCTTAGCACTAGAGGAGGACAAAGAGGAGGGCTGTGGGGCACCAGGTGTAGATGAGACTACTGAAGGGGAGGACACTGAGGAAGAGGAGGTAGGTGGTGGTACATGTATATGGTGAGAGGAAGAGGGTGGTGCTGGGAGTGCAGGAACCATCGGAGAGGGTAAAGAAGGTGGTAGACTCTGAGGAGGGGATGACGGTTGTCGGGACCGGTCTGAGCGCTGTGGTCTTTGTGCATTGAGGTTGGATTGGCTTCCAGATTTTGCCTGGCTCTGAGCCCGATCCGGTTTAGATGATTGGCGTTTGGGCCTTACACTGCTGCTGAAACTGTGGCAGTGGGGGAGTAGTTCCTCCTGGCTCCTAGAAGTCACCCGATTCCATTTGGAGAGAGTGCTGGCAGAGTGATGGGGTGACTGGCAGGAACAGGATGTGTGGCCTCGACTCTTCTCTTGAGACCTGCTTTTAGATTTCTTTTCAGTCTTGACAGGTAATTTATCTACAGACCAGTATCTTCGAGGAGGTGGGGGAGTCAATGGAGTTGGAGGCCACTGGTTTGTTCCTAAGCCTCCTGATCCCCATCCTGCTCCTGCACCAAACCCCAAGCTACTTTCTCCACCACCCAATCCCAAAAAGGAGTCATCTCTACTGTTTATACTGTTTCCTCTTTCTCTGGCTGGGTAGGTGCCAAAGAACCATCCTCCTCCTCCAATGCCTCCAACTGCCCTTCCTTCGTGACCCTCCCAGTATCTCTCAAACTTACCAAACTCTCCTGAGGAACCTTCATCATCTGTGTATATCTCAACAGTTTTTTCTCTGTCCCTTTCAGACTCGGAGTTCATTCCTCTGCTTTCTCGCCGTCTCCCCTGTTCTTCTGGCCTACTTCTTTCCACTTCAGACTCCTCATCTTCTTCCTCGGATTCCCATTCCTGAAATGACAGGCCTTCTCTCGAGCAAGGCTTACCTCTGCAGTGATTTCCCAATAAGGGCCGACTCTCTACACCTCTTCCATGCTCATCTCTTTCAGCTCCTACAGACTTTCGTCTCTTAGAGGCGATAGGAAGTAGGGGTACAAAAGACGATGGAGACTCTGATGTTGGGTTCCCACTACCCCAAAATTTGACGGTTGAAGAAGGTTTGTTTGAGGTGGAAAAATGCTTGTTGTTGGACCTTGGCCTGGAGTTGCGAAGTGATTTTGGGCTTCTGTGATGCCTTTCCTTTCCCCTACTGGGTTCTTCATTATCTCCTCCTTGATCATCCCTATCTCTCTTCACTCCATCTCTGATAACATCCCACTCATAACTCCTGGTAGAGCTTTCACTTTTTTTTCGGAAAGAGCTCCGTCTCAGTGCAGGATAGGAATAATATTCCTGTCCTATTCCTTTTTCAAACACATCTTTCCTGTCCATATCTACTTCCTCTTGTTCAGGTCGCTTTTCCCTCTCCCTTCTTCTGGATTTCTCCTCTTTTTTCTTTTTCTTTTTCACCTTACGTCTTTTACGCTCCCTTTCTCTTTCACGCTCTTCTCTCTTCTTTTTCTTTCTTCCCTTCTTCCTCCTCTTTCTCTCCCTTTCCCTTTCTTTGTGATGCCGTTTCTCCTCCTTAACTTCTCTATCTCCAGCTGCTCTTCTACCTTTTTCTTTCTCTCCCCAAGACGCCCACCACTCTTGAAGCTGTGCAAGCTGACTGCCTGCTCTGTCTCTCACCTGCACCCTCTGTGCGCAAGGTTTGCGGGGTGGTATAGGTGGTGGCGGAGGACTGCTGGGCAGGGATCGAGAAGACATACGTGAACGACTTTTTCTCCTCCCCAAAAGCAAGCTTGATTCCTCTGTAAGCTCATCGGTGTCATAGTCCTCATACACGTCTTGCACATCTGTCCGGTATCTGAAGCTTTGTGATGATGTGTACGATGATGAAGAGGAGGGAGAATTGGATCGAGAGACTGATTCTGAAGAAGAGGATGAACTGGAGGTACTGGAGCTGCTGGTGGAAGTGGATGTGTAGCATATAGATGGAGAAGGCGAGGGTGGAGTTTGTGTTGGGGAAGAAAGGGGCACAGGTATAGGCAGAGGAAGGGGAGGAGGACGACGTCCTCTTCTTCCACCACCGTCCCTCATTCCATATCTGCCCCCACCTCTTCTTCCTAGTGGAAGGATGTTTTCGTACAGTGGCCCCCCTGAGCCCTTCCTTTTTGAGAAGCTGCTTCTCCTCCAGATAGATTGATGGGGTGGAGAGAGATGTGGCAAAGCAGGGTTAATTGGTATGTGTCCAGAAGCTTGACCTTTAGGAGGTAACCGTGGATTTGCAGAGGATTTTGTTCCTCGATGCTTAGATTTTGGAGTTTGAGTGCCTATGTTTTGAGGCTCTGCAGAGACTCCTAAACCCTCTGGATCAATTGGCCCATAGTATCTCTTGTACTCATCCAGACCCCCCTCCCCTCCAGTTATTCCTGCACCCCAGTGAGAGGGCATGCCTTGGAATTGTGTTAAGTCTGTAATCCCACTGCTCATACCACTGGGCTTCTCAGGACCCACCTTTGGACGTGTCCACCGATCCACCACAGCTAATCGGCGATCATGGCGTGGTAGGAAAGTAGAGCAAGGCATGGGTGCTCCAAGAATGGGACTGTTCGATGGCCCTAGAGCCATTCCAGAATGTCCACCTGATGGAGGGGAGCCAGGAAGAAGAGCATTGTATACCGGTGGCTGGTGGTGGAGTTGCTTTTGTTGTTGTTGCTGCTGTTGTTGTTGTGCCTTAGTGATAGGGGGATTGGCCACGGCTGTAGAGATCACATGAGGCGGCGGAGGAGGGGGAACTGTGGAAACATGATGATATTGTGGAAGAGTGCTTTGGGAACCTCCAGGAGCTGTTTCATCCTCAAAATTGCAGCAGCTGTACATTCCCTGTAAGAGATAACAAGCAAATGATTTATTTAGCAAACAGTTCAGGATATCATAATATTCCCCTTGGTGGCATACAAACAGATTTAGATGCTTGGAAAATGTCTCTGTAAAGACGTGAAACATTACCATAATAATGAAATTGTAAAGCTCCCAGTGCTTTGATGATGCAAGAATACACACTGTAAGCTCAGCTAACGTTTTTCTGAGGTAATGGCAATGCTGACCTCACTGTTTGAGTGTCCCATCTAATCTAACTGCCTTACATTTCTCTCAAAGAAAGTCTGTTTGCTTGCAAAAGGGATTTAAGGTTCTTCTCATTCTTTCCATAATGTAAACAAAGACACAAAGTGATAATACAGAATGAATAAATGATCCATCTTCTGTCATCTTCCTCCGTTATTCATTACTATGAGAGAAGTAAGGGGCTTTCATAAAATCCCTCTATGTGTGCAGTGGAAATGCTGGATGTGCCATCTCATTTTAGAAATGACAGGAATTAAAGGAGTGTGCTGCAAAGTTCCTTTCTAAGGATTTAACGCCAGATTTCTGCGTGTCAGTCTTTGTTCTTGTTGCAAGAACAAGAATTGCAAAAAGGTTAATCTTGCCTTTTCATTTAAAATAAATTCAAACAATTACAATTTTTTTAAGGTTCATTTTTACATTTCCTGGGCTACTAATTTTAGTTTGCAGAGCTGGAAGTCATTATTATGACACAATTATTGTTTCTTAATGTATTTTATCACCTTCTCTCTAACATCAACAGTGTTTCATAAGAAATATTCATATAATGAATACATTTTTTAGTGCATCTTATTATGTTTAACACATTTAAAAAATAATAAAAATAAGCACCATTAACTCATTTATTCAATTTGATATTGAAATTAATCTGTTCTGTGTAATTTTTAAAAACTAATGGGAAGCCTTCAGAACTAACCGAAACAGTTTGGAGCCACAGCACAAGTTTCTCTTGTTTCTCTCTCTCTCTCACACACACACACACACACACACACACACAAAACCCGTTTATCAGTAGCCTAAATGACTGAGAAAACCATTCTCCTACAAATTATTTATTTATAAATCAAACCCAGATGGAACATTTAATAAAAGTCATTTGCAGCCTTTATATAATGAAATTGCATAATCATCGAAGCTCAAAAACTGAAACATCATCCACTAGTGGAACACCGTCATTCATAAAAATGTTAATGCAATCACCAACGGAGGACTGTGGGTCAGTGGTGGAAAAAGAAAAAATGCATATATATTCTGAGTGCCATTAACACAAATTGAAGAACAATAAATTATTTAGTCATCTTTCCTTAGAAATTAACTGAATGCATTAACATTTTAACAAAATCAATTGACAGCCTTAATATTTATATTATTACTGCAATTATTTGGGGCACTCACCCGACTGAAAGCCAGCAGGAAGTCAAGACCTCCTGAGCGGCCCAAACAGTGGCGAAGCTTCCAATAGACAAGATGCTCCCACGCAAACACCAGCAGACTTAGACCCATTGCAACCAGAAGCATATAGAAGACTCCTGCCATGTTGTCTATGTCCAGTTTGGAACTCATCACCTCAATTTTATCGTTATGGCAGATCCCAGACAACCAGAGTCGTTCAAGCATGTCAATCTCATCTGAAACAAATGAAAAGATGTGCACAATGACAGGAGATAAGAAGCATGAACGATAAGCAGTCTTACAAACAGGGCACAAGACAGATGGACAGAAGGCATAGAATGAAAAAAAAAGGGCTAAAGATAGTAAAAGAGCACTAGAATCTAAAAGTATTGTTGGGGAAAGTGAGTCTTTAATTCAAATCTCCAGACAGTGGAGATCTTGGTTTTGCTTCGGTTATTATTACACTGTGTTCACAAAAAGGTGAAAATGGAAAAGAAAAAAGAGAGGAAAAGAATCATGAAAGGCAAGGAGGAGGAAAGAGAGAGGCAGAGAAAGAGAGGATAATAACAGCTTTGATGGAGGTCTGAAATGGCCTGGTTTCGAGGCTCTTGTGATAAGACAGGCACGGAGTAGTTTGGAGATGAAAGCTCTAGACTGATGGGCCTACCTCCCAACAATAGCCATTAGTGCATTTATCAGAGTGAAAATGTCACTGTGGAAAAAATAAAGGCATGACAAGGGCATGTTACTAGGAGGGAAAAAACGACATATGCATTTAGATGTCGGCTTTATAACGAGGATTATTCCTTCACTCTGAAGGAGGGAAAGAGATAAGACTAAATCCTCTTTTCATATGAAACAAAACATAAAACTATAACTGCATTGACCCGCAGGTTAATTATGTGTTTCAATTCATGACAGTATGGCCCTGAACTATGGCTTAGGTAATGGGAAATTTAATCACAAGAACTGAAATCATAATATTTTTCATTATATTTATTTATTCAAACAAGCTAAAATCACCCCTAATGAGAATTCCAATCCAAATTGGAAAGCATCAAAATTAAAAATCGAGGCGTTCGACTACCACACTGTTTAATGAAGTGACCCTTTGGCTATTCATAATTGTGTTCATTTGCTGTGACACTTTTTCTAATTTCATTTATCATATTTCAGTGAGACTTCCAGCTCCCTTTCACATTTAGTCTTTAATCATTATGGGGCAACTCACTAGGTTCCTCATCAAAGAGTCTCTTCAAAGAAAAACAAGTAAAAGCATGTGAATGTATGCATATGAGAGATGGAGAGAGGGAGACACCTCAGAGAATCACAATAACAAGTGTAAAACAGCTTAAAAAAAGTGTATTTCCCCCCCAAAATTATAATAATAATCCTGCTCAGTCACTATTTACGGTAGACCAAACACTAAGAATATTTGTTCGTCAGGGGTGAAAATTGTACTTCACAAACAAACAACAAACAAAAGCAAGATTTAACTTCTTAACCAAAGAAGTTTGTTAAATGAGGGACCTTGTAGATCTACAGTATTTGTGTAGATCTACAGTATTAATTTCATTTAGACATTCTCTTACCATCTCCAACTAGCTGCAGCAGGGCAAGGTCTAGTGGCCGCTTCCAGCGGGAGTTCTTGTGTAAGGCAATGCCATATCCTGTTGTAGCGAACACTTTGCCAGAGCCGATGGTCATTACTTTGCAGCCCTCGTCTTTACGAGCCATGTAGTTCAGGACAGCCGCATCATATATGAATGCATCCAGTTTGCTGCCGAGAGAAAAAGGAAATCGGAAACAAAACAACAAGACATGGGGAAATTACTTTAAGAGACTAATTATCACTTTATTGATTGGTACATGTAAAGACAAAAACACTGATGAACACAGGGAAATCCTATTCCTAAACTAAATAGTTTGTAATGGGTAATTAGTGAAGCACCCACCCCAGTTTTACACCATGCATTTGTTGGCTTAACAGCACTGAAAATCCTATTTAGGACTTGGATTTTAGTCTCTCTCAAGCTCTGTATTGCTACTGGCACCTGCCTTAAAAGACCAATGGATTTCCATGATTTTTCTATTACCTTTCTAAGAGTTGAATTAATGTATAATAATAATAATAGTAATAATTGTATGGAGATTTTACTCAAAATAAGACAATGTAATATCTCAGAGCAGAGAATAACTAGAAGAACTCCACTATACCATTCAAAAGTTTGGGGTAAGATTGATTGATTGATTGATTTAAGAAAGAAAGAAAGAAATGAATACTTTTTTTCAGCAAGGATGCATTAAATTGATTAATAGTGAATGTAAAGACTTTTACATTTAAAAAAAAATATTTCAAATAAATGCCACTCTTTTAAACGTTATATTCATTAAAAATCCTAAAATAAAAATATACCATGGTTTCCACAAAAATAGTGAGCAGCATAATAAATGTTTCTTGATCACCAAATAAGCTTTAGAATGATTTCTGCAGGATCGTGTGNAAGAACTCCACTATACCATTCAAAAGTTTGGGGTAAGATTGATTGATTGATTGATTGATTGATTTAAGAAAGAAAGAAAGAAATGAATACTTTTTTCAGCAAGGATGCATTAAATTGATTAATAGTGAATGTAAAGACTTTTACATTTAAAAAAAAATATACTTCAAATAAATGCCACTCTTTTAAACGTTATATTCATTAAAAATCCTAAAATAAAAATATACCATGGTTTCCACAAAAATAGTGAGCAGCATAATAAATGTTTCTTGATCACCAAATAAGCTTTAGAATGATTTCTGCAGGATCGTGTGACACTGGAGTAATGACTAAATGCTAAAAAATTCAGCTCTGCCATCACAGATTATACATCACACATATATTAAAATAGAAAACAGTTATAGTAATAATATTTCACAATGTTAACTTTTGTACTATATTTTTGATCAAGTAACTGCAGCCATACGCTTGAATTACAGTGTATATCCATTGAAAGAATTTATGACTTTTTTTTGGATTTTGTTAGTATCACAGTTTTCAATGATCATGAAACCCTGTGTATTATACTTTTACTATGATTTCCATTTAAAATCAAGTGTCTGGAGGATGTTTAAAATGGACAATCACATGCTAATGTCAGATGCACTGAAAGCCATTTTAATTCTTGTTTTTCTTCCTATTTTTTGTTTTTCTCAATCCTTCACTTCTCTTTACAATTAACATCATTACAATGAATGTTTTAAGTTCATACAAATACAGTATTAACATATTCAAAAATTAAAACGTGAAGAAAAGTAAATTCTGGCCCGGTTTCACAGACAGGGCTTAGCCTAAGCCAGAATTAGGCCTTAGGTCAATTAAGGCATTTAGGTAGCTTTTATAAACTTTCACTAGAAAAACACATTACTGGTGTGCATCTTGAGACAAAACAATGACACTGACATATTTTAAGATGTGTCAGTGCAAGTTGCTTTCAGTTACAACAGCTCAAACATGCATTTTAGTCTAGGACTAGCTTAAGCCTTGTCTGTGAAACCGGGGGTTATAAGGTACTAGGGAAGCATAAATAAGACTAAGGTAAACAGCTATTTCATGCAGGCATACTCTGTTTTTATATACAGGTGGATAATCAAATACTTCAAGAGTTTTCTGGAACACGTCTTGTTTCTTTGCCATAAATGTGATAATATATGCACACAAGCACTTTGCAGAATAGCACAGAGAACGGCGTTATTGTCTGGCTGTGCGCCTTGCTGAAATGAGCAGTGCATAATAGGAGGACTAATTTGTGCAGACACCGGTCTTCGAATAAACCCCACGTAGAAAAGTACCACCTAAAATTGGGACCAGATTGGCTGGCTGCAAGTATCCTATGAATTCTGAGCTGTGGCTGTGCGGTGTTACACAAATACACATTTCTTCACATAACTGTTTGTAATGTGATGGTTGGTATCATGTGTCACTTGAGCAATAACTTTTCTAAGCAATCAGACTAAACATTTTCACCTTGCTGCATGATAAAAACACGCAAAAAATGAGACATTTGCATGCACAGGCACCACTCACATTCTTAAAGGCTAAAATCTGCTTTAATCTTATTGCTGCATATTCACAGTGCTAAATAATTTAGCAGGTGCGTCTTTTACAGTAAAGACATAAAAGTAAGTTGCTTTTCAGAAGTCAAGGAAGCATTGTGCCTTATCAGAGTCAGGTGCCTCTTTTCTTTGATCATTTTTTCCCACCTTGTAACATGCCAACGTCTTTGCAACAAAAACCTAAATTGACAGCTTATTACTGGCTACTCTTCAACCTCTTGCTAAGCACACCTTGAGGTTATTAACAAGCTCAACTTGGTCCTCTAAGACCAACAAACGCCGCATTAGCATTCAAGGTGGCAGCTTTTGTCAGAAGTGTTGCATCCAACAAAACAGAGCCCTTGGGGGAAAATGAGTCACACATTTCAGTAAGAGTGAAACCAAATGAATAGAACACACACAGACAGGTGTTTGATAGCACAGCATACTGCCCCACAGTGCAACACTGAAATAGGAAGGCATAAAAGCAGTAGGTAGGCTGGTTGAGGTACACAAGTGCCTTTGAGAATCAGCTAGGACCTAGATGGAGACCTGGCTTGTTGACTTATGGGCTGGCAGGCTTTCCTTGAATTGCGCAGCTTGAAAGCGAAAGTATCACTCTGCAGGCTGAAACTATTATACAAACCAAGTACTTATGAGCGACAGATGAAATCTTCATGAGAAATTGTAACGGTGGCACATCATGATTTCACATTCTAGCCTGCAAGCATAACCTTTTTTTTACAATGGGATGCATATTCATGCCCTTTGTATGCATAATGCAGGAACTTGAGTTTAAAGGCGGCCATAGACACACACACACACACACTCATACAGACAGATCCGAGGGCAGTGAAGTAGTGTTAGCGACACCACACTACTATTTAATAATTCTGGAACTATGCTATCTTATGATGCAGAGCAGCAAATTAATAATACACGAATGTAGAATTGCTTTTTTCGATGATTAAACGCTACCAGATGAAAATCGAATGACGTCAGATGTTCTTTGTATAACAAAGTCTGGCAAAGAATTTTAAAAAGTTTTGTTTCCTATACTAACACCATGCAGAGTGGTGTCAACTGACTCGACACATTAAAGCACCATCATAGGAAAACTCTACATTTGACTGAACAACTATAATACCACCAATGCCTCTACACACTCTCCATATGACAATAATAAAACACATTCTGCTTCTATAAAGGTAGTCAGACCTTCAGACTGAGGACAGAAGGTCTGAACTTTACAGCAGCTTTCACTGGCCAAGGACCACTCAGAGGCCATCTTAGTGACATGTAAAGCAACCAATAACAGTTTGTTTTGTTCAGCATCATGTTTAGCGGCATTAAAATGCACATTGTTCTCCCTACAATAACAGACCGGCGTATAAAATTCTTGGACTTATTTTAAAAAGTCTATTCTGTTAACTTCACATACTTTTGAAAATCCAGCATTTAGTTGACCCTGATAAGCACTTATTGTCACAGCTGTAAACACAACAATTTTCTTCTTCCATGAGGGGGTTTGGCATCACGACAGGTTCAACCAATCAGATGACAGCTTTCGAAACTCCTGAAGTGTTTCCAATTTTGTGTGTAATATGCATCAGACGTTCAACTAACAGTCCGTGGCCGTGACGTCTGAGGCTGAGTCTACTATAAAGCAGATGTCATTGTTTATATCAATCTAAAGGTAATGACACTACCTGCTAGATTCACATTTCCTGAAGGAAGTATCAGTGCTTGCAAAGCAGAAAAAGACCATCATTATACATCAGTGCTTGGAAAGAGCTCTTAACTTTAAGTAGTTATGTAACAAAAACACTAACAAAAAGTGGACAACTACTGTACATTGATGCTATTTAACAGGTCAATGCTCCAAAACAAACTAGATAAAATGTTTTAAATAGCTACCATAACATGCCACTGTAACATGTCAGTGAAAGTCAACTTGAAGATTTTAACTTTAAATTTTGTATAAACTATTACATTTCTAACAACCAAAAATACATTCAATGAAATACACACTACTGTGTGGGGTTTATAAATGTTTGTCAGAAATTTCTTATGCTCACTATAAAATACTAAAATTTAAAATAACTGTTTTCTATTTTAAAGCTGCAATATGTAAGATTCTTGCAGTAAAATATCCATAAACCACTGGGCCAGTGTTATATATTTTGTTCAGTTGAGTACTTACAATATCCCAAATGTATTTATAGACAGAATACTAATCGTTGTTATATAACTAGTTCAACACGTTTAGTCTTATTGTTTAAATCTAATTTTCTTGATTTTTTGCGAGGACCATGCTTTTACCACCTCAGAGAAAAATGCTATTTTGTCAAGTGGTTAACATAGCATAATCAGATGCAGCTTTATTTTTAGTAACAGCAATACAGAATTTTCTCCATCATATAATACGTTTTAAAATTAATTGCATGCCATAATATTCTAAAATTGATCTAGCTTACTGCAGTGTCCAACAAATGTCTCACAGCAGCTGCCGAGCAAACATACAGAGTAATGTTATAACATCATTTTCAACACACTCAAATGTATCTAATATGATAAACAAAGCTGCGTTACCTCATACTCATGACTGGAAAAGCGGAAGCCGAAGCGGCAACAGTGGCATAATAAAAGTTTCGCTGCTCTCGAGGCGTTGCGTTCGTCTCTCATTAGCAATCACTCCAGCGGCCTCGTTCATCTCCCACAACACTTGGTCCTGCTCTGCTTCATACTACAGTAACGTTAATAATCTCATCCATGAACATGATTTCTGCCCGAGTCCTATCCCGATTCTTTTCCACAGGCGGTGAGGTGAAGGCTACATGTCCCAAGATTCCTTGCTCAAACTTGGCGTCATCAAGCTACGCCTTTGTTTTGAATAGGCGACCTCTAGCGGACGAAAAACTACATATGAAGAGTTCAGATGCAAAAGCCTCTAAGTGCCATCTGAAATTTTCTTCTAAAATGAGCATTTTTATCAAGCTCGTATGTTAATATTCAGTTAATTCACTTTAATGGCAATGCAAATGGCCTATTAATTGACATTAAAGTGACATTACTGAACTTAAACATATGAGCTTGATAAAAATGCTCATTTTAGAAGAAAATTTCAGACGGCACTTAGAGGCTTTTGCATCTGAACTCTTCATATGCACCTTTAATATATTTCAAAATGTAATTTATTCCTGTGATGGCAAAGTATTATAGACAATTCTAATATGCTGATTTGGTGTTTAAGAAACATTTTTTATTATTGTTGAACACAGTTGTGCTGCTTAATATGAGTGGAAACTGTGATACTTGTTTTCAGGATACTTTGTTGAATAGAAAGCTCAAAAGAACAGCATTTATTTGAAATAGAAATCTTTTATAACAATGTAAAAGTCTTTACTTTTAATTTTGATCGGTTTAATGCATTTTTGCTGAACAAAAGTATTATTTTGCTGAAGAAAAAAACAACAACCTTACCTCAAACTTTTGAACGATAGTGTAACTAGTTACAGCACCCTTATAACAAATTGCTTGTGATGTTCCTTACTTGTAAGTCACTTTGGATAAAAGAGTCTGCAACATGAATAAATGTAAAATATAAATAAATGAAATGAAAATGTAAATAAAATAAATGAAGTTTGACTGGACTAATCGAGAAATATCAAATCCATGCTCGCCCTGCAAGAACTGTAACAAATCAAGTTAAATAAGTTTCATCCTGTGGTGATAGCAATGCCTACTGAATGTTTGGTCCTTCCAGTGACATAGCACCAAGGATGAAAGTCAATCTTCACACTCTCCTTCGAAATGGAGACGAAAAGCGACAGCCAACAAAATAATTAACGCCTCTGTTGTGATCCATCATGTCACCCATATCCGTCAATTACTTGTGAGCACATCTGTTTTCCCCCACTGCTTAAAAGAACATCTTGATTCGTCGTGGTCTGATTTAGGGCCAGGATTAAAGCTCGAGTTTGGCAGATTTTTCATTTGCCAAGCTGGCCATGTAAAATGCTTCGTTATAGATACATTTTATGCATATAGATTAGTTTATAGATTCTTCCGAGAGTGTGTGTACACCTTTGAACCTGGCTCACCCAATCAGATTTTAGAGTCATTAGTATCATTTTTATACTGTCTTTACCAGTGGTCGTCATTCACTCACCCGGTTTTAAGGTTGTCGATGGCCTCTTCCACTCCTCTCTGATTGTTACGCACCATGTACTGATGCATGCTGGGGTAATTGCTCCGTATATTCTCCTCTGTACTCCCGTTTGGGACAGTGCCGAATCGTAATGGAGGATACTGCTCTGTGGGATGTTGAAACTGAAAACAAAAGTGGGAGATACTTCATTAGGTTTCTGAAATATGAGATTACAGTTAAGGCCTCTGAATTTCTTTTAATTAATCATTTGG
>RJVU01042534.1:1326426-1447999 GCA_003731715.1 Anabarilius grahami
GATATAAAGTCAGAATTGTGTGATATAAAGTCAGAATTGTGTGATATAGTCAGAATTGCGTGATATAAAGTCAGAATTGCGTGATATAAAGTCAGAATTGCATGATATAAAGTCAGAATTGCAAGTTATAGAGTCAAAATTGTGTGATATAAAGTCAGAATTGCGTGATATAAAGTCAGAATTGCAAGTTATAAAGTCAGAATTGTGTGATATAAAGTCAGAATTGTGTGATATAAAGTCAGAATTGCAAGTTATAAAGTCAAAATTGTGTGATATAAAGTCAGAATTGCGTGATATAAAGTCAGAATTGCGCGATATAAAGTCAGAATTGCGCAATATAAAGTCGAAATTGCAAGTTATAAAATCTGAATTGTGTAATATACAGTAAAGTCGCAATTGCATGTTATAAAGTCAGAATTGCGAGATATACACTTGCAATTCTGACTTTTTTCTCAGGATTGCGAGTTTATTACAAAAGTCAGAGAAAAGAAGTCAGAATTGCGAGAGATATAAACTTGCAATTGTGAGAAAAAAAGGCAGAAATGTAAGATGAAAAGTCGCAATTATCTTTAAAATGTTTTTATTCTGTGGCTTCCATACCCAATAGATGTCATTGACATTTCATTTGTTAATGCATTTATCTGTATACATGAGTCGTTTTTTGCTGTTTAGATTTAATAAATGCTCTTTTTAAACTAGGAAGGAAGTTTATAGTATGTTTTTAACTCAAAAGATCAAGGAAAATTTGACTCCTTATGCCAGCGTAACATTTAAAAAAATTGTTAGGGAGAAGCCAAGTTGGTTTGCAAAGTAAGATTATTTAAAGATTTATAAACATCCGTTAAACACTCATTTGGCAGTGTGCATAAAAAGTTGAAAGACAATCAGCAAAAAATGTTTTATTAAATAAAAACAAAAAAACAATGTGAATAATTGTAAATCTTCAACATTTTATATAAAAATAATATAACACTAAATCCGAAGTAATATTAAGTCTGTGGCTCAACTGGTAGAGCACGATGCTGGCAAAACCAAGGTCAAGGGTTTGATTCCCAAGGAAACAGACACATGTCTGCCAAATGCCTAAATTTAATAATGATGCTCCTTCCTACTTCCTTACCGAGGAAAGCAGATGGTGACACAGTGCCGTTGCTACGAGAGACCATGACACTGATGCCAGTCTCCACAAACGGAACAGAGAACTCCACAACCTCTGACCTCTCCTCATTAATAGTCAGGGAGCCGATCGCCATGTCAGCCCGCTTGGACACCACCTGGTGGGGAAAGAGGCTAATAACATTACGAACAGAGAAAGTGAATTAAAAAAGTGAATAGGTTTGTCAAGATAGCAACTAACTTTTATTATTTGACTGTTGCTTAGTTTGGACATTTAAAAAAGTTCAATTATATGTTTATAATTTATATTCAAGAACATTAGCTTGCATATTAAGCCTGATGCTTCATCAGTGACACAATTCAAGAAAAAAAACCTTCTGCACCTGAATTCAGTGGACTTTGTGACAATAAAATCAAGATCAACAAATAGTCGAGAGATAAAATGAGGGCCTGACCTCCCCGACCATTCCATTCCACTCTCCATCTATGTTCTTTCCATGCCTGCCATTGGTCACCAGATAGAGGTCATAGGTGAAGCCCACTATTTTAGCCAGGCGCTTGAGAACATCAATACAGAAGCCTTTGCAGCAGTGCTTCATGGATTGAATGCCCTCAACAACCATGCTGTAATTGAAAAGAAGAAGAAGAGAAAGACATAGAAAGGAAAAAGAAACAGAAAGGGGACAGTGACAAAAGAAAGAAATAATGTAGAGAAACCAAGCAAAAGAAACTAAATGAACATCCCTGTTTAGAATTCAGTGCTTTGTCACCTAAGGCAAACACACATAATCTGGGGTCTATCAGCATAAAGCATAAGATTCTTAAAGGAAATGGTCTGCTTTTTTAAAAACCAGCACTGGAGTTGTGATCAAATAGAAAAAGGTTATTATTTATCTAAATACTGTATGTCATATTTCACCCAAAAAATAATACAAAAAAATATTTAATTGTTGTTGTTATTTAATTTAAAGCCAATTTGCAAAAACATTTTTGAGATTTTATATAATATATAAAATCTCTCTCTCTATATATATTATATATAATTATTTATTTATTTTTTAATGACATTTTCATGATAATTAAGCATATGTAACCCCACAGATTCTCAATACCAGAATGCAAAAAAGTCTTGTTCTCATTTCTGCAAAAAATGAGAACGAGACTTTTTTGCATTCCGGTATTGAGTATCTGGGGGTAAATAAGCTTAATTATAATGTAAATGTCATGTAAAAAAATCTTAATGTTCCTAAACAAGGCTTAATTTCCTTCATGAAAAATTTAGTTGGTTAAACAAAATCATAATCTAATTAAAATCTAATTTCCATTGCCTTTCCTTTAATTTTGAGGTGAAATATGATCTGGGCATGCTTTTGACAGTTTTTGTGTGATTCACCCAGGCGCTGTATATGCTAGACCAGGAAGAATTTGGAGAAATTCTCCATTTAAATAAGGTAAATGAAGTAAAGTGCTCTAACACAGAACAATCATTGATCAACCTCTTCCATTTCTACGTGAATTTCTAATTTATTTAAATTCCATCAGCGCTAGTGACAGGACGGGGAATGAATGCCCCTGGGGTAATGTGAATGTAATTTGTAACATCTGCATATTCACTGCCACATTTGCTAAAGTGATAACCCCAAAGGTTTAACATTTCTAGTCTAGAAATCCACAGACTGAACCTTGACCTGGTGTTGAGTGGCAGACGGCATGGAACAGAGTCTCTGATGCAGGAGCCTGTTCCAGGATCAGCAGGCTCTACGATGACGAATGGCCTCTCCTCCAAAGTAACCACTCGCAAGTGCTGGGAATCATCAAGAGGTTTGAGGAAGGGGCCGTACCGGGACCAGGGCGGGTAACGCAGACGCAGCACTCCATTCTCCCACCAACCTACCTACAACAATAGCAAGATGCCATTAAAATGGTACAAACACGTTTCTGAGACCTCAGACAGATGCAAAATGTTTCATAATGGTGCTTTGATGAAATTAAATATGATTGGTGTTGGCAGGGCCTTTCTGTCTGTTTCCTATCTGGCATTCTTTAAATTGTTAGTGTAGTCCCGACTTTATTAAGTTAGATGCTTGAAGCTACAGAACATATAAAATGCCTGTCTTCCTAGTGACAGCTATTTTATCTTTTAACACGTAAACCCAAACCTTTCAAAGCGACTGCAGCATGACACCTTTGTAAGTTCACATGATTCCCAATCTCAAGTGCAAACCATCTGTCAGTGAACATGGCAATTAAATGTAAAAATTTTTTTTTTTAAAAAGACCTTTGTTCTATCTCAACAATGAATGATTTACTGTTTCTACAGCTCCCTTGGCAGTTCTGAAACCAGCCTTTTCAAACTGTCAAAAAGTGCATGAATAACCAATACCAAAAACGTTCCTGCAAAAATCTATTATTTCCCATGACTTATTGACATTTGCCAGGATGCTGTATGTGCAATCATTAGCAATTGCCACTCAATTGCATTCAAGTACACTGGCCCGTAAACAATTTCCCTTTTGAGAGTAATTTAAAATAACTGATAAGTTATTTGGAAAAACAGGAACATTGTGAATTATACAATAAAACATAAATAAGCATATGAACAGCAGACTAGTTGTTGTTTTTTTTTACCATGAATTTAAAGTTTTTAATATGGGAGAGACAGAGAGAGAGAGATTACAAACTCAGTGTACAGTAGGTTGATCATTTTTCTGCATGATATGTATGCATGATATATGTACTGAAAGTACTGAATATGAAAATTACTGGTCAGTACTGTCATGTACAAAGTATAAAAGAATGTAATAAAACAATGATAATGATAGTTATGTTTATAAACATAAATTTCACATTCTGTTTCAATGCTTTACAAATTGCAGTTCTAATGAAAAAAAGCACAATAGTGACCTTGACTTACTTGATTTGATTTGCTTTGCTTTGCACAAAATGTATTGTAATATAATGTGAATGTGCATATATTTATTCTTTGATGTACTTCAGTCCCTTCTTTATGCGACATGGTTCATTTCAAATGCATTCTTCACATTTCAATTATATTGCATTTAAATGGCAAGGCAAAATGTGAACTCACTTGGGAGCTGCATTTAAAACAGTTCAGTGATAACCATGAATATCTAAACACATTTAAGCATACTAATGGCTCCACCCCTACCTCCTCCCAGCCTCTTCCTGCAGTGTAGGAGATAACATCCAGGAGCGGATTTGCCAGATAACCGTCATTATTAAAGGAATAGTCCCGTCCAGATAGAGTTATGTTACTGAAGAACCTGCAGGAGGAGAAGAGGAAAAAAGAGAAGGGTGATAAAGGAGGAGTCTGAGTGAAAGTGATAAAGAGAAGGAGAGAGAGCAGTGAGAGATAAAGAGTGATAGATGGGAGTTCCATTAGTCACCTCTCCACTTGGGGTGGTGTCTGTGATTTGTGCTGAATGCTTATGGGACTCTAAAGTAAACCTTCTCTGCTGAACATTAAACAGAAATGACAACACTGAATCTCAATGAACATAAAAAAGAATTTGATTTACAGAATGACGGAAAACTGAAGGTACAACTGCTTAACCAAATGAATGAATCAATTAATTAATACAGGATACAAAAGTAAAGGAAAAAGTAAAGCTAAATGAATGAATGAATTAACAAAAAAAGGAAGAAATGGATGAATGAATGGCTACAGTGAAAATATATATATATATTTTTTTTTTTGAAAATGACTTTCGCTAGATAAGACCCTTATTCCTCTTCTGGTATAGTTTAAAGCCCTTTGAAGCTACACTGAAACTATAATTTTGACCTTCAACCGTTTGGAGGCCATTGAAGTCCACAATATGGAGAAAAATCCTGGAATGTTTTCATCAAAAACCTTAATTTCTTTTTGACTGATGAAAGAAAGACATGAACATCTTGGATGACATGGGGGTGAGTAAATTATCAGGAAAAGTTTATTTAAAAGTGGACTAATCCTTTAACAACACTGAAATAAGAATGCGAGGTTTATCTATCAATCAGATGCGCATTACAGTTGCGATCCTTACTATAGCAACAGTAGACAACCAGCGCATTTTCTTTCAGAATCATCGTAAGGAAAATGCTCCGTATAAAGAGAACAAAGAGGGCTTTTCTTTCTATTCCGTGAAAAAAAGATAGTTTAGGATTAGTTGAGAAAGTGCACGATATTCTAGGGTAGTCTCTCCATGTAAGCATATGTTTAATGTACCTGCAACACTTTAATAAGGTTGTGTAGCCATTTACACTATCCTACACTATAGTTAACATGAACTAACAATACTTTTAAAGCCTTTTCAAATTTTGGCTTATGTAAATTTCTACAAATGCCATTTTTTAGGCTATTAAAATAAAATTATGTAACTAACATGAACCATCATTAACAATGGACAAAAGTTGTTGTTTTTTTTTTTGCCCTTATTCTGACCCCCTGAAAGTCGCTGTGTAATTCGCACCCTGACTAAGACACATTGGGGAAAACATTTCAATAACCCTGTGAATGCATATAAAAATGCAGAATAGAATCGAATCGAATTGAATTTTTTAATGTGAATCATCTCGAATCGAATCGTTCTGAATTTGCAAAAAATCGTTCTTGAATCGAATCGAACACCTATGAATCGTCTCGGTCTCTGTTAGCGCATCAAAAAATAACCCAAAACTCAGTGTATACTTGCCTCACAGACATGAGAAATATAGCTACAGAAAGCTTGAACTGTCAAGTGATTTTCAACCAATTCAAGTGGAAAACAAATATTCTCAGATTATGTAATCTGTATAAAAAATGTGCATATAGATGTGTCCACTACTGCGGAGATGACAAGTCAGCATCGTCGACTTCATCTCTGTAGCCGAAAACACAGAAAAAATTATCAATAAATTATTTAAATGTTTAGACCATCTCCTTGCTGTTTTTTTCACAACACATAATCATAATCATTACTTTTGCCAGTACACTAGCTTTATGTGTGCATTTGAGCACTGATTAGGCCATGTATTATATAACGGCTCATTATTATGATTTATATGGCTTATTAATATACACAAGCGATTAGTTGACTGATTGTTTAAATGAAGGCTTACTAGTCAACTACAAAAAGTTGAGGAAAGCCCTAATTTATACTTATTCTTATTTTTATGGAGACAAAATTGGATGGATGGATGTATGGATGGAAAAAACATGGGTAACATAAAGGATAAACTTCACAGAGGAATGAATCGATGAATCTTAAAAAGAGGAACTCAGTGGATGGAGGATGAATGACATGCCCTAAAGCACTGCAGCCACGTCTCCGACTGCACTTTTATCACACTTCCAGATCAGCGGCAGGACATGGCAGTCATCTCGCCAGTGGCTTGTTTTCAATATTCAGTGTTTGGAGCTCTTAGAATGCTGCCGAGATGCTCTTGTTAGTCACCATGACAACTAGGAGCATGAGAGTAGCACTGAAATTCAGGAACAGAAGGAGGCGAAACGCGAACATCACAACAGAGTATCTTTCTCCCCTCCGCATGTGTAAACTGCATCTCTCATCAAGCATTTGTCAGCAGTTTTCTTTTTACTGGTGACACGGTAATGGCCAGAGAAAAAGACTCTTTCAACCAGCTCGTTTTTCATTTTTTTTTATTTTAGCCCGTCACTGCACGGGACGCTCGGCTCGTTTTTATGAGACATGTCTCATAAGTCTTTCCACTTCTGTCTTTGGGAGAAATTGCATTTGATATCTAATCCATAATTTATGACAGGCTCTATATAAGAGATTATGCTCATTTCAAAGCGTTGGTCGCAATGACGGCTACGGGCCCGCTTCTGGTTTAATGCCCCATTTAATAGAATGTGAGCGGTATTGCTTAGCCAAACTTCAATCCTCCGTCTTGAAATGGCACACTAAACACTTTTTGGAATACGGAATGAAGATTATGAATGACACTGCTCATTTTTCATGGCACATTTTTTTTTTCTCCATGCACACTGAGATCTGGCACAAGGGAATCATAATCGAGTTTACAAATCACTCTCAAACTTCTTCGATCCGTCACACACGATATCTGCTTTGGATCGGCAATTAAAGAAAACGTCCGATCCAGTGTAATTAATTTATCTCGCACTCATTTCGAGAGTGCAATGGAGAGCATGACAATCTTAACAACCTCGAGTCTGCGATGCCAGCACTCACACTTTCCTCGTTCCCTCGCTCTAGACCCCTGCAAGGTTGTCATAGCGACACAGCCATTGACATTACATGTGTTCCGCTAATGCCTTACATTGTGGGGTGAACAAACAACCTAAAGCACAGCACGTAGCGGAATACAGATGTCACTTGTGTCATCACAATGAAGACGAGAAAGAGAGAGGCAGGAAAAAGAGAGCGTGAGCCTGACACAAAATGGAAACGTAGCAGTGATGTACTGTCACACAGAATGTGAAATGAAAAAGCCTGGAGACACAAGGAAGAGGAAACAGGGGGGGAAAGTGTGAGGCGCACACACGCTAGGACAGGATAAGGAGAAATGTGGAATGTTTAAAAATCACAGGGGTGTTTAAACATCAGAAACATTTGAGGGGTTTTAATGTGTCCATTAAAGCGGCATTAGTATGGTGATGAGCAGAAGCACTGCCCTCTGCAGCTGTGTGTGTGTGTGTTTGAAAGAGAGAGTGTCTCAAAGCAGTTTTAATGTGGCTGTATACACTGGCAATATGGTTACCCTATGAGTGAAAGTCATGAAAAAGAAAGAAAGGCTATTCCAAAGCCTAGTGAGATCTAGGCAGGATTTTTTGGGATCATGGGCAGGTTCAAAAGTTAATTTTGAAAAGACCAAAAATGCTGTCTATGAAGGAATGTTCAAGCTTACCTGTGATGCCTAAAACTGCTTACTAGGCACATTTAACATGCCTATGATGCCCAAAAGGGTATACTTTGCGTGTACGCTAGCGTATGTGTAAAAAACCACAGTCGAACACACAGCTTTGCAAAGTATGCTTCACTTGACTATACACAGGCGTTTGATGCATGCAGTTTTGAGCAATCTCTTGCCACGAGTTGCAACCCATATAAATATATTTGTATTCTTTCATGCTAGAGTTGTACAAATGAGGGTACTTTCTAACCTCTTCGCACAATCTGTCGTCTATATAGGCCTCCGTTGTCGATGTAGCAGTCTGTTCTTTTTTTGCAGGATTTCTTCGACTACCTTGTGAATCGATGCCCCCAGGGCATGACATCCATACCTTGTGGATAAACTAATTACTGCAAAAAAAAATAATAAAAAATTAAATGCGCATGTGCGACCTGTGTATACAAGTATGTGTGGTAACAAAAATCCAGCAGTGCACATACAGTACCGCATGTACTCTTCTGATGATGAAATTCGCGTCACACGCACTGTACGCTAACCCTCACATACACGTAAAAAGTGAAGTATACTTTGGGCTTTAGGGTTATTTAGGGCTATCTACAGGTCCTTCTCAAAAAATTAGCATATTGTGATAAAGTTCATTATTTTCCATAATGTAATGATAAAAATTAAACTTTCATATATTTTAGATTCATTGCACACCAACTGAAATATTTCAGGTCTTTTATTGTTTTAATACGGATGATTTTGGCAAAAATCATCCGTTTTTTATCTCAAAAAATTAGCATATCATGAAAAGATTCTCTAAACGAGCTATTAACCTAATCATCTGAATCAACTAATTAACTCTAAACACCTGCAAAAGATTCCTGAGGCTTTTAAAAACTCCCAGCCTGGTTCATTACTCAAAACCGCAATCATGGGTAAGACTGCCGACCTGACTGCTGTCCAGAAGGCCATCATTGACACCCTCAAGCGAGAGGGTAAGACACAGACAGAAATTTCTGAACGAATAGGCTGTTCCCAGAGTGCTGTATCAAGGCACCTCAGTGGGAAGTCTGTGGGAAGGAAAAAGTGTGGCAAAAAACGCTGCACAACGAGAAGAGGTGACCGGACCCTGAGGAAGATTGTGGAGAAGGACCGATTCCAGACCTTGGGGGACCTGCGGAAGCAGTGGACTGAGTCTGGAGTAGAAACATCCAGAGCCACCGTGCACAGGCGTGTGCAGGAAATGGGCTACAGGTGCCGCATTCCCCAGGTCAACCACTTTTGAACCAGAAACAGCGGCAGAAGCGCCTGACCTGGGCTACAGAGAAGCAGCACTGGACTGTTGCTCAGTGGTCCAAAGTCATTCGGAAATCAAGGTGCCAGAGTCTGGAGGAAGACTGGGGAGAAGGAAATGCCAAAATGCCTGAAGTCCAGTGTCAAGTTCCCACAGTCAGTGATGGTCTGGGGTGCCATGTCAGCTGCTGGTGTTGGTCCACTGTGTTTTATCAATTACAACGAATTATAATCAATATATGATCAGTTCTAGCTTAATAGTTGTTTAGAGAAACTATCCAGTTTGTCCAGCAAACTGAAATATTTTTGGGACCTGGAGGATTTTTTTGAAGAATATTGGGCAGTTTAACTCCTCAAAACATCTCATGAACTCGTGAACAACCATCACAAAACATAAAAACATTTGTGGATCATCTAAGTAATGACACACAGTATTAAGAATCAAGGGTTCACAAACTTTTGAACTTTCTTGTGGACTTTATGTAAACTTCGTTTATGTAAAATATCTTACTCAGGACAGTACTAAATAAAAAAAATGACATGCATTTTGTATAATCCCTCTTATTTTGTTAAAATTATTCACATTTTCACAGATTCTGCAAGTGGTTCACAAACTTTCAATAATAACATGCTTCCCAAAACTGCTGCTTGTTGAAAAAGTCTAGATCAGATCATTCAAATACATCTATAATGCCAAAAAATGGTCAATGTAGGAATGTTTGAAAGCACCCATAATGGAACACTTTCATGTGTCTAATTCTTAAAAACGCTGTTTAGGAGCATTTAAACGTACTCATGATCACCAAAAATGTAGGCTACGGACATTCAATATGACAAAGCTGCCCAAAAATATGGTTTGGAGTAACTTCTACAAATGCATCTTGGTCTATGTAGGAATGTTTGAAAGCACCCATAATGTCCAAAAAAAAAAAAAAAAGATGCATGATGCCCAAAAGAGGCCTATAGGATTATCTAGGGCTATCTAGGCAGGAACGTTCTAACAATGCCCAAAACTGCTGTCTATGAATGTTTGACACACATATGCTGCCCAAAAAATGCTGCTTGTTGCAATGGACTAGGTCAGACCTTTCACACATATCTATGACGCCCAACAATTGTTAACTAATTAATTTTAATGCCTAGTAATTTTAATGCCTAAAAATGCTGTTTAGGAATGTGTAAATGTGCCTATGATGCCCAAAAATATGGTTTGCAATAACTGTAGAATCCTTCAAAGCATCTACTGTATGATTGTGGCAAGCAGGGTGGGGCCGAGAGCCGTGGGAACGGAGCGAGGTCGGTGGCGTAAGCGCTAATGAGCATCACCTGTGCACCACACCGGTCTCAAATCCCACGAAGGAGCTCCAGAAGGATAAGAGGAGGAGTGACGACAGTGAAGGACGAGAGAGCACCAGGCCTGGGACATTTATGTTGTGTTTTGTTATGTTTATATGCAGCAGCTGTCTTCTGTGAGGGGCTGCAGCTTTACTTTCATTTTGTTGTTTGTTTATTTTTGGATTAAAATTATGTTGAACGTTCGCCGGTTTCTGCCTCCTCCTTCCCTGAACTTGAACTTCATTACAACCATCCTTCAAATGAATCTATGATGCCCAAAAATGTTCTACAAAATGTTAAAACCCACCCATAATGCAGTCAGGATTCCCAAAAAATCTGTTTGTAAAAATGTTCAATGTACCTATGATACTTATGTAATTTGATTCCAAAATATTTGATTGCACCTAGATCTGTTTGATGCTCAAAAATTAAGCCTATGCAAGAAAAATTCACACACATCAATAATGCACAAAAATGCAACCAAAGTAAGAATGTTCTTATGTGCCTGTGATGTCCAGAAATGTGTCTAGATAAGCAACTCTCTAGGTTTTAAAACAACCAGAGAGAGAGAGAGAGAGAGAGAAAGTTGGCAAAGTTGGCTGAAGACGTCAATACTGCTGCGACATCCTGCATAGACAGCATGAGTTAATAAGAGGAAGTGGGCGTAAGAGTGAGCGAATGAGGGATGGAGAAGACCTTGAGTGAATGAATGAGTGAGAGTAAGATTGAGTTTGAGTGTGTGTGGGTGAAGCCGGGTGGCTGCGAGATCAGTTCCATTTGTGACAGTCTGTGATATTTCCCCCTGCACTCAGCACACCATAACCAATTATCCTATTTACATGCAAAACGACACTGCATGCGTGCCTCTTTAGAGCCGCCCGCAGGGGCAAGACGAGAGCGGAGAGGAAAAATGAAGGGATGAGACAGTGGGGGCCAACAAAAGGGTAGGAGAAAAGGATGGGGACAGGAAAGAATGAGTGCGAGGAAGAGCGAAGAGTATGAGATAAAGAGATGGAATTAGAGTGAGGGAAGTAATGTCGACATGATGAGAGAGGAGAGTTATTATGAAAGAGTGCAGGGAATGCACAGGCATGAAAGAGTGAGGGGACGTGAAAAGGAGGGGAAAAGAATGACAGAACAAGAATGAAAGAGAGAAAACAACCCAAAAAGAGGGTGAAAAAGTTGAAAGGAGAAAGGCAATGAAGGGTGAATAACAGTGGGCAGGAGTGCAGGTGAGTATTCATCACACTCCATTAGCTTAGGCAGTAACAAAAAGTTAGCAGTAGGGGGCAACAGGTCTGTTGCAATATGCTTATTCATAGTAATGCCAGCACTCTTGTCTCCTGCCTCTAATGACTGATTTGGGAACAGCTCTTGGCATATCTGCCTCCATGTTTAAAGGGAATAACTGTAATATACTGCTCCCAAAGTAAACAGCCATACGTGCAACGGTCAAACCTGAATAATATTCAGTAACCGTGGCTGTAATCTGTGAACTTGCCCCGTTGATTGGACTGTGGATCATGCTGGATGTGATTTCATTATTTTGTCAACTCAAAAGTGGACTTTAGATTAATCATATTAATAAAAGATGCTATATTATCTAACTGACCACCATTATACAAATCAATTTAACTTCACTAAAACATGACCACAAGCTCAAATATCAAACATTGGTGCTTCATAGCTCAGAGAGCTTGAACAATATCATAAACCACAAGAGACATGAATTTCACCATACCTGTCATGAAATATCTTCAGGACATATTTCATTTGAAGATCAAAAGAAATAGAAATTATATTTTGCTTAAAGAAAATGCAGCCTATTTGTTTCACTCAAAAATATTGTCATCAATTACTCAAGGTGATATTTTTAATACTGCTTTTGTCCATACAATTAAAGCTAAAGGTGTTCAAGGGAACATTGTCTTTGCATTGTGACACTATTTTCATGACAATTTCCCCCAAAATTCTCATTACCACAATGTGGCAAAAAAAAAAAAAATCTTGTTCATTACCATATAATGAAAAAAATAATGGTATATTATTTAAATTGTAAGGTAATTTAATGAGAACCTAATGAGAATCATGTTTGAAAATAATGAGAATAACAAATAAAATTGAAAGTAAAATATCCTGATATATTGCTGTAATGAGAATATGGAAGGAAAATATGCTTATTTGTCATGAAAATAATGTCGCAGTGTCACAATCTTAATGGTCCTAAAAATAGGCAATAGGCAAAGAATAATTTATATTTTTTATATTTATTTTTGAACTGAAATATGACAGCCATGTTCTTTGGAGACTCATCCATCCATTTTAGAAAATTAATTAGAGAACAAAAAATATACTCTGTGACTCCATTGCTTCAACCCACATAAAGATTGAATACAAGTAAGCTCAAAGGCAGTTTGCAATGATTTTAAAATAAGGAATACAACAATTAAACGAAAGAGAAAAAGTCCTGTATGAAAACACTCGTAAAGAATCTATAGAGGTGATTCCGTGCTCAGTGCTAATGAACAGAGATCAATGGGAAAACCTTGAGCAAAATATAGTAGCAAGTCTTAAAGTGTACAGGCTGTCCACTGGCTCCCCTGAAGGAATTGATGTTGCAATACTTTGAGGTAGAGAAGCAAATCCCTTTTCAGGCAAAGAGTAGAGAAATTAACTTTAAAATATGGATAACTTTGGTTAGACCTAATATGCAGATGTCACATCAAACAAAACCTGATGATTGATAATCGTGCTAGTAAAGTGGGCTTGAGAGAACGTCGCTCAATATGGAAATGAAATGGCAGGGTCAGCTAACCTAACCTGATGGCATGTTTAAGTGATTGACTTTCGAAGGTGCTTAAAAGATTTATGATTCCCTTAGTTCATGCCTGAGTGACACAAACACTTCCGAGAGAGCTCCCCCCACCATAAAAGACAAGTCAACGGTGATGTTTGAGGCCAGATTTTTTTTTGGAGACCGAGTGATTTGTGAGAAGTATGACTGGCAGGCAGCAAATCCCTGCAGTATGGGCTGTCAAACACAAATCAAACGCAGGTTAAGGGCCTGTGTGTGTGACTGAACACATGTGGCCCTTTGAATTTTGCACTGCAAGAGATGAAACATTTTGCCGCTCATGATGCACCCGGTTTAGGGCCATTTCCTCTAACAGTACAAAGTCAATGTAGTGTTCATACATAATTAACACCAGTGATGCACAGCCTGAAATAAAGAGTTTGAGTTTGTGTTAGGAGTCTGTGGAGAGATATTACAACCAAAAAGTAATAAATATTTATCAAATGAATGCTTTAACAATTTTAAATTGAACGGTCTGGACTGCATTTGGGTCAGTATACTTTTATTCTTTTATTCTTTCAAATGCAGGTGGATCATGTGCAANGGAAACAGACAACACAGGGTTTTGATTCAGTCATCACAGTCACACTGTTTGGCACTATCTTTGAATTTTGCACTGCAAGAGATGAAACATTTTGCCGCTCATGATGCACCCGGTTTAGGGCCATTTCCTCTAACAGTTCAAAGTCAATGTAGTGTTCATACATAATTAACACCAGTGATGCACAGCCTGAAATAAAGAGTTTGAGTTTGTGTTAGGAGTCTGTGGAGAGATATTACAACCAAAAAGTAATAAATATTTATCAAATGAATGCTTTAACAATTTTAAATTGAACGGTCTGGACTGCATTTGGGTCAGTATACTTTTATTCTTTTATTCTTTCAAATGCAGGTGGATCATGTGCAAATCATGGTTAATAAAATAAATAAATAACTCGTCATGCTGCTTAAAGACCAAATAGATTTATTCGACATCAAGGCAGAATACATCCTTCCGACAACGATGTATTCTGTCCCCTATGCCATTTCTCGTAGTGATGGTCTTCATTATGAGAAAGTCAACTGATTACATTGGGGCTGGCATCCCTTGGACTGACCATGACTACTTGGCCAAACTGGAGTTTGCGGACGATGTAGCGCTAATTGTGGAAGACGATCTGCAGCTACAAGTAGCCACGACACGCCTGACCCAGGAAGCGACAAAGGTCGGATTGCGAATTAACACCAAAAATCAAAGTCCATGCCGGTAGACCTAGCGAAACCTGGAGCATGTCGGCTCGCGTTCGGAATAAGGTAAACGCCTTTCACCATCGACGCCTCCGCTGTATCCACAAGATACGCTACACTGACCAAATCCGAAATGAAGTGGTGTGGCGACGAAGTGGATTCGACATAGGGCTGCACGATTATGACAAAAATCATAATTGTCGATTATTCCCTTGAAATTGCAATTGCGACTATTAATTACGATTATCACAATTTACATTGAATGATTTGAATAGCTTCATACCATTGTTTGAAGCAACTGCATGCCATATTTTTATATAAAAATAAAAAACACTGAAACACTGAAAACACTCTTCCTGAATTTTTTTATTGCTTTTCTATAGCATTAAGCCTCAAATGTCAATTGTACATCGATTTCGTTTCTTCTTTAAATAATAAAAAAATTTTTTTACATATGGGCCATTTTCCGCAGCGGACATTTATTTTGATGGTGCTGAGAACAGCTCAGCCAGAGGCTGAACACACAGTGCTCGCATTCTCCGGCTTCATTAGTTTACGATCTGTTTAACAGTCCTGCCTAATACGTTATTAGATAGAACTTTCATACAAAGAAAGTAGACAGTACATGAGAAAAAGTATTAGCTTTTGCCATGTGGTTGATGCCCAATGTCGCTAGCTGAGCAGAAATACATATTCATGTTTGGCTTGGTCTGCTCAAAGTCAAAGGATTTTCTCCTTAGTGTAAGTTTTAGAGGGCCATCTATCACTGTTTTGCGTGTTTTTAGAGTTAGTTTGTGGAGTAAATATATAGGCAGTGTACACAGCTTTTTAAAAATGATGGGTGCTGATGTTTCACGTGCGTTCGACCAATCAGCATACACTTACGTCACTGGTAGTTCCTTTTGTGCTGGGTTAGACCTTTTACACTCTGAAGTAGTCGTGATTAACCCTCCCACAACGTAACATGCTCTAAACACCTCTTAAGCACGTAGAATAATGTAAGTAGATATTTTTTGTAATCACGCCTTTGACTAATTACGAAATCGTGGCATCCGTAATCGTAATTGCGATTTAAAATTTGATTAATTGTGCAGCCCTAATTCGACAGGCTGGACGTCATAGTTGAGGAACGCCGGCTTCGTTTGGCAGGGCATTTCTTCCGCATGCCATGGCAGCCCTCCTTCAAGTGGCCATGAACTGGATCCCACCAGGTGGTAAACATGGTCGTGGTCGCCCCTGTATCACCTGGTGCCGCACTTTCACAGCCGACCTTAAACTCATTGATACGTCGTGGGATGAAGTCGCAGCCACTGCGATGGATAGATGTAGATGGAGAAAACTTGTCGCCCGATGTGTTCGTAAGCATGGGAGGAACTAAGTCTAAGATCATGTGCAAATCATGGTTAATAAAATAAATAAATAACTTCGTAAGCATGGGAGGAACTAAGTCTAAGATCATGTGCAAATCATGGTTAATAAAATAAATAAATAACTTGTTCGTGATTATCTAAAGACCTCACGTTTTGTGGATTCAAATTTTAGCTTGGATGCCATTTTATATGTTAGTGTACTCTTAATACTCTTTAAAGATCGTCATGCTGCTTAAAGACCAAATAGATTTATTCGACATCAAGGCAGAATACATCCTTCCGACAACGATGTATTCTGTCCCCTATGCCATTTCTCGTAGTGATGGTCTTCATTATGAGAAAGTCAACTGATTACATTGGGGCTGGCATCCCTTGGACTGACCATCACTACTTGGCCAAACTGGAGTTTGCGGACGATGTATCCATGGGAGGAACTAAGTCTAAGTAAGTCTAAGTACTCTTAAATATTGACAGAATCTGCTTTTAGTGGATATGTGCATTTATTTAGTCTTTCTCTACAAGAAAAACGAAAACCAAAAATTGAGGACTCATCCAGTACTACACAGATTTTCAACCAATCAAATTCATATTCATACTATAGTTCTTCTTTCTTCTTATTTTTGAATGAGACATGGGTGTACATCAAACAAAGCCATGAACTTAGCAGCAAGCTTTGCTTACCTGATCCTATCTGGCACCCTCTGGGTTTGATTTCCATCCATCATGCAGTTCCCAGCGAAGCTCGTCCCTCGAGCCCCAGCATACTCCCTACGCAAAGCCATAGCACCGTGCGTCAGTACCGACACACCCTTTGCAATTCGTCGTCGTGGCTCGTCCCTCCATCCCTGTGGCCTCACAGCGAACAGAGCCTTGGGTAGACCCTCAAGACCAAGTCCTGACAGAGCCGGGCCCACTGCAAACCACATATGTGAGGGAGTAGCCTGCCCTGATGCCCATGCAGCCTTAAAAATGTGCTCCGCCTCTTCCTGTGAGCAATACAGGAGTCGTACCTGTAAAGAGTGGTAGAGCGAGAATAGAATAAGTATTCAAAGGGACCACTTTTTGCTTTTAAAGTCAACATAAAATCTAAATGTATTTACTTATTGCTCATTCCTGGTTTTATTGTGCACAATGATTATTGCTGTAAATTATTGCAGAGAAAAAAAGTCTTTGTAATGTTTAATAAAATTGGAATAACTTGATCTACATCTTTTCTCATTAAATATCCTGATTTACTCTGAAATATGTCACATTATGGAAGAAAAAGAAAGTTTGGAGTTTATAAAAACATCCGTGGTCATGCTAAGGATACTGAAGAACACGAATATCATTCGAACATGAATATCATGTCATGTCACAAGCAGAAATAATGAACACTTTACAGTCATCAAGCTCAATAAGCTCTTTCTGGCTGCTCATGATACTTCTATGATTTCAGAAATTGAACTATCGGAACAGAGTGATCCGGTCAGCTGGTTATTCATGCACTAGCACGTGTTCTTCAATATCCTTAGCATGACCGAGGGTGTATTTATGAACCTCAAACCCGGGACATGGTGTATGAGGGCTTTTTCCACACACATTTCAGAAAAAGGTCAGAGATGTCAGACATCTTAAAATTACTTTGATGTGTAAGGGTCTTGTTTTTCTTGTTGGAGATGTGTTGCTTATCCTACTTGTAGACATGTAGCCACAGGCTCCTGACAGGAAGATAAAACTACTCTTGAGGGTTGTTGACTGGTGACCTGCAAACCTCCAAAACTATTCTTACAGTATAACAACTGTAGCAAAAGTAGAAGTGTGGAATCAATAGACCTTCGAGCAGGGGCAAGACTAGGACCTGGCTATTGAACTACTCCCCCAAATGTTTTTTTTTTTTCCTCCAATGGCTGTGGGTCTTATTTCCTTATAAAAAATAAATGGACAGTTAAAATAAACTTGCAAAAAAAAATCTGAAACAATATTCTCATCAGTGTTCTATCAGCTCTTACTTACATAATTCAGCATACTTGTGATATTTGTCCCTTTGATTTTTAGGGATTTTTTTCCCCCTTTATGAACAGATTTTTTTTTAAATAAACATTCATATTTTATGTCAAATTCTTACATTTTAATAAATAAATTCACTTATAATAATAAAAACACTGAAGGGCGGTTACCAATCAAATGAAACCAGTATCAACAAAATCCATATTTCCACTGCAGAGGACAGCTGCATCTAAAGTGGTATTTAAATGTATATACACAGACTGTTTAATGAAGCTTAGAGGTGGCATGAATGCATTTAAATTGCAACTGCATAAATAAAGTTATGAGATTAACGTTTTAAATAAAATTGTCTAAATATGCAAATATAAAATGTTGGAAAAAATTATAGAATACTTTTAAACAAAAAAATTAATTAAAGCACCAGTAGGCGGTTCATTCAACTGAGTCATTCCAACAGCTGATTCAATCAAGAATGAAACAAGTGACTGTCTTTCTGAATGGGTCATTAAATCATTGACTCACCCGATTCATTCAAAAACGAAACACTGCAGTGTGTTGCTCGGACACTTTGTTTGGAACTACTTTTGTTGACAAAATAGAGCAAAACAAAAAAAAATCAATATTGTCAGAGATATTGTGAAAATCAAATTGCGATGATATATATCACTTCAGACATTCGTTCAAGGCCTCTGTAATTTTAATATGGTAGCGTAAAAGTTTTATTTGTAGCCCTGTTTGAATTAATGCCTTTACAGACATGACATTTGCTTTTCTCTCTTAGAGTCACCCACAAGATCCTCAACCCCCAGCATATGCATTGATACTTTTTCACTCTCTTCAACTGACCATAAAGAGACAGAGAGCAGTGCAAAAATCAGCAAGGGCCAGCAACAGCTTTAGCATAGACGCTGATGAGGCAAAACAGGTATGTATGCATGTGTTTTTCTTCATGATTTATTTGTCCATGCTCTCATATTTCTCAAGAGGCTGAGAGTATCCTCAGCTGACTCCTTCTACCTCCAGGTACTAGGCCTAGGCGGTGAGTGCTACAATGAGAGATCTGCCGCTGGACCAGTCCTGGTGAACCTCTCATTCCTCAGCATGCTCATTCCCCCTGGTCGAGTTTCCAGATGAGTTTAGCGGCTAACCCACTGGCGAGCTTAATTTCTCATTCAGGGATCGAGAGGAAGATGAAGTGTCACACCTAGCATCAGAGGGTGGGCTTTATGCGCTCTGACGTTGATGACTCGTCTGTACTGCCGCCTTTGGGCGTGACAGCGCAGTCTGAGGCTGAGGCAGAGTTGGCAGCCGTGCTTTCCTAGGCAGCCATGAGCATTGGGCTTGAGTGGTCTCTTCCACCCTGTCCCAAGCACTCATGGCTGGACGATTAGTTCTTGGCGTCACGTTATGGCTATCCTGCAAGTCTACCAGGCCAAAGTGTTGAAAGACCTGGCAGGGCAGTCCTGACCCAGAGGTAATGCAGGAACTGTGTTCAGCCACCGACTATGCCCTCTGGGCTACGAAGATGATGGCACAGGCTCTGGGTCGCGTGATGTCCGTTAGTGGTCCAGGAGTGCCATATTTGGCTCAACCTCGCAGAGATGTGGGATGCGGAGAAAGTGTGCTTTCTCTATGCCCCCTCCCAAGGCAGCCTGTTCGGCGACACTGTCTCACAGCAGTTATCACCAGTGAAGAAGCAGATAGAGGTGATTAAGCACATCTTGCCTCGACACGGGTCTTCCTCTAGACCCCTGTTAGCCCAAGCTCTGGCTGCTCATCGCCGAGGGTGGCCTGCAAAAGCTGCACTGGTCCTGCAACAGCCTGGACCGGCAACTAGACCCCAGAGTTCCAGTAGCAGGAAAGGTGGCAACGCCCGCCTGTCGTCAGGGTACTAACCCCCACAAGGTGTCAAAGCATTCCTGAGATGGGCGACCCAGGGAAGGAGAGGCTCCAGACCTGTTTACCCTGGCCAGGGCAAGCCTCACTCCCATCAGAGGGGGGATTGAATCATGGTCATTAAAAGAGCAATTTCCTCTTTCCCTGGGTCACACACACACACAAAATGCTCATGGCCCTCATCTTCTGGGGGGGGGGGCTTCCCCCGTTTACGAGTCTGCTCAGAGCAGGTAAGTGTGCCGAGTATTGATGAGGCCCAGCCTCCTTGACCGTCACAAACCACCGCCACAGTGGACCCAGGGAGCAAGGTAGGCGCTTCAGCACATCATTCAGCATGAGTAACGAGAGGGTGGGAAAGAAAGGAGGTGGGTTGAGACCAATCGCAGATCTGCAAGTTTTGAATTGGGCCCTGCACAAGCTTCCATTCAAAATGCTCATGCAGAAACACATTCTTTCATGCGTTCAACATCAAGATTGGTTCACAGCGATAGACCTGAAGGATGCGTACTTTCATGCCTCAATACTTCCATGGCACAGACATGTTTATACGGTTTGCCTTTGAAGGTTGAGCATATCAGTATATCCCCTTCAGACTGTCCCTGTCTCCTTGCATCTTTACGAATGTCGCAGAGGCTGCCCTTGCCCCCTCTAAGGGAAGTGGGTATTAGCATTCTCAAATACCCTGATGACTGGTTAATCCTACCTCACTCGCAAGAGTTGCTGTGCGCACAGGGACCTGGTCCTCAAGCACCTAGCCCGATTAGGACTTAAAGGTCAACTGGGTGAAGTTCTCCCTCCTGGAACATATGGCTTTCTTTGCCGCATTCACGCCATTGGGATTGATGCACATGAGACCACTTCAGCATTGGCTTCAGGCAGGAGTCCCGAGATGGGCATGGCGCTGTGGCACATCACGTTACCATCATGCCAATCTGTCGTCGTTTATTCAGCCCTTGGTCAGACCTTGTATTTCTACGGGCAGGAGTTCCCCTAGAACAAGTGTCCAGGTGTGTTGTTGTCACAACATACTCCTCTGAGACCGGCTGGGGCACTGTATGCAATGGGCACACAGACTCGGGACAGTGGACAGGACCCTGACTGCATTGGCACATCAACTGCCTCAAATTGTTGGCTCTGCAACTAGTTTTGAGGAGGTGTCGACCATTTATTTAAGTCAAACACGTGTTGGTCCAGACGGACAACACAGCGACAGTGTTGCATGTCATAACTTGCCCACCATCTCAGTGGAGTCAGCAGTGACTGAAGTCACGCAGCTGATCCGCCCCCCTCGGCACAGATGCACTGGCACATAGCTTGCCCCGGGGCCTGTGCAAGTATGAGTTTCCCCCAGTGAGCCTGACTGCACAGTCAAGGAAAAGAAAAACATGTCCTAATGGTCACGCTCTACTGGCCCAACCAGACTTGGTTCTCGGAGCTCAAGCTGATGTTGTTGGCTTCTCCCTGGTGGATTCCCCTGAGGAAGGACACCCGTGCCCAGAACTCTGGAACCTCCATGTCTGGTCCCTGGACGGGATGAAGAGGAATTCAGAGGACCATCACCAGCAGTGTTAGATACCATGCCTCTTCACTACATGGTGTGCTTCCTGAGGTGAAGACCCACGGACTTGTGGCATTGGGTCAGTGCTGTCTTTTCTTCAGCGGTGCCTGGAGAGTCACCTGGTGGCCTCCACCCTTAAAGTGTAGTTGGCTGCAATAGCGGCTCATCATGGCACAGTGGTTGGCAGCTCCTTAGGAAAGCACGACCTGATACTTCGGTTCCTGAGAGGTGCACAGAGGCTAAACCCTCCTAGACCTCGAATGGTGCTTCATTAGCAGACATTTGTAGAGCTGCGGGATGGGCTACACCCAACACCTTTACTAGATTTTATAGTCGATGCATGAAAACAGTTTTGTCTCTAGTCTTAGGCAATAAGAGGTCAAACTCAGACAAACTGGTTGGATGAAGTACTCGCATTAGAGCCTTTCCCCAGGTGATAATGTGCGCTTTTTAGGTCCATTAGAGTTTCCTTTGAATGGTGAACCCTAGGAACTAACTACCAGGCCCATTACTCATGGTATGCCTCTTTTCAGGTGAGCCCTTGTAATCTGGCTAGTGCTCTGAATGTAGTGGTTTCCTAACAGTGACCCCATATGATGTATTCTTCCACTGTTCAGTTTCCCTCTCTGTGAACCCAACTGCCACTGAGGGGTTGAGATGCCGTCTCGGCTCCTCATAACAAAGCTGAAGTGTGTGTGCAGCCGGGGTATGGCATGGCATGCAAATTCCACATGCCAATTCCACTGGCTTTTTCTGAATACGTCAGAGGTGTTTGGGGCTCTCAAGGGCAACCCCTAGTGTCTGTATTTCAACACAACATCTCTGTTCCCTCCATCGGGGAATGAGGGAGACGATTTCCTTTGTACAATTCTTCTTTTGTGTTCTAATAAAGAAGTCACATATCTTGGATGACCTAAGGGTGTATCAGCAAAGTTTCATTTTTGTGTGAAATATTATGAATGAAGTTGTCCTGTCACAGTAATAAGCAAAGCATTATACCAACTGGTTTTATTTTGCACACATTGGGTTAAGGTGTGTTTATCTAGGGGTTTTTATTTGTTGTTGTTTGTTTTTTGATTAAAGGGTTAATTCACCCAAAAATTTAAATTCTGTCATTATTTACTCACCCTCGTGTCGTTCCAAACCCGTAAAACTTTAGTTTACCTTCATAGCACAAATTTAGATATTTTAATGAAATCTGAGAGATTTCTGTCCCTCCATTGACAGTCCATGCAACCACTACTTTTTAAAGAGATCATAAAACTAATCCGTATGAATTGAGAGGTTTAGTCCAAATTTTCTGTAAAGGACAGGATCGCTTTATGTGATGAAGAGATTTAATTAAAGGTGCAATAGGAGATTCTTTTCAGAAACATGTTTTGTTATGCTGGTTGAAAGTATCCTCATATCCTGATAGCAATCACTATGTTAAGTGGTCTAAATGTATTTTTATAAATATATATCAACTGTGGAAGGCATAGGACCATAAAATGTTCGTTCAAACATTGCATTCGGTCCAAACAGCCCGATAGTATGTGTCACTGTCGGTCAACGTGTGTTTGCATACCACTGCGCAGCCTGTTCACACAGGCATCATACGACATCAGAGCGTTTCTTGTACGCTGTGCAGATTCAGCACATGAATGACAGGCAAACAGCAACAACCTATCTTTCCCTCTGAACCGACAACAAGTGGCACTGTAAAAGTATCCAAAAGAAAGAGTCTTAGAAAGGGCTACAATGGAAAAAGGCTGGATTGTTAAAGAGCTAAAATCACGAATTAATATCGGTGTTGCTTTTCCAAGCTGGAGACAACTGCGGGAGTTAAAGGGTCTGAAAGATGATGCAGTGGTTGCAATATTTATTTAATATATTTATATAAGTATATAGTATGATTCGATTGATTCGATGATTCGATTTTGATAGTAACACATAATGTAGCATATGTAGTTTGTGTACCTTTACTAATTAGCTCAACGACAGCAGCACCCAGCATCTAATCGGATCTGTTTCGACCATTTGTTTTTGAGTCTTGCTACAAACAATGAGTAAAACGTCTTGTTTCCTCCTTCAATGAAAACACCCTCAGCATCGCTGCAGGTAATGTGTGTGCCATCTTTAGCACAAAATATAGTTTAATGTTGTTCCTTTGCTTGAAATTCTGGCAATGTTTTGCTGAAATATTATCGCCTTTCTGGTTCTAAAAACAGTGATGTGGTTTATTTTGTTCTCAATGCTGCTAGTTTTTCATCAGTTGTCACGTTAGAAATGTCCAGCATATCCATTTGCTGCATTTAATTCCGTTTTAAAAAGATGTTTACGTTCGTTATTGTAGTACTGTCATTCATTGTACTGTAAAGTTTTGAATGAATGACACAATGTAATCCAATAAGGTTGTCTCTGGTCGTCTTGCTTCTGGTCTGTGCGCGTTCATGTATTTTGAAGGCGTGGCTGTGGAAGGCGATTTGCAGGGAGAATGGGACGTACACTTTCAATGCTAGCAGGCTACAGTTAGCATTTTCCTTAGAACACCTACCGCACCTTTTATTCACATATACACTACCTAAAGTTTAACTTTAGTGTGGACCTATATAAACACTGAATAAGTGTTAATTTTCTCACTGTGAGTGTAAATTTGACACTTTAAAATTTGCTGTGATGCATGTTTATTTTATAATTGATAGGAAAGCGTGCAGAACATATTTACATATTCACCTAAACACCTCCCTCAGCAGTGTGGACAGCATCGGGATGTTGGCTAACAATACACTGCTGGTTAAATTTTTCAAACTTTTTTTTATCCCCTAAGCGAAGAACTAAAAAGAACTGCGCCCTGAGTATATCAGGGCCTTAAGTATGAGGGGTCGTATAGGCCATAATTATTGAAAAGCCTCTTACAAATACTAGTGAAAGAAAAACTGATCAACATTAGTGAAATTCATTCATACACATTACTGAAAAATCCCCTTACAAACACTAGTGAAAACATTGATCAACCTTAGTGAAATTCATTCATACGCATTACTGTAATGAGAAAAGATTTCAGTAGATGATTAGAGCGAATTTCACTTGAAAAGGAAGCTGTGGCTGCACTTCTGTTTTAGGCATTTAGGCAATGGCGGATAGTCGCAAATACACCAAGTTGTATGGGAAGCCATTCACACCGAAAGTCGGACGAAACAGTGTGCTGTTACAGAGCTTGCACCGCGCTGTTCGTACTATGGAAAGCCAAAAACACCAGAATTGGGACGATACAACGCGGTGTTACAGAGCTCATGCTGCACTGTCATGTCATCTGTGCGGTTCAATGGACCAAGCCGACTTGTCGGTCAGCGCAGTGAGGACCTGTTTGCTAGCACCACCGAACGGACAACGTGGCGCAAACTTATCTCACCAGCGCGGCACTGAACAATTAAAACAGCACAGTGCAAATCACAATTACTGCTCTGCAGAATTTCAACTGTTTTCCCCTTTACATAAGAAAATGAAGATAAAGAGAATTAAGTTATACATTTCTTTTGCTTATTTTGCTTATCTTTCATATTAGTAGTACATATAAACAAACAGAATTGTTCATTAGGCTACTTATAGGGCGCAAGCTCTGTAACCACATCCCACTTTTGCTGTGGTTGGCTTCCCATACATTCAGTGGCATTACGCGCTAGTAAACACGTTTCCCCTGCGATGTCGAGTCGGTCGCGTGGCCTGGTCCATTAAGCCCCACCGATGTCAGCGCAGAGCACGCCGTTTCGTCCCACTTTCAGTATGAATGGCTTTCCATAGTTTGGTTTCCTATACAAGTCGTTCAACTATCCGCCATTGCCTAAATGAGTTTGTGAGATACGTGCCAAATTAAAAGGAAGTATGGCCACAGATTCCTTTTCAAGTGAAATTAGCTCTCATCAACTAATGAAATCTTTTCTCATTTCAGTAATGCGTATGAATGAATTTCACTAAGGTTGATCAATGTTTTCACTAGTGTTTGTAAGAGTCTTTTTCTAATGCGTATGAATGAATTTCACTAAGGTTGATCAATGTTTTCTCTAGTGTTTGTAAGAGTCTTTTTCTAATGCGCATGAATGAATTTCACTAAGGTTGATCAATGTTTTCACTAGTGTTTGTAAGAGTCTTTTTCAGTAATGCGTTTGAATGAATTTCACTAAGGTTGCTCAATGTTTTCACTAGTGTTTGTAAGAGTCTTTTTCTAATGCGTATGAATGAATTTCACTAAGGTTGATCAATGTTTTCACTAGTGTTTGTAAAAGTCTTTTCAGTTATGCATATGAATGAATTTCACTAAGGTTGATCAATGTTTTTCGTTTCAGTAATGTTTACAGTATAAGAGGCTTTTCAATAATTATGACCTATACGGCCCCTCATACTTTAGGGTTGCAAAATTTCACCACTGTTTTTTAATACACTAAGTGAAAGTTTTGAATTCGGATTTCAATTCAGCTCTTTATGCTTTATTTTATTGCTTTATACAAGCATTGCAATTCTGCTACACTGGGTCTCTGAGGGTTAAACACTTATGAAGAGGGATGACAATGGAGCAGTTTACAATTTATCATCATGCTGGTCTTTTTGTTAAATCTTATAAAATAAAATATAGCTAGTAAGCTTATGCTTTAAAGCAAATCACTGGAGGCAGAGTTTTTACATTTATAACAAAGCTCGCCGATAACATCTGCACTTTGATGTAGTGTTGTCTGTTGAGCCCTTACAAAAACCACACTGACGTTTAATCACTGTGAGAAAAAAACAGAAAAGTTCCTATCGCATAGCATCAAGCTGACCCCAATTTTTTCCTCATTCTTTTCCATGCGGGAACCATGACAGCCACTTTGAATGTGCTCCTGTATCAGTCACTGATTAGGGGCTGAAAGTCTGGGTGCTTGGACACTGTGGAGAATTAATCAGTCAAGTTGTTGAACGTAGAGGATGTCTGCTGCCGTGGCCAGTCCTGTGGGGAATTGAGTTGGCCACCTTTGGGTCAGATGGAAACTGTCATTTAATGTCACGCTGCTCAGTAACATTATGGATGTCATCTCCCCTTTCGTAGGTCACACGACCTCCTTCTCTTTGGGAGCCTTCACGTAAAGGCCAAAGTACGCAGGAGAGTGAGAGAGAGAGAGAGACTGAGAAGAGAAGAGAAGAGAAGAGAAGAGAAGAGAAGAGAAGAGAAGAGAAGAGAAGAGAAGAGAAGAGAAGAGAAGAGAAGAGAAGAGAAGAGAAGAGAAAGAGTGGAACGAATACACAAGCGATGAGAGAGAAGGTTAATCGAGAAATCAAGTTGTGAATATGGAGGAATTAACTTACAGAATGCATGAGAGGCTTTACCATATGTTTCTTATTTTGAATTTCTATAGAATAATTGCACAAGGCATTAGAGCTGTCTTCTCTCTTTTCATTGTCATATTCATACTTCTATAATTAACCAAGACTGATTTGGTAATACAATTGTTAATTGCAGTGAAGCCACTTTCAATTAAAATGGAAAAAATGAAATAGGATCTGGTGGACTGGGAATGATAGTTCAATGAAAGGAAAAGAAACATTGTAAGAGAATGAACTGGACAGTTGCAATTGAGTAAAAGAGCTGTAGTGCAGTTCACAAAAGGGATTGATTTATATGAAGATTGGAAAAAATGAACAGATTAAACCAAAACGTTGTTTGTGAACCCTTTGGAAATACCAAGATTTGGGCTAATTAAAGGGGACCTATTACACAAAATTCACTTTTACATGGTGTTTGAACATAAATGAGTGTTGGCAGTGTGTACACAACCACCCTAAAATGATAAAAATCCACCCACTCATTTTTTTAATCCCCATAAATCATAAGCAATGTCTCAGAACAAGCTGTTCGCAGGTTCTGTACAAAGTGATGTGACTGTTGACGGACACTGCCGTATTAGCATAGACCCCGCCCTGAGTGAGTACACTCACCAGTCCGCCATTGTCTCTAGCGACAAGAATGTCTGGTAAGCAATTGAGGAATTTTGTTGTTGGATGTAAGAGTAAACTTCATTTACTTCTGACATCTGAGCCGCTGAATGCAGTGGATTAGTTTTATTTTTGAAGGGAATGCGCCACGGATATAATATACACATGCGAATTCTGTCCCTGCTGTTTACGTTCGCAGACATATAATCATCTGTGTTTATGTGAACTCTGTGTTTTTGACAACCTTGTGTGGGTTTGACAGTTTAAAGGGATAGTTCACCCAAAAATGAAAATTTGATCTTCATCTGCTTACCCCCAGGGCATCCAAGATGTAGGTGACTTTGTTTCTTCAGTAGAACACAAATTATGATTTTTAACTCTAACCGCTGCCGTCTGTCAGCCGTATATATGCGAGTCAATAGTCACACAATTTATAAGAGTCAAATAAACATGCACAGACGAATCCAAATTAAACCCTGCGGCTCGTGACGACATTGATGTCCTAAGTCACGAAACGATCGGTTTGTGTGAGAAAACGAACAGTATTTATATAATTTTTTACCTCTAAAACACCACTATGTCCAACTGTGTTCAGCATTCGCTTGGTGATGTCTGATCGCGCTCTGACAACGGAAGTGATGTCTAGCACTCATTGAAGTATATGCGCGAGACATCACTGCCGTTGTCAGAGCGTGATCAGATTGTGTGACCATTGACTCGCATTATACGGCTGACAGACGGCAGCGGTTGCAGTTAAAAATCATTATTTGTGTTCTACCGAAGAAACAAAGCCACCTACATCGTGGATGCCCTGGTGGTAAGCAGATAAACATCAAATTTTCATTTTTGGGTGAACTATCCCTTTAAGCACAATAAAATGTGAAAGAGACGTTTAATACTCACGAGACGTGCCATCTGACAGCCAGCTTTATGTGTGTGTGCTTCAGATGCGTGCACTCAGAAAACGATAAATTAGAAGTTTAAACTGATATAGCTTTAAAGGGCATATTGCAGGTTAGAGCTTCAGTGATTCAATGTATAGAAAAATAATGTAGGAACTAAATTTTCTTTAAAATACACGTATAAATAAGCTATTTAGGCTTCTGGAGTCGTTTTTTGTAAGAAAACTTTACTTCCGCATCTGAAAAATGCCAAATCGGAAGTGACGTAACGGGAGGAAGTGCGGTCAATATAAACAATAGGAAAACAATGGATCGCAATGAAAGTTCGGACGCTGAGGAAATTGTAAATGTTTATTCACACTCATATAACAGACCACATCCATAATTAGCCTGCTATGCGGCCAAGAGAGCAGGTACAGGCCAGGATTAGACCAAATTGAGCTGTGGTGTGAGGAGAACAGGGCAGAGACTGGTGTTAGCGTATAGATACACGTTAGATAACGATATGTAACACTGTGCTCAGATCACAATATTGTACAGATTATTATCATGTATCAGGCAATAGCAAAACTAGTATTGGTCATCTAGGAGTATTGATTACTAATAACAGAAACTAATAAACTTTGATCAGGCATAACCTGTCACACAATCATGTCTCCCGCCGGCGGCCGAACCACAGACAGTATAGTGTTTTTGAACATGTTTCATGTTATTCTTTATTCATTAATTCTATGTTATGTTTATTCCGTGCACCTTCACTGATAGTGTGAGGATGCATATGATGTCGTGAGTATGCAGTTGAGTGAACTTGAATGTACATACATGGAATGAATCAGACTGGAGTATTTACATTTCCAGCACATAATTCAAAACTGTTTTGTGTGAGTGTGAGACTGTATGCATTTGCATACATAATTTGTATTCATCAGTGTTGAAATTGATTCACGTAAAAACGGTGAAGAAGCATCGTGTGTAAGTTTATTCATTTAATATAATCATTTACAGTAGTATTACAATGTTGAACTCGATGATAATCCTCCGGTTTAAAGTGAATGCGTTTATCGAAGAAGATGCAGAAGTGAAGTCCCGTCTCTTCACCTGCACAAAACACACCCCGGCACGGAAGATAGCGCAGTCCTTTTTCTTGTTAGTAAACCTCTGGACTTGATGTTCTGACAGGCTGGAGTTTGTGCAACCTCCACAAACACAATAACTTGCCATGACGATGATAAATTAAAATACAAAAACTACCGAAAACACAGATTCACGACCGCTGTTACTGAATACCAACCTACTCTGCACTGAGTCAACACAGAGCTTGGCGAACGACTCCATCTCGTGATGTAAAATGACGCGACGTTGAAAAAAAAAAAGCGTTTTTTACAGAGACTGTCACTTTATCTACTAAATTTGTGCCCTTATGTCCTGCAAAACCTTTTTAAATCCTGCAGTACCTTTTTATATGGTATTTTCGTACAAGGTTATATATTCATCTCGAAAAACCTGCAATATGCACTTTAAAATGCATGCAGATAATATACTTTAATGATGAAGAAGAACTGTAATGTCCCCGAGCGTGATCGTGATATAGATGATAATCAAAACCAAGCAGATGTCTTGTTAGAATTTGACAGATGTGAATGAAGGAAGCGCTATTCTGGATAGGGGTCGGGGAGCAGCAGCTCACTTGCATTTAAAGACACATGCACGAAAACAGCATGTTTTGCTAGCACTCAAAAATGGAAATTTACAAAATGGTACAAATAAAATGATCTGTGAGGTATTTTGAGCTGAAACTTCACAGACACATTCTGGTGACACCTGAGACTTAAATTACAAAATGGGGCATAATAGGTCCCCTTTAATGTATGCTGTCATAATAATAATAATAATAATAAAAAAACATCCAAAAAACCAATAAACAGATGTATAATTTTAATCCGGTCTGTCCAAAAAGTCAGACCGGATTAAAAATCTAGAAATCTTAGATTTAAAAAAATAGTATATTGATATACAAGAAAATGAAATAAAAATAAATAAATAAATGATTTGAATCTGGAAATTAACCATTTCAACTCTTTTTGGATTTAAAATTTTTTTTAGAAATACATAAATATTGAAATAGGCAGAAGAAAAATTAACTACCCTACATTATTTCTTTATCATGAATCACATGTAAATAAATTTGTAACATTGAACATGTGACTTCTTTGTACAGGCTGTCAGATGTTCTTGCTTCCATTGAAGCTCAAGATGCCCTTTGATCATGCTGGAGAACATGATCATCAGGTTTTACACAAACTTGTTGAGTTCAAGCAGCTGCTCGAGTGCTGCTGTCATTAAAGCAGAAGAGAGACAAACCAAATACTAAGACATTCTGAAATGTTTATGCTGATAATATAACTTGTAAATAAAATGTATTAAATTACAAAAGGATTCAAAATGGAGGCTTTTGTACTAGTGGTTTCAGTCTTTCAGTTTTCACTGCATTTATATTCCCACTCCTGACCTGTGCTTCATTCTCCTTCAGTAGCCTGCGGGTACGAGCCCCTCCCGGGTCATCGGTCAGGTTGAGCATCACCACACTCTTTCTCTCCCAACCGATGAAGGAGCCATCTATCATGCCTTCCACCATGGCCAGGAAATCTTCATAGCCATGGTGGCGTGTGGTAACCACAGAGAACGCTGTCCAATCAAACTCCTCCAGGACTTCAAAAATGACCTCCAGTTGCAGGCCAGTGGAGCACAAGAACTGCAAGTAGACGGAGCCGCTCTCCTGAAAGAATAAGAAAATTTGGAACATAGTTAAACTTTCCAACATAATATTTTGCATAAAGAGAGGCACTTCTAAAAGGTCTAGGGTATCATAGCCGGATTCCACTTCCCTTGGTAGCCTAAATTTCTGTTTGTAGTTTTAGATCAGTCGTCTACTAGCCCTTTGTTTCAGCATTTCTCATTCATTAGATATTTTTTCCTTCCCTCCATTTACCCTCTGCTTCTTACTCATTCAGATCAATACAGTCATTCTTAATACCCACACAGAATGACGTAAAGGATTCATTGCTATTCATAAGCCTGTGTTTCAGGTGACATTAGTGTCCTTGGCTGTTTTAGGATTCGAAACAGTCCATTCGGCCTCGCTTCAGCTCACCTCACTGTCTTTTTTCTATACCCCGGAAGGTGACCATTCCACTGTACAATCGAGGAGATTTATGACTCTGACATAAAGCCGTATTTCTGATAGTGAAAAATAGCAACGCTTAGTCTGACACTTGCTAATGCATCATAATCATGATCAAATATATCATGAATGTGGCATGACACCTGTTTTGTGCCTGCTGGTGACACTGGCCATTATATGAGAAGTGTGCCGCCTTTATAATTGACTTTATTTTTTGAGACGAGCTGAGCATGACCTCTGTAGATCTTTGAAGTATTATTTGTGGGCAGATGTTTTGTGTATCCTGCAGCTGCTAAAACAACACATAAGAGTCAATATTTTAATTGCACCGATGCAAATTACATAGAGGCAAATCATTCATTTCCATGTCAGACTTCTTACATCTGCATGTAAACAACATGATCTATAAAAAAAGCTTATAGAAATGCTTATATCTTATTGAAAACATTTCAAGTTTACATACATAAATGTAAGTGTGAAGTGCTCGGTGAGAATGAGGGGTTTGTGTCTTTACACTCTAAAAACTGCTCGGTTAAAGGATTAGTTCACTTCAGATTTCAAATTTCCTGATAATTTACTCACTCCCATGTCATTAAAGATGTTTATGTCTTTCTTTCTTCAGTCGAAAAGAAATTAAGGTTTTTGAGGAAAACATTCCAGGATTTTTCTCCATATAGTGGACTTCAACGGCTACCAACGGGGTCCAAATTGCAGTTTAAATGCAGCTTCAAAGGGCTCTACACGATCCCAGCTGAGGAATAAGGGTTTTATCTAGTGAAACGATTGGTCATTTTCTAAAAAAAATAAAAATGATATACTTTTTTTTTTACCACAAATGCTCGTCTTGAAGAGATATGACCATACAAGATGGCCCCCATTATAATCAACAAAGCTGTCACTGCACACAGGTACAGTGTAGACAGCTCGGTTGATCATAATGGAAGTGATCTCCAATGTCTGACACAAGGATTACGCAAGGTAAAGCTGTTTTTTTTCCCCTTTTTTTTTCTCTCTTATTGACATCCCTTTATAAACATGAATATTAGCTTAGGATTTCATACATTAAACTGGATTTAATCACATCTTTGCAAGTCTAAAATATATTGACTCCTTGGTTGTCTTTTCACAGATGTACTAATGTACTGGCTGAGCTCCTTAAAGCCCTACAATAAAAAAAGGTTTATAAAGATTTTATAAAATTTCACTATTTTGAAATAGCAAGTTGTCAATTTTATCTAAAATACATTATTGGCTTTTTTTAAGTTCACTGTTAATCAGTTTCTTTATAGATTTATATAATTATCAAACTAACCATTTTATGAGGTAAAATCAATGCAGAATTTGAGTATAAATGAGCTACCATCTGTGTTAAACGTGTAACCCAGCATGCTGGGTTAAATGAGCACCCCAACTTGTCAGATAAGATTAACACAGCATGTCTTCTGACTACTATTTACCCAACAGTGTGTTTAAAGACCACTAAAATTGGCTTGTTTTTTACCCAACATTTCTTTTTTTGAGAATAGACCTGAAATAATGATCACAACAAAATAGCAGTCATGACAACTACAAACAACTTGTTTACTCGCTGGTGTTAAGTTTTTCTTCATCTAGAACAGCTTTTCCATGTTACAAACACTTCCTATGCAAATAAAATCTCAATTAACTCCACAGTACTTTTCCCATATGAATAATTTCCCCCTAGGCGTTACCTTGGCAATCTGGCAGATTTTTTTTGGGTTTCATAATTACACTTCGACTGTTAGTATAGTCATGATACATACCTGTTAAATGTAAGCAGAGGAATTTTTAACATCTGTCAGCATTCAAGACAATCAGCATGCATTCCAACATGCTCATTACAATGCAACTGCCTCAAACATGCAAAACAAGTGTTCATACTGTGTGACCAAAGGATAAAGCCAGGCTATTACACTGAGTCTTTCAAATAATAACCAGACAGAGGAGCCGCAAACCTGATGAGCACAAAAATGTCACGACTGCAGAGTAGCATTAACCAAGCATAAAGGCTCACCTCCGCTCTATATTTAAATGAAGACCAGCTTGTAAAAGCCGAAAGAGCTTACAGTAGTACTGTAACTTGCAGCAGTGAAGCACTTAAATGGGTCAGGTTACATTTTCCTCAGGACTACATTTCCTTCAACTTCGTATTGGAATCAAATACCTTGATAAATTTGATGCACTAAAATTGGAGCAGGCATATATATATTATATATATATATCTTTTATTATATTTTACTGAGAGCAAGATGGGGGAGAGAGTCATCTCAAATCCTCAGATCTGTATGAAAAATTGAAAACAAATTAAATGGTCATTATAATTTATTGCGATTTTACAGGTTTTATAATTATATGAATATGTAGGCTAATAATAATAATAACTACCATATTTAATATCTTGATAAATACTATCCTGACCAATAACACGGCCATAGATTATAAATATTTATTATTATTATTAGAAGTAGTAGTAGTAGCAGCAGATTTCCTCCTTTTAAACTTGCATTTGCTTAAAACTGAAGAAATATGCAATTCTGCTTTTCTTTTTCATTGTTTTTACTGAAGGAGAATGAGTGCCTGAGGTGTTTGTGTTTTCAAAAGAATCCCAGTACTAACAGGCTTCAGTTTCTTCTGATGCTGCAGCTTTCATTTGGCTAAAATCAATCTACATTGAACACTTGAAACTAGATTTGCTGCATGCATCAAATGCATTGCAGGTGGGAAGGTTTAGATTAAATTGCAAAACAATATAGAATATTAAACACTACTAAACCAATTTCAGCTCTAAATTACCTCGGATGTAAATCTATATGTGCTAATGAAGTACCTTCTGTTAGTGATTACATTTTGTACATAGAGAAATGGAACAGCCTGCTCTGCATCCTCTCAGCAATCAAACCAAACACATCATATTTTTGGAAACGTATAGATCAAGTCTATATTGGTAAGAATATCAAAATCTATTTTCATTTTTTCCCCTCTAAAATGACCTATTTAAAAGAGACAGGAAACATTTTTTTTATTTGAACACTATTGTTTAAGCAGTGAAAGTTTAGATGCATTTGTGCCAATTTCTCATGCATTTCACATATTGATATATGAAGAGTCCAGCGATCTAAATGGCCTGCCTTCCTTGAGGAACACTTCAACAGCCATTAATATAATCTTTTTAACATTTGCCCACTTATAATCAGAGGTCACAGCCTTTGAAATTACTGGAATCCACAAAGACACATTTAGTGCAGTTGCTAGGGAGATTCGAAAGACTTCAGGATATATTGCAGTGTTGCATGAATGTCACACAGTTTATAGCGTAGCATGCACCATAATTGTGTAGCGTCCAAATCGTGCTGGTTTTATATGTGTTGCACTAGAGTTGAACCAGAAGTTGTGCATGTGCTAGCTTGTGCCCCTGAGACGGCAATAATCGTATGTACAGCATTATGTGCCATATTGAGGTCCAGATGGACTAAGTGGTGCATTTTATTTGATTTTATTCAAAAGCTTTCAGAGAATAAAATGGACCCTGGAAGGCTATGTTTACCAAAATCTGCTTGAAACTTAAGAAATATGCAATTCCACATTTCTTTTTCATTGTTTTTGGGGGAGTGGGTGCCTGAGGTGTTTGTGTTTTCAAAAGAATTCCAGTACTAACAGACTTCAGTCCCTTCTGATTCCACAGCTTTGATTCGACTGAAATCAATCTACATTGAACACTTGAAAACGGATTTTCAGCATCAGATTTCGAAGCTCATGCAGAGGATGCAAAGTGGCAAAACATTGGCAAAATCTACTTTCTTCTCGCACCAGAATATTTAACCACATTATGTAATTAATTACTGTCCTAATTAAACCAGTTAAGTGACTCCTTTGTGCCATGCTCTGGTTGGCGGTATGTGAAGTGGTAAAGGAAGTCTCTGGAGACATGCTCTGCGAAAGAGAGTTAACTCCATGACTCCAAACCCACGCTCTCACCAATCCACAACACATGAGCCTTTCTAAATGTAGTTAATTAAAGCCTAAGCAAGCAAATGAAAAAGTAATGTAATATTTTTCACAGGAGAGAAATATGCTGGCAGAGAGGATGTCTCCAGAGTGTGAATAAAACAACACAGGTAGCCTGAAACTTATTTGAGTTTAATTGGTCATCTTAATTATGCTGAAATTTTATTAAGTGGTAGGACACGGTGAATTTTTAGTGCACTGTAAAATGCGAGTGGAAGATACTGGCTACTGCAGAATGAATAATTTAAGTAGAGATTTTTCCAAACAAGCCAAGGCGGTGTTTGTTCAAATGAAGGAAAAAAGTGCGAGACAGACTGAGATTTTAAATATTGTAAATCCAGGGCATGAGTTGACAGCATGAGGCTTAAGTGACAAAAGAAACCTTCAAAAGGCCTCTGACTGAGTCATTTCTGAACATAATAGTTGTACCGGGTGTTTTTATGTACGAGTACACTTGCACACTGTAATCACAGAGCGGGTACAAAATACTACATACACCATCTTCACATGATTTTCAGTTGCTGATGGAACCTTACTATAAAAATACAATGCCATTTTAATACATAGTAGTTTACATTTAGATGGAATGGGCTTTAAGCTGTTTTTGTTGGAATGCATTGAATCAAATCCTGACAATCACTAAAATGTGTTCTGAAATATCCCACCTGTCTTTGTGACAGCCCTAGGCTCTATAAACATATGGGAGTGGCCCACACTTTTTCAGTCAATCAGGAATGCTCTCTTGCATCTGACATTCTGACAACTTAAGGGTAAAAGTTACAATTTTCTCAACTTATGGTCAAATGGAGCATCACTTTCGCAAACACTTGCATTTTTCCTCGATGTCAGGGGTGTCCAGTCCTGCTCCTGGAGGGCCACTGTCCTGCAGAGTTCAGCTTCAATCCCAATTAATTTCCAACTAATCAAGGCCTTACTATGCATACTAGAAACTTCCAGGCAGGTGTTTTGAAGCAAGTTGGAGCTAAACTCTGCAGGACAGTGGCCCTCCAGGAGCAGATTTGGACACCCCTGCTCTAAGGCCCCGTTTACACCTGGTCTCTAAATAAAGGTGTAAACAGGCTCTAAAATGTTTTGAGCTTGTCTACTTTCGACCACTTCCAGATGTAGTCGAAAATGCATTCAACCGGATTGCTTTCGTAGTGCAGATCTAACGTGGACATTCATTCGAACAGCCACAAAAGACAGCATATTCTCCACCAACTGACCTAACGCATAAATGCACTAGCCAAACGGGATTTAAACTTCATTGGCTGAAGACTCAAGTTTGGTTTGAAGACAAAAAAAAAAAAAAGAAAGTACCAAGTAGGCCTGCCGCGATTGATCGATATAATCGACTGCGTCGACGCTGATAATTAGTCGACTTCAATATTTTTAATCGACTGATCATTTTATATTATTTTACCTTTTAAATTTCGTTTTCAAGCTTTGACTAAAATAACAACCATTTCCTCCACACCACTAGTGTGAGCTAACGTTACGCGCATCACGTCAAAGTTTCGAAGGATGACGGGTGAAGCAGATCAAGTGCGATGTCAAACGAGTTTGTTAGCAGAAGTTTTCAAAGGCTGAAGGTTTGAAGTACTTCAGATTAGCTGATAATAAAAAGGTGGTTTCTACACTCTGGTTTCGTTGGCATGCCACAGCAGCACAAGCTCGATGCATGAACACCTGAAGAGGAAACATATAGGGGCTATTCTGGATGATGGGCCACCGGTAAAGGTAAAGCCACAGTCACCGTAAGTGTTTTTGTCCATTAAATTAACTCAGCCTTTGTAGGCAGAACGTTTTAAATCCTCTGTCCTGCTAAAGGGGCTGTTAACTGTTTTGCGCGAGCAAATGCAGGTGTGCGGCAAGCGCGCTATAGAAGCGACGCGAGCAACCGCAGCTCATGTGACTAGAACCAACCGATCAGCTTCGCCCTTTCCGTAACAACATCGAAAGCTCAGCCGAACAGCTGTACAGGGTGGGTTTTTATTTCTCTTCTCCATAAATATATCTAGTAGTAAAGCTAATGCAAGGGCTAGAAATCAATTAATCCTTTGCTGATACTTCATCAAAGAGAGCGCGGTTCATGGTTGCATAGCAACGACGGACGCCACGGGAGCGCAAGCGCTTTGGAAAGACAAAAGCGGCACGGCCGCGCTTTCAACGCGTTTTTAGACGCAACATGTGAACGGCCCCAGTACAATATGAAAAGAGTTTGCCAAGTTGTGTGACTGAATTCCTGCAAAAGAAGGACTGCTCACCACAGTTTGCTGCAGCTCTTACTGATAGTGTCCTGAACATGATTATCAAATTTATACTTTATGGTACACTACTGAATGCCAAAGTTGCAAGTTAAATAAAATGTTCTTTTCCAATAAAAATTGTTGATTTTTGTTGGAAATTAGTCATTTAGATTAATCGATAAATTAATCGATATAAAAATAGTCATTAGTGGCAGCCCTAGTACCAAGCACAATGTTCTCTCACCATCCCTGATTTCTAACATGCACTCACCGTTCGGCGTGGTCTTGCGGATATCAGAGCGGAAATTAAAGCTCTGGTCGCGTTTATATGTAAATTGCATGAGCTTATTTCGTTCATTAGATCGAAAGACCTGAAAAAGCACATACATTTACCCACCCATAGACCCTCCCCTCCAAGTAATCAGGACAGAAGTGGTTGAAAGTGGACAACAGAGATAGATTAAAACACCAGGTGTAAACGGGAATGTGTCTCCCTCGTCTATGCCATCAAAATGATCAAAACGCATCTTAATACAAGGTGTAAACATTACCCGTGCCAATACGTACATACATTCCAGCGTGCATAGGCACCGTAACTCAAAATGTAATTACCATAATATTGGTCAAATATTTTACTATTGTACACAGGCCTCTTACACAACATTTTGCTGTTTACTGCCTATTTATTGTTTAAAAAACCCTGGCTGACCTGTATTGTTGACTAATGCTTAATACTTTGAATAATTACCCACTGTTTTGCTAAAATTAGAAGAGGCATATCTGGGAGACAGCTCAGTGCTTTTCCAGGCCGCTGAGAGCAGTGTACATAGAGAGGACAACTGAGGTCATGGCTGAAAAATGACCAAATACCATTACATCTCTGAGGGAAAGTGTTATTGTGCATTCCAGAGAAAAAAAAAGAATTAGGTCTAAAGAAAATGGTAATGAGCTTTAGTTTATTTCAGTTAGACTAGATCAGGGTTTGTCTGGCAAGTCTAGTCCAGTTAGTACCTGCTGGTACTTGTTGTAACAAAAAAGCATCTACAAAAAGCATCTTTCTCCATTCATGCCAATTTAAAAGTAACTGAGGGAATACATTTTTTATATATTATAGATATTTTACCCATGACCAATATGTTTTAAAAGGGCTCTTAAAAGCGTCAAATTAACTTTTTTCACATCAGAGCTCAGAATAGTCGCTAACGAATAGCTTGTGACTGTGCACGCTCGCTTAATGTCATTAGCCAATCAGTTGTGTCATGATGTCATATTTACGGCTCAGGTGATCGCTCTAACATACTTGCTGCTGAACTGATGGCTACATCCACAGACCCTTTTCACAGACTGTCATGCATTTCAGCAATGATTAACATTGTAAATCTATCATGTTTTTATATTTTCATCTTTTAAAAATGTATCGGAAATCGGAAATTATGTCACCACTGTGTAAAATTAGTTCCACTACGGGTCTGCAGCTATTACATTAGTATGCTCTTTTCTCAAACATTGCTTTTTACCTTTTCTTTTTTGTCTGTTTTGCAAGTTGCTGAACTAAAATCTACAAAGAATTAATTTGTACCTGTTTATAGCTTAACAGCCACACAGATTGTGCTCAAATTTACCGGCGGGTGGTTTTAATTCACCGGCTGTCGTGTCACAGAATGTTATCATTCAGTAATTCCCCTGCTCGTATCACCACATGATGATCATTTATTCATATAAAAAACAAAATCCCCAATGCATATGCAAAGTTGCATTAATCTATAAGCAAAGCAACCCTGTGCAACAGCAAACAATATACATTGCGAAAAACACTTTTTACATGCAGTGTGATCATGTAAAGTCACATCAAACAGAATGATATAACCAATAAGCACCATCATTTTGAAATAGTTCTTAAACTTAACTCTTAATTAGAGCTTTGTAGTCTCACCAATAAATCACCAAGACTTTTCATGATGTTTAATCCGTACAAAGACTTTTATTCCTAAACTAGTTCTTGTTAGGCTCACCCATCGCTGTTACCGGAAACAAGTTAACCCAGCGCGGGCCAATCCGGAAGCCAAAATCCCGAAAGTTTGAAATTCGCCTATTGTGGATTTTTCTTTTGCTATAGATGCAAATGGGAACACAAAAATTATATTTGTTGTAGTTTCGGTTCCCCACTACAGAAGTTTACCTATCTATGACAACTTCCGCTTCTGAGACCCTGGAAATGTCAGTTTTGCACAATTTCTTTTCCCAAAGCAGTTAAGTGCGAACACCGTAGCCAATTCCATTCTCTCAAATTCATAAAGAACCATTAAAACTAAGAATCTTATGAATGAATCTTAACTCTTACCTGTGGCTCCCTCCCCAGACCAGCCCCTCCTCCCACAGCAATGACAGGCACTCCTGTCTGAGCCGAGACAAATTCCAGCATAGGTGCTAACGGTGCCCGGTTGGGCGGTGGTGGCTTCTCTTCCTCAAACACAAGGCCTTGTAGCGGAGTGGTAGCCAGTAACTCGCATAACTGTAGCAAGAGGCTCCCAGGACTGCTCTCGTTCACGGCCAGCCAGATCACGTTCGCGGGACCCCACGGCGTCATCACACTTTCACCCACCTGTCCTGACCAGGCCCGACTTAGAAAACCCGTCCCCGAGTTGCTGCTGCTGCTGCTTGGCCCGGCACCGGAGCCGGAGCCCGCTGAAGAGGCACCGCCCACACCCCCCACCCCAGCGCTCGTTTCCGGGAGGTGGGAGGAGCCAGAGTGAACCACAGCGATGTTGACTCCGCCCGAAGCCCCTCCTGAGTCCCTCTCTCTCTCCCGGGGGCGGAGCAGCAGTGGGGGGGAGGGCTGGGCCGGCCCAGTGCACGCCAGCACAGCCAATAGAAACGAAAGGGCGGGCCTCGCCGCCATAACACGGGCAGGGAGTCTCTTGGCTGGGTAGCGCTTTATGCAGGAACGAGACCTTGAGGGAGAAAAGAAAGAAGGACTGTTAGAAACAACGTAACTCAACTGAGGGAGAAACATGAAAGGCACACTGTCAGCGTACAGTCCATCAACATCAATTAGGACGCCACCAGACACCAAGATACATTAACCTGGCAGAGGTAGTTAAGTCCCTGCATGGGGATTGGAGAAGAAAGCTAACACATCTCACCTCCCTGAACCTCACCATTCCCTGGGGAGCATGGGAAATCATTACCTCCCTGCACTGATTCATGCATTAGATCCTTCAACGCAGGAGAGTGTCTTGAATCTCCGCTATAAATCTGCCTGGTTGTAAAGCGTCCATCTCTGCCTGGGTAGATCCAGAGCAGGCTGAGTAAATAAAAGTGAAAATAAAGAAGAACAGAGGGGATGAGGCCGCCCTCTGCGCCTTTTGTTTGTGTTCCTGATACAATGAGCGAAAAAAGCGAGAGCGCACGAGAACGAGAGAGGGAGGGAGAGACGGCGTGCTGGTACTGATACAAATGGCAGGCCATGTAAGCGCCAGCAACACCATGAATCATTTTCAAGTCACTTTGTACGCCAGCCATCAAAACCTACCCACCCATCCCTCCGCCTTTGCTGTAGACGAGCACATACACACTCTCTTTAATTAACCTCCCACTAAACACACTTATTTATACTCAAACAACATGTACGTGAGCGCACAGACAGGCAATAGTGCAATATACTGTGTGATGTATAGCACAATCGTACCTATACTTGCACTAACGTGTATATTAAGTAATGCACTGACTCAGGGTCTGGCAGCACATTCACACACCCACATGAACACACAAACGCAAATGCACATCTATCTCTCCGTCATACTGGCTTCATTTCAGAGCTGGAGCTGCTAATGTCATAGCTTTGAACCAGAAGGCATGCTGACGTCATAATTTCTTCTCTCATTTCTCTCCTTCTCTCTCCCCCATTAATTCTCTGTGCAGTTCTTTTGACACTGGGAAAAAGACACAGAATGGGGGATTAAGACTTGGGAAAGCAAGATCCGTTTGGGAAAGACCAATAGGCAGAGGAGAGGGGGTGAAAAAAATGAAAGAAGTGGACATTTGAATGGAAGCAAAGAGTGGAAGAGGAAAGAAAGAGTGAAATGATGGGAGCAGAAATATTTAAGAGAGTTCAATAACATAAAGGACAGATGCCTATAAGGGAGTTTTGAGTAAAGGCAAAAGGGCCTATCAGAGGGTCTGCTGCATAATTCAGTACATCATTACTATGGGCCTATGGGCAAACACTGCAGTAGAGAATAGGGGGGAAATACTGCGGACTAAATGGAAGAGCACAAACAAAATTTATTTGAGACTGTGTTATTATGTCTAGCACACAGTACTTCAAGTGGACGGCAGGCTATATGTTTCAACTCTCATTCTGCGTGGTGAAATCCAAAGGGATTGAGGACCAGAGAAGGTGACTTCTTTGTGCATCAAGCATAAAAATCCATTACAATTATAATTCCGCTTCAAAGAAATACAAAGTAACGGATGAAGAAGAAAACAATAACCCGTACAGTAGACCGAGTCTAGATAGGAACATCTGTTCTGGATAGTTAAGTATGATTATAAATGAAGCTGCTCCTTATGTTTGATCCAAATGGGTTATTAGTAAGAGAGCGCAATAAAAGTAGGAGTAGGAACTCCAGTACACACCTCAGGCAAAATCATCAGACTTACGTCTAAACATGCAGTGAATTGAAAATGAAGTTAAAGAGATGTAAAAACATCTATAGTCACTATAGCTATTTTCTAAAATAATTATAGGCCCTGCTAAAGCTCAAAGTTGCAGGCATCACAATTTTTCAGACTTTTGATTGATTTGGCGATAAAGTCTGGTTTGGTAGATTGTTGTGAAAGGTGTTTTCTAAATGCAGGTATATAAGGAGCTGCATGCTTCTTGTGAAAATGAGGTTGAGGGTTCTTGTCATCAAGGCCAGTGGTTGTACCCTCATGTTAGCGCACAGCATGACTGTTTTATTCAACCTGGTCGCAAAAATACGTACATATCACTGCAGTTTCAAACAGAAATGAACACTAGAGGCAGTAAAACAGCAAGCGCTTTTGATCGTTTTCATACGCAGTTACGATTTCAGGGTCAGATTATGGACTAATAAAGACTTGTTTTCACGTCTCCTTGCACAATATTATGTTATGACTTCAAAACGCTTTTTACCAAAGTGCATGATTTGTAAACTAATATATTTTTGACTTTGCATCGCTTAACCAGCTCCATATGTTTCGCTTTTCTGACATAACAAGCTTGCTCAGCTGGTACGGAGTTGTACTTAGGATGAGGAAGCCTTGGGTACGAATCTGGTGAAAAACGAGTCACGGTAAAAGAGCTCAAAGATGAGAGATCAAAACAAGCTAAAACGGCATGATTACGGATGCTTTTTATGTCACATTTGCTTTTGTTAACACTGTCGGTAGGTTTAGGCGTAGTGTTGGTGGTACTTTATTTTAAAACGTAATGGAGCATTACACTTTTAGCGTCACTCACCAGACAAAATCAAATCAGAACTGCGGTGATACGTATAAAACCAAAACGTACCGTATTCACGTTTATCTGTTCCGGCAAAAAAATGAACATGCTTTTAGCGCCACTCAGTTGACATTTCACACTGACACGCAGTGATACGTACATATTAGTACATATTTTGCGACTCACGAAAAGGTTCCCACAGGTACATTTTTCTAATGAGACCAGGCTTGTTTTATTTACAAAAGTCTATTTTTAATTTTTAAATATACATTCATGCATCTACAAGACTTATGCATAGCCAATACTGTTACATCAGCAGTGTGGGATGTGAATAAGTAACATTCACTTTAAGTTGTGCTGATATGTGTGTATACCACACTTTTAAGAGCAAAAACGGAGGTAATTGACAAAACGGTAAGATGTTATTCTTTTTGCCCTTAAAGTCTGTGAGCTGGACTTTCTGAAGGCGAGCTTAAAGAGTAGGCTGCTTTTGATGCTCGAACACTGAATTCAGCAATGATATCGACATAAAACCAGACTGAGGAGTTCAAGCACTTCTAAACAGAAGGGAGAAGCTTTAAGACACACTACATTGCTCCAACTTCATAAATATATACATTCGTTGGATGAATTGTGAGTTTAAAAGTATTGTGCATGAAATAGATATGCAAAACCGAAAAGGAGAAACAAACATTGCTCCCTGTTTTTATGAGCATTTAAAAGCTTGTTGCCACATGCTCATGACAGAAACGGTTCGGCACATTGGGAAAAAAGTGTGAAGGCAGACTAGAGGAGAACAAATGAAATTGGGTATGGACTGAAGCAATCGTACAAAGTGTGAAAACACTCTAAGTCAGGCAATTTGGCCAGTCATTGCCTCTGTGAGTAGCCGTCTGGTGATTAAGACTGCGCTGATAACGCAGACGTCACAAATGTGATCCTAGGCAGGGCTGACACATAAACTGGGGAGTTTCTAAGTGAAGCCTAACACAATCAAGTCTTTCATCAAGGTACTTAATACCATGTTGCTCTAGGGAAACAGCTCCTGCCATTTGTGTACTAGTAGAAAGCGTCTGCTAAATGACAAGTAACCTTCATGAAAGCACACTTGTGAATGAACTTGCCCACAGAAATAAAAACGGCATCCAGCAATAACGTCACAATCATTTGTTAAACATTTAGATTTTTTTTCCAATTGTACTTCAAAAACATTTCATTATTACATGTTAGATCTTGTGACAAAGCAGCTGCTGAAAGACAAAAAAATAACTTCATGCTGCTATTACAGGCTTTAAATGAGTTATACCCCAGCCTCAGAATAAGCTACAGATCTAAAATAAATCAACTACCACCTCACAATTATATATATTAATATTACTTATTACTTACTTTAATACAATTCTGCTATTGCTGATAAGTGTAAATGTATGTAGAATTCTAAATGGAAAGTAAATGCAAGTTTACCTTTTCCTGTGGGATATTGTTGTGTGAGCTCATGTTGTTTTCCTAAAAGTCTGATGCCAATAAATATTTAAGTCTCCGTTCAGGGTTGATAAGTAGAATCGACTCATTCAGCGGTGAGTGACCTCATGATGAAATGAGTCAAAGATAAAATGTCTTGAGATTTCTGTGGTGCACTGTAAAGGCAATATACTTTTTCTGCTTGGTGACCACATCTTAGCACATCACTGCTCTCCAATTTGTATTGTACAGACAGTTTCTGATGCTCAAGAAGCTGAACCAATAATCTTAAGCAAAGTAATCTTAAGAAAATGAGCCAAACTAGCAGTTCAACAAAAAGTGGTTTAATGTATTTTTGCAATATATACAGTCAAACCAAAATTTATTCAGACACCTTGAACATTTCATTAATTAATACAGTTTATTCACTATAGTTTAAAAAAAAATGGTAATAAAATATGACAAGATCTCACAATTAAATTGTGTCAGAAAATTCTTAATTATGCCAGATAACACTTAAGCAAAACATGGTCAGGTCAAAGTGTTTGAATAATTTTTGGCTCCAAATTTTTATCAATTTTAATGGTAGTGCACTGTATGAAGAATTTTTGGGTATAATATGTCACAGTTTACTTTATTTTGCTATCCTCACTTAATAAATGAACTATAGTGTCCTGCAGCCACTAGTAAAAATATATCAAAAATATAATTAATAAATTTTTGGTTTGACTGTACATTTATGAGAGAAGTAGCAAAAGGGCTGATAAGATCTAATTTGATTCAGATTCATTTTAGTATATTTCAGCAATTGTCTATTTTGTTTACATACGAAAAGTCATTCCGCCACTGAAAATATATAAGATTGTTGAAACAAAGATTGCATTTGATCCAGTAAAAAAAGAAAGAAAAAAAAAGTCAATTATTCTTATAAAGAATATCTTGTAAAATATCTTGTGGCTTCAGAAGACCTAGAACATACAAGCTGTTTAAACCATCTTGATAATACTTTTATGGTGGTGCTTTTATCATTTTAGAGCTTGACAGCCAAAGCCCAAATTCACTTCAATATATGGAAAATAGTGGAAGGATATTCTTTAAAATTCACCTTTTGTGTTCTACTGAAAAAAGAAAATCACACGGATTTGGAACGACATGAGGGTTGGTAAATAACAACAAAATTTGAGTGAACTGTTCTTTTAGTCTTTCAGAACTCCATCAAACAAAATAAACTGTGGAAATAGTCAAGGTAACTGAAGGGCGAAAATCAAATAAGAGCTGCTCGCTGCTCAACAAGCAAGTTCTTTTCAGCATGGTTCAGGTTGAGGTACTAACACACGCGGCAGTAAATTTGTGGAGCTCTGTATCCGACTGAGTGACTCTGAGAAATTGACTGGCTTGGAATCTGTTCTCCTAGTCCTCAAGACTTGCCAGCATGCGTATGACTTGGCATATCCTGGCAAAACAGGATCTATTCACATAGCTAACAAGAATTTATTGCTCTTTTAGTCACAGGTATTCAACATCTAAAAATTGCGCTATTTTCAAAACAGAAATTTGTGTTTCTGCGAATGTCTAAAGCTGAGTACAGTGGCTTTGACAAGCACTGGTTGTGCTTTTGTAATCCGCAGAGCAATCACCGCTTTTTCGCCCTCAAAAGACACTTTACTCAAAGCTTTGGAAAATGCTGGCTCTTCAGGGCATTTTCATGTTAATAATGCACCTTTAAATAACATTCTGTCTCTAAATGACATCTCTGGGATCATTCACTTTTCAGCTGCCCCCATCCCTCCACCTCATGAGGATTTCGCTGCAGGTAAATTTACAGCAATGCACTTTCATCAGTCTTGAATGACTGCAAAAATCTTTCAGTGTTCCTCAATGAACTCTCATAAATATTCCATTGTGGCACAGTAGCATCTGTGTGGTGGGTTTTGAGTAGCTTGCAGGTTTCTTCTTATATGTTCAAGTTGCTTGTTGGGAGAAAAATGGAGGGCTGAACAGATGGTCACTTGTTCAGATCATAGGTCTGCAGTGCAGTGCTTCCCAGAGAGAAGCACTTATCCAAAATGACTCTCTTAGGAAAAAATAAATAAATAAATAAGAGATGCTAATGCGGGTATGTCATGCATCAGCATCTGAAAAAGCCCACCATGGACCTCTTCCTTGTCATTTCCTATGTCTGGGTGGTATTGCGTTCAACATCACTATCAAAGCCTCTTTTTTTTTGTGAAAGACCTGGATGATCTGTAAGCAAGCCAGCCCTGCAGGTCTTTTTTGTTGTTTTTGCTGCAAGGTATGTGGGTATATCTCTTCATTGTGCAGTGCTGTCTAACATGAGTCTTCTGTGATTCGGACATGGAGATGAGTTATGGTGGAATCTGCTGTGTCTCATATAACAGCACGAGCCCTTCATCATTCACAGCTCATGGCGCAGGTTTTACAAAGACTTCTCTGGATGGATTCAACATTCCTATTGTTTCAAAAAAGTCCAAATTTACAGTCAACATTAATACGATATATGAAGACGATAAAAAAGATAACTTGTGCCAGAAAGAACCAAAAGGGGATTTTAGACAAGGCCATAGAGGAACCATTTTTGGTACCCTAGAGAAACTTTCAGTGAGGAAGAACCATTTTTTCCCACTTTATCACTCTTAGAAATAAAGGCTCTTTTTTTGGCATTATGGTTCCATGAAGAACCTTTAACATCAATGGAGTAGAAAAAGTTTCTTTAGACCATTTGAAAGGTTCTTCACACTAAGGCCCTTTTTAAACCAGTGCGTTTTCGCTTTAAAGCGGTGTTTTAAAATGAAAACGATCCTCGTCAACACTGGCTTCCACAGCATTTCAGAAACGATCTCCTAATATAATACATGACCGAAAATTAGGGCTGCACGATATATCGCATGCGATTGTCACGCGCATTTCGTCAGTAAAGCCGGTTCCCTGATTACCGCTAAATCGCCATCACCTGCTTTCAAATGCAGCGGCATATAATAGACAGAGCCGTAGATCACTGACAAGCCACGCAATATCGCGTTCATATCGCAGATGAATCGCCTTCGATAATGAACGCGATATTGCGTGGCTTGTCAGTGATCTACGGCTCTGTCTATTATATGCCGCTCCATCTGAAAGCAGGTGATGCCGATTTAGCGGTAATCAGGGAACCGGCTTTACTGACGAAATGCGCGTGACAATCGCATGCGATTAATCGTGCAGCCCTACCGAAAATGCATGTCACATGACCGTTCATGGACACTGGGCATGTGCGTAGTGTAAACAGTTGCCTCTTGCGCATGTAGGTAGCTGCAATATTTAAAAAATGCAGAGTTTAACTGCACAATGGCTGCTAAAAATGACAACAAAGCCAGCAAAGACTGCAGTTCAGTCTCCATGCTAATGTTTACACGGTCGTCAAGGATACGCAGAGCAAACGTGGGCAGCAATGCCATCTTTTCAAAAGAAATTTCCCCAGCATTTTCAAACTAAAATGGGCTCTACAGCAAATTCTCCGTTTTCGAGGGAGTACTACATAGTAGTGTAAACAACAGGCATAACCGTAGCAAAAGTTATGCATTTTAAAATGAAAATGTTCTTGTGTAAATGGGGCCTAAGAAAAAATGGTTCTTCTAAGAATATATTACTGACAGGTTCATTGGGGAATCATAAATTGTTCTTTTATGGTATTGCTATGAAATGCCTTCATGGAAGAATACTTTCCACTTAATTTAATCAATCATTGGAATTGATTGGGTTATGAAAAGTGGGTGTTACAATATCAGAGAAGGCCAAGGTGGAAGCGGTTGAAAATAAGAGGAATTGTTGACTTCAAAGAAAACTGTGTTGTTCAAATTATTACATTTACTTTTTTTTCCAGAGGTGGAGCAAGTTATTACATTTTGATGAAAGAATACGAAGACAAAAAACCCCCCAGAAAATATAAATACAAAAAAAAAAAAATCTTTTGAATAATGTGCATCACTGAATCATGTAAAATATGAGCAGGAGTGTGTATCAAGCAAGTAAATAAGGTCAATTTTGATTTCATGTTGACTGTAACAAAGATGGATCTCACTGCCCTTTCCAACAGTTCCCATTTCACAACACATTTAAGCCTATGTGTGGTTATAACAGAGTTCCGAGTGATATTATTGTACAACGCAATGCATGAGAAAATGTCCACCCACAGTCACTTCAGAGGTCATGCAGTCCACCACCATCTCCCACACTCCTCCGCACAGGACAGTTTTAATGACATAATAATATGCAATACCTTGAAAACCTGCTGTTAATTACTTTGGATAATTAGCAGAGCAGAGACCCCATTCATTGAATACATTACAGTGAGGAACCTTGACGTAAGCCGCCGTCCCCTCGGTCTTGCTAGTGCAAAAGAACATACAAGTGCTCTCTGCGCGGTGCAATAACCTTCTCTGTGGAAAAGGATTCTATAGTGAGGTGTTATCTCTGGATTCACAATCAAGCTGAAGATTCCCTCCCAACAAAAACATCCTCTTAGCAACATATTGCACAGCCTCAACCCAAAAGAAAGGACGAGAAAAGTGAAGGAAAACAAATTAAATTCTGTCGAGATCGAACTGCTTTTCACGCCACTGCAGGGCCCCGGCTCTGACAGAGATGGAATTTCATGCAGCTAAAGATGGCTTCCTCTCACTCAGGCCCAGCCTTGTCCCTTGCAACAGGGGTGACGCTCCGTGTGCTACTCGTACCTTAAAAAAATATTAATTCATATGCCGATGTGGCAGGTCGCTTCAGGGCACTTTCATCCCCTGTGCAACAGGCACTAATTTCACAGCATGCCTTGACACACAAGCCCATCTTTACAGCATTAAATTAATATTTAATCACATATTTGTTTTGCGTACGATAATGCCATCATTAGTTCCTGGGTGCAAATTGCCATTTCTCTTTCACAGACCCACCTGGCAAAATCAGTTCTGTCATTTTATGAAACAACATCTTCATTCGGTCTTCCACGCAGTTTGGCACACGTCCACAGGTATGAGGAGCACGGAATTGCAATTTATTGCACCATAGACACTTTACTTCATGCATATTCTTCAAGAGCATGTCACTGTGAGAGAGCAGATTGTACCTGAGAACTAGCAAGCCCCGAAGCACAACGAAGTCAAAAGAGGCGAAATATAAAACGATACACGAAGTAAAAGAACTTCTCAGTTGATTGGATATTGGTGCAATCTTTTGTGTCCACAAAAGGACGACATGACGAAAAGCATACTGTTGTTGTAAATGAGGTGTTAAAAAAGAAAAGAAAAAAAAGGGTGTTACGGTATCCGTGAGGTTTCAAGCATCCAAGCATGAATCAACACATGCCGGCCGGCTCTGCTGTATTCTGCAACAAGGGGAAAGTAATCAACAGGCATCACTGTGACCTTGTTTCCAGTGTTCTTAACAATCATTTATTTAATTAGATTTAAAAGAGGCTTGGGAAAATGAGGGTGAAATTTAGCATGGCTGTATATTCCAGGAAATTACAGATTACAAAAGGTGAAAGAGGTTGCGAGCAGAAGGAAAAACGAGCAAACGATATAGGCCACAGACAGGGAGGAGCAGACATACCAAAAAAAAATTCAGGGAGCAAGAGAGGGGGAAAGAAACAGAGACAGGAGGAACAAGAAATATGAGGACAGACCAAGGACAGTAGCAAGAAGGTCTGATACGGGGGGACAAACAGCAGAAAATATGCTAACAAAACTCTCTTTCCTTCCTTTTCCCTCTCAAGTGTTTCTCATGCTTCTCACTAGGGCTTAAATAGATTCAGTATTCTTTTCCCTGGCCTTTTTTTTTATATATATTGCAGTCCCATTTGCCTGAGCTAATGAGTTGATATTTAGCTGGCTCAGACACAGGCTCTTAAAGGGAGCTGCTGGGAATTGCAGGCCGGCCGGGGGCCTCAGGGCCCACTCCACCATGCAGATAGAATTCATACTTAAATAGGGTCAGTCATAGGTTTACAAACACAAGACCATGTCAAATGTAACAAAACATGCACTTAAGGTAAACCATAAACAGCAAATGTTGAGTTTTCTTGCATAGCTGACATTACATCTAAAAAACAAAAACTCATGCTAACTCACTAATTACCATTACCCTTTTTTTTCCAAATGTGCAATGTTTAAATTAAACTGGGTCAATCTTACAAAATCTAGAACAAGTTCTGTTCATATTTCACACCCAAATGGAAAAGAAAAAGAATAACATTTTGCTTAAAGCAAATTATAAAAATCAAAACATAATTTTAAAGACAATCCTCTCCCTAATTCTTCATCTCTAATGCAAATATATATATACATACAACATAATTAATTGTTGAAAATATACACTATATGTATATTGTATATTCAATAATAAACTATAATTAATAGACAATTATTATATATACAATATATAATAATTAACCACAATACATTTAAATGTATTATATAATTGAATAGAGTATACTTTACTTATACATTGTGGTATTTATAAAGAAATTACAATAAGAGAAGAAAGAATTTTAATTGAATTTGTTGATAAGTGAGTACATACAATTTTGGCCATAAATTGTAGACTTTCATGTAATAGATGTGGTCGAGCATAGTAGCAAAAAATGTGGTAATGCTCTGTTGTTACATGAAAAATTCAACAATTTAACAAAGAAAGCTGTAAAATGACATGCACAAGGCATGCAGCCTGATGCTGATGTAACAGATTTTAGACAGCATTTACCACATCAGGACACATCACTGCAATCTCCAAGGCTGCAGTCGATCATGGAGCTGTCGAGTATTTCTAATAGAACTGTCCCTGATGACATCTACTAGCAATCTGTGTGTGGGTCATACTGTGCCATTCATTTTTCTGATGTGAAAAAAAAATAAAATACACATATAGTGTGTGTGAGGGGGGTCTTCGATAAATCCATGCATCATTCACTGCACACATGACTTTTGGGTCAATTATTTATATTTTTAATCAATAATGATGTATTTTAAAGGTTAGGCTTCTTTAGGTTGTAGTGAGGCTTCAGTTTTCAGGTTAACCTCCACACTGTATACATACATATATATATATATATATATATGTTAGGATTGTCACAATACCAAGATTTCAGTAGTTCAGTAGTAAATAAATACCACACTGAAATTACACACTGTATGCTGGACCAACCAAGTGAATGGGTTGTTTTATCCCAGTGGTTGGGTTAAATGTTTTCCCAACCTGTTGGGTAGTTTTATTTAGCTACTTTAACTATTGTTTAAAAAAAATACTGTATTGCTTGCTTAAAATGAACCCAAAATATGTTGCAAATGAACATTTATTATTATGCTTCATAAATGAACATTTATTAATAAGTTTAATGAATAATAATTAAACAAACATTTATTAAATTGCTCTTTTGATCATTATTGTTAGTAATTATGTGTCTGATTTTTAATTTCCAACCTATTTTGGGTTCATTTTAAGCCAGTCATATATAGTAATTTTTAAACAATAGTTGGGTTAAATAAAACTGGCCAGCATGTTGGGCAAACATTTAACTCAACATTTTTTTAGAGTACATAATTCACAGCAAAATCTAGTCATATTAAACAATATTTAAAAATGAATATTTATATCTAAAGTTGAATAAAAGAAAATTGTGTCTTTAAACATTTCTAATAAAAAAAAAATTTAACGAAGAGAGAAATCAATTAAAAACAGTACGTAGTTCTGTTTTTTTTTTGTTTACTAACAACATCAATCAATGCTATATGTTGCATTCACAGATCAAATATTTTACACAAAACGACTATTTATATCTAAAGTTGAATTAAAAGAAAACTGGGTCTTTAAACATTTCTAATTAAAAAAAAATTAAACCGAGAGAAATCAATTAAAAATAGTAAGTAGTTTTCTCATCAATTGTGTTTTTTTTTTGTTTTTTTTTACTAACAACAATGCTATATGTTGCATTCACAGATCAAATATTTTACACAAATCCCATTTTTGTCCCAACTGCTTACATTCACATAACCGGCTGCGTTTACATTAATATCTTGCCAAGACTGCATCGTTCACATTGCAGCTGCATTAACATGAGGTGTAAGAGCTCTTCACAGATCATGCACATAAATGCACACGACAAGGTTGAACTTAGTCAAAAAACACCAATACTTTTGACATCCCTACTATAACATAATCTATCAAATCTGCTGTCTTCATTTGGATGCCTAATGAGCCTTGTATTGAATAATATCACTATTTTAAAACTATGCTTAATGTGCTATCTGCACTGTTGCTTTTATCACCTTGCTTTTCATCCATCTACTAATAAATACTAAATGTATGCACGCTTTATAGATAACTGTGACTGCATCATTAATAAATTAACCATACCCATTTATGGGATTTGCAGCTAGATTTAGAGATGCCACTGAATCTGGAACAGAGTGTTATATCTTTGTTATGTTTGGCTGCAACATTAAATTTACTGACGGACTGCCAGTGGCCTACCATCGCGGTTCGGCGACCTGAAGCGATAACTTTCCCAGCATCAGCGGAGCGGGTCGTCTCGCTCACTGGTGTATGAAACTGGCAGCTGCTCAGCTAGAATTCCTACAAATTGAGATTCGTACAAATTCAACATTGTAGTGTGTTAGCTCTGTGAATTTCAAAAAGAGACAAAATGGTTGATTCACCACAAATATTTGCTTGTAAGCAAAAGGGTTTTTTGACATAAGTAGGCACACATTATCCAAAACTAAAAACCTAAAGCACAAAGCAATTGGTACATGAACAGAAAAAAATCAAGAAGATTGTATTGTAGAAGATTTGGCACAATCAGTATGCACCCCAGTGTCTTCACACAAAAGTGAATCTGCTTTGGACTTTAGTGATTGATGTGCTGTCCACTTTAAGCGTTGATTGACTGATGGCATTAGTGCAAGTAATGCATGTTAAGTTAAAGCCAACGTGGTTCAATCAATAAAATTCCAGCTGTGGTCTTGGAGTTTCTTGCAACTTTACTTTTGTTGCTGATCTAATATACACACATAGTCCTAAATTTAACCTTCATAGTTCATCCTAATCTCTATTTTCATCCCACAATCCCATACTGCATACGGTCCAAAATGTAGCAGCAGAGTTCTTCTAAAACCAGGAAGTACGATCATATTAGCCCGGTTCTGTCAACACTGCATTGGCTCCCTATTAAACACTGCATACATTTTAAAATCTTGCTAATTACTTACAAAGCTCTAAATGGTTTAGCTCCTCACAGGGCTTCACGCTTACTTTTTCCCCCAAGGAGCACATGTGCTCGTGAGTTGAAAAATGTAAGAGCGCATTAAAAAAAACTTCAGGGGCGTAATGCAAATTAATCAAACAATGCGTTTTACTTTAATAAAGGGATAAAAGGAGACATTTAAAGCAAAATGATATATATTAGATGTCACGATAATTGCTGAAGCTTTTATCACAGTATATGGTATTATCAAAAAAGTGTTGTCCTCTTTAATAACTTTTTCTTATAACAAAAAAAACTCTGAACATTTAAATACAATAAAATAATACACAAAAAAAATTATAAAATAAATGTTTCAAACATTAAAGTGCAAAAGAATTATAAAGAACGTTAGCACTTTACAATAAGGTCTCGTTAGTTAACATTAGTTAATGCATTAATTAACATTAACTAATAATGAGAAATAGCATTTGTTACAGTAGTCATTATTCTTTGTTAATGTTAGTCAATAAAAAATTCTGTTCAGTGTTAGTTCATGTTAACTCAGGTCCATTAAATAATATTAACAGATACAACTTTTGATTTTAATAATGTATTAGAAATTATTATATATATAATTTGTTGAAATTAACATTAACTGAGATTGATAAATGCTTTAGAAGTATTTTTCATTGTTAATTCATTTTAACTAATGAATCAACTAATGTTAAGTACTTATTGTAAAGGGTTGCCAAACAATAATAAAGATTCAGAACATTTTTGATCAATATCTAGGGCATGTTTTAGTCCAGATTAAAATATAGCCTAAATAAATACCTATTAAGTATTTAAGTACTAAGTATTTGGTGCTGAGATTAACACCATAGCGAATACATAAATCTGACTGGCTGTTTAAAACATTTAAATTCTGTTCAGAAGCAAAGTAGCACAGCTACTTTGAAGTTTATATTTTAAGTTTAATAATCATATTAAGATATTTTATTCGCACTCGTGCTCCTAAATAAATTTTACAGTTCGCACACATATATTTTTAGTTGCAAACTGCTTGCACTATCGAGCCCTTCCTCAGTACTTGAGTAAGCTCTTATCGCATTATAGTCCTTCACATCTCAAAATTCTGGCCAGTTGATCATACCTAGAATATCAAAATCAACCATAGTAGATTCTTTTCCTATTTAGCGCAAACTCCGGAACAGTCTTCCTAGAGTTGTTCGGGATGCAGACATACTCTGTCAGTTTAAATCTAGATTAAAGATGCACCTCTTTAGCATAGCATATGTTTACACTATCACATTTCTATAGATTCAAATCCATTAAAGGATTGTTAGGCTGCATAAAGTAGGTCAACCAGAATCGGGAACACTTCCCACAACATCCGATGTACTTGTTACATCGTAAGAGGAATGGCATATATGCTAATATTAGTCTGTCTGTCTGTCTCATCCTTATCCCGAGGTTAACAAAGTCAGCCGGATCTGGTCAGTATTCAGATCAGATGGTGGACCTGCACCTAGACACGACCACAATGCAGCCCTGAATGTCAGCAGTGACCATGTCAACTAGATGAGCCCTATAGAGACGGATCCCCTGTGAGGACCTCGTCGACACAACAGCCGTTGGCACAGATCCTCAGCAAAAACCACAAGAACCAGACAAGTCCTCTGCACAGACCCTTTACACCAGCTTCGTCTCCATACCGGTGTGATAAATCCCGATCTTCGAGCAGAAGTAACTGTATGAAATATTCTAAATGATACCAATCCACAATCTGATTTGTAATTAGGAATGGGTGATATGACCAAAATCTTATATCACGATATAAGTAATTTTATATCACGATAACGATATACACTCACCTAAAGGATTATTAGGAACACCATACTAATACTGTGTTTGACCCCCTTTCGCCTTCAGAACTGCCTTAATTCTACGTGGCATTGATTCAACAAGGTGCTGAAAGCATTCTTTAGAAATGTTGGCCCATATTGATAGGATAGCATCTTGCAGTTGATGGAGATTTGTGGGATGCACATCCAGGGCACGAAGCTCCCGTTCCACCACATCCCAAAGATGCTCTATTGGGTTGAGATCTGGTGACTGTGGGGGCCATTTTAGTACAGTGAACTCATTGTCATGTTCAAGAAACCAATTTGAAATGATTCGAGCTTTGTGACATGGTGCATTATCCTGCTGGAAGTAGCCATCAGAGGATGGGTACATGGTGGTCATAAAGGGATGGACATGGTCAGAAACAATGCTCAGGTAGGCCGTGGCATTTAAACGATGCCCAATTGGCACTAAGGGGCCTAAAGTGTGCCAAGAAAACATCCCCCACACCATTACACCACCACCACCAGCCTGCACAGTGGTAACAAGGCATGATGGATCCATGTTCTCATTCTGTTTACGCCAAATTCTGACTCTACCATCTGAATGTCTCAACAGAAATCGAGACTCATCAGACCAGGCAACATTTTTCCAGTCTTCAACTGTCCAATTTTGGTGAGCTCGTGCAAATTGTAGCCTCTTTTTCCTATTTGTAGTGGAGATGAGTGGTACCCGGTGGGGTCTTCTGCTGTTGTAGCCCATCCGCCTCAAGGTTGTGCGTGTTGTGGCTTCACAAATGCTTTGCTGCATACCTCGGTTGTAACGAGTGGTTATTTCAGTCAAAGTTGCTCTTCTATCAGCTTGAATCAGTCGGCCCATTCTCCTCTGACCTCTAGCATCAACAAGGCATTTTCGCCCACAGGACTGCCGCATACTGGATGTTTTTCCCTTTTCACACCATTCTTTGTAAACCCTAGAAATGGTTGTGCGTGAAAATCCCAGTAACTGAGCAGATTGTGAAATACTCAGACCAGGCCATCTGGCACCAACAACCATGCCACGCTCAAAATTGCTTAAATCACCTTTCTTTCCCATTCTGACATTCAGTTTGGAGTTCAGGAGATTGTCTTAACCAGGACCCACCCCTAAATGCGTTGAAGCAACTGCCATGTGATTGGTTGATTAGATAATTGCATTAATGAGAAATTGAACAGGTGTTCCTAATAATCCTTTAGGTGAGTGTATCTTCTAATCCTGTAAAAATTCTTAACCTGATCTAACACGCTTATCNAATCTTATATCACGATATAAGTAATTTTATATCACGATAACGATATATATCACAATATAGTTATTTTTGCTTTAAATAAGGTTATGATATAAATTTTTCATAGTTTCATAATTCTTATCACTATTTTCAATATCATTTAAAAAAAACTAACACTAGCCTAAAAAACTCTCAAGCTTACTGAAGACAAGTAAACAGTGATAAAGAGCAAAGAAAACAAACTACAATAGAACAAAGACACAATTGAAATAGGCCTATCTGAAAAACTTCAAGCACTTCTACAGAAAATGTATTAAGTAATCAAATTCATATTCTTTACTGTGTAAATTAAATATACATTTACTCTTATTAAAGTTACAAAAGCAAGCAGTGAGAGATTTTCTCTCTCTTTTTTTTTTTTTTGTTGTTTGATTAGCATTAATAATGACAGCAGGTACATTTGGATGCTGTATAGTAAAAGGGAAACAACTGCACACTCACTGAAGCATAGGCTTAGTATTTATTCACTAAGGTTTAGGGCAAGTAGCCTTTGTCAAGTTTGGATGCTTTTCCTTTAAGACAATCTGCATCCATTATACTCATGCTTTGTCTTTCTCAACTGTTCCTTCACTTAATACATAAATGGCTTGGTTTACTTGCAAATAGATGGTCACGCTGACACATAAATATGTGTATTTAACCATTCAAGCCCAATTAGTCTGCAAAAAGCACTCAGTTCAGTCCTCACGCGCTCTATGAGCTGCAGCTTTGTGTTGTGCTTCTCTCAGACTGTTTTCATATACTGAAATGAGTTGTCTTTCACTGCTAATGCTTAAAAACGCATGCAAACAATAAGCTTTTGTGACTGCGCAGCACAGCAACGTCACATGAGCGCAACCGCGATAGAGACGATAGACCAAATTCTCTACCGGTCAACAAATTTCTACCGGTTAATGGTGTCTACTGGTATATTGCCCACCCCTACTTGTGATGCAGTCTGAATCATAATCACACCGTGTTTGTTCGTTGACCGGAGGAGAACTGGCCCCCCGACTGAGCCTGGTTTCTGCCTTCTGGTTTTTTTCTCCATTTCTGTCACCTGATGGAGTTTGGATTCCTTGCCACTATCGCTATTGGATTGCTTAGTTGGTGACACTCAATATTCAACAATATTACGATTTGATTGCACTGACATCATCAAATGAGAACTGAACTGAGCTGGATGATGACATCACTGTTTTCTGCATAGCTGCTTTATAGCCGAATTGAACTAATTTAATAATTGATGATTACGGAACTAAACTGGATTAACGGAACTGAACTGACTTCAGCTAAACAAGGACACCATTTTTCTTTTTAATTGAACTCTGTTTGCATCATTGAATCAGTATTTGTTCACTGTAAAGCTGCTTTGAAGCAATCTGTATTGTACAAAGTGCTATATAAATAAAGATGACCTGACTTTCTGTTCTCTTATGTAGTTTTCTCAATGCTGTCTCTAAAAATGCATATGGACAATATTCTTGGAGATGCATCCATTAAAAACTCTGTAGTCCGGGCACTTGCCGTTTGGCATGGTATCTGTCCCTGACTAGATAGCATTCCCAGACTCTGAGATAACATTGAGGCATTGAACAAAAAAAAATTGCACACAAAGGACAGATTCCAGCTATGTCCAGAATGACAGCGCAGTTGCCCTGCTTGCCAATGCACTTAAATGAAGATGGTGAGTAATGGAGTGGGTAGAAACATCTGGCTGAGATGCTCTACTCCAAAAGCATTGTTACGGCTAGGGGCATTGTTAGTGTGAAGAGGACTTAAGTAATAAAATGGGGAATGATAAATAATAAACAGAAAAGCATTGACAACACACCTGAAGGCTTATTTCATTACACAAGGACCCTGCACTTTATTAGAGCTAATGAGAAACAATCCCAGGGTGAGTGTTACAGTTGACTGCTTCGTAGTCACTATTCTCATCCTTTGATACCGATGTCATTTGATTTATCCATCAAATGGGCTTCTTCATCTTCAATACAATCACTTAAAGTGTGGCTCTGATGAGTAAACCGTGTGGCTTCTGAATGCTAGCCTCAGCCTGACATATGTTTCAAGCTATAACAGGTTTAAAGAAATAGAGACCTCTCAATCGTTTAATACCATGTTTCTCCAACAATGTGAGTTGTTTTGGTAACACTTTAGAATGTAGAACACATATTCACTATTAACTACAACTTTTGCTTCAATAAACTCCTAATTTACTGCTTATTAATAGTTAAGGTAGTTTTTGTAGCGTTTAAGTTTAGGTATTGGGTTAAGATTTAGGATTAAGGGATGTAGAATAAGGTCATGCAAATAAAGGCATTAATGTGCGCTTTACAAATACTAATAAACAGCCAATATTCTAGTAATATGCAAGCTAACAAGCAACTAGTCAAAGTTTCTACTCCACAGAAATTCCACAGAATTATTTTACAAAAATCTCAATGTCACAAAATGGTCTCAGATTTACCCAAAAACCAAAGTCTGCCATAAAACATAAATGATTTCAATATGAACTGAAACATTTCTCATCAAATTCTTCTAAGACCAAATTATCTGAGCTTTGCTACCCATGTTAATGTTATAGCTATATAAGCTTTCTGTTTGCCAACAATTGTCTCACTTTATTTAATTTTTATACCTCCTAAGGAATTTTAACTGAAACATCTGAGAAAAAAAGCAAAAATCTGGGTTACAGTGAGGCACTTACAATGGTGAATGGGGACAATCCATAAATGTTTAAATACTCTGTAATAATAGTATAGCCACAAGACGTAAACAGTATGTGTGTTAACATGATTTTGAGTACGAGAAAAGAAAAAATACTTAAAAAAAAACCTTTTCTTTGTAAAGTTATATTCTAAGTTATAACTTTTACAACTTTGTCACTATGACAACAATCACCTAAAATTAGGGTGGTCCAGTCGGTACTAAAATTTTAAAAATGTGATGATACCAGCATTTCCCTGTAGCATTTTGAACACTGTTAAGCGCATTCTGGGAGACACCTGCTTTCAAACGTTCCCGTGTGTATCCGTGTAAGAGCTCGGTGAAGAGCGTCAAAGATGTCTATTTACAACATGTTTTTGAAGCGTTGATCATCAAAGCCCATCACAGACATATCTGTTGAGCGAGTGACCACAATGGCCAATCAGAGATGTTTAAGAATGCACTCAACAGTGCTCAAAATGCTAGGGGGAAATGCTGGTATCATCACATTTTTTTTAATTTCAGTACCAACTTGGTACTAAAGTCGTCACTTTTGACAACCCTACCTAAAATGACAGTAAAAAATAATTTAAATATCTTTACTTAACTTAATATACAAACAGATAAACAATGTTAATATAAGTGTGTTTATAAAATTATAAGCTTCACATTAGGGCTGCAACAACTAATAGATAAAATTGATAATAATCAATAATGAAAATCATCAACAACGAATGTCATTATCGATTAGTTGCGTCTGCCCACCGTGCACGGAAAACTTCCACCGGTCGCATCAATTTACAGCTTTTTCCACTGAGAGGTACGGTTTAGTTCAGTACAGCACAGTACGATTCAGGATGGTAAACCCTGATCTGGCTTGCGTTTCCACCGCCAACAGTACCCTTACTTGATAGGCGTGGTGTATGCCGGAAAGTAGCGATGGACGTCATTATCACGTGAAGAAGAAAGTTACAGTAAACAACAAAGGAGGACATACAGCTGCTTTGTTTGAGCAAAGGCCGAAGGCAAGGAAAACAGCTGAAAAATAAACATTGTGTTGTAAAGTGTAGTGTTTTGTCATTCCCCTTGTAGCAAAAGTGGTACGGTTCGGAATTAGGGTACCATTCACAACTTTTGGAAATGGCAAAAATTGCTTACCGTACTGAACTGTACTGAACTGTACCGCTCTGTGGAAACAAGCCATAAGCATTACAAATTCATGTGAGTATTTCCATTTTGCATTAAAGGGGTGGTTCAGTGTTTTTTTTTTCTAGGCTTGATTGTGTTTTTGGGGCACAGTTTAACATGTCTTAATGCTTCGTTATTTTGAAAACGCTGTATTTTTCATATATTTTACCTTTATTCTACACCTCTGTTTCCACTGTCATATGAACAGAGTTTGACTTCCTGCTTCTATGAAGCCACTCCCTCCGAAATACGCAATGTGTTCAGATTGGTTAGCAGGTTGGTAGCTGGCCCAGTGTATCGTGATTCGCTGAAGCGTCCGGAAACGCCACGCCCCTTACCATTCGCCCCTTACCATTCAAATTGAGCCCGAATCAGACCCAGATGAAGAGGGTCAAGCAGAACCTCTGCAATCGCGGCTTTTAAAGGACGTTTATGAATGGTATTTCATTTTGTATTTGTGTAAAAGTGTTTAGATATGCTGTCACTGCTGTTTGTTAGCTTTCAATATACAGTTTTATCCTGATTAAAGCTTTACTGTAGCCGAATACATGACTGAGTAGTAGCATTTTTGTAAAGGTAGCATTTAATTTATTGCATGAACAACTGTTTGTCTAAGAACATAGACGTTTGTTGGAGAAGTATGCACTAGAATTTAGCTAACTGGCTAGCGAAGCAAAAACGAGTTGGTCTTTAACTTTACGTACTTGATGCAACCAAAAATAGCAACAGAACTATACATTTAAAAGACATGTACAAACAATAAAACGTACTTACAGTTTGAAGCCAATAAACAGCAGTGTAACACAGTTCGTATATGTGGGAAGAAGGAGGCGGGAACCGGCGAACATTCAAACAAAACTTTAATACCAAAATAAACAAATACAAAACGAAAGTAATCCGCGAGGGTCTGCCGGCCACAGAAACATAATAAAACATAAAATAAAATCCAGGCCTGGTCCTCTCTCGTCCTTCACTGTCGTCGCTCCTCCTTTTATGCCTCCGGAGCTCCTCCGTGAGGGACTCGAGGCCGGCGCGCCTCGCAGCTGATGCTCATTATCACTCGCGTCACCGGCCTCGCGCCGTTCCCTCACGGCTCTCGCCCGCCCTGCTCGTCACATACCCCCATCGCCCCTCGCAGGCCGGGGGGTACTCCCGAGACTGCGCTCTACTCCCCCCCAGGGCCTGTCTCGGCGGCCGCAGCACCTGGGGGTAAGGACAGACGAGACGAGAGAAAGGAGACGGAAGCAAGGGGAGCGACAGGACGAGAGAGGGGAGAGAGGAAAAAGAGAAAAAAATAAATTCTTGGTCCGGTTCCCAGACACACTGCCGCTCGGTCCTCAGCCAGCTGAGAGGCTTTTCCTCGCGGTGCCATGCGATGGCACTGGACACGGCCCGATCCTCGACCGCCTCCTGGCGGCCGGCGATGACTCCTCCGGCTGAGGGCAGTCGGCAGCGAGTCCCCCGTCCCCTGCTCCTCCCCTTCATGGCGGACGGTAGCAGGCTCCGGCCCACGGCGGACGGCGGCGACTCCTCCGCTCCCTCCTGGACGGCAGCCACCCCACCTCATCCCAGGAGCACGGCATCCGGGTCTTCGTCCCACCGGTCACTATGCTCCAGCACCACCGCCTCGGGCAGCCTCTCGCGGTCTTCACTCCCGCGCTGCCCAAACTCCGCAGCACCGCGATCCCCCTCAGCAGCGAGGGCTCTCCGACAGCATGTCCCTCCTTCCTCCCGGGTTTCGGCACCAATGTAACACAGTTCGTATATGTGGGAAGAAGGAGGCGGGAACCGGCGAACATTCAAACAAAACTTTAATACCAAAATAAACAAATACAAAACGAAAGTAATGCCGGCAGACCCTCGCGGACGTCTGCCGGCCACACAAACATAATGAAACATAAAATAAAATCCAGGCCTGGTCCTCTCTCGTCATTCACTGTCGTCGCTCCTCCTTTTATGCCTCCGGATCTCCTCCGTGAGAGACTCAAGGCCGGCGCGCCTCGCAGCTGATGCTCATTATCACTCGCGTCACCGGCCTCGCGCCGTTCCCTCACGGCTCTCGCCCGCCCTGCTCGTCACAAGCAGCTTCTGCTTTTAAAGTGGGAACTGCTCCATCTTTCAGTAATCTGCCTAAATCCAGCATTGAACTCGTGCAGATTCTGGAAACTGTCTTCAGCGCCGCATCCAGTGTAGAAAATATCACAGATTATAATGGGTTCTATTATCTTTTGATGCGTCGCTCGCGTCCGGTGTACACAACTCTTCCACTTCCAATATGCTGCGCCACATGGCCTCGCCCACCTTGTTGCGTGTTCCCGGGGGCGTGTTTTGCAGGGTTTATGATGTCACTAACCCGGGAAGAAGCTTGTTGTAGTCCAAACCGGTCGTTTTTGTAGGCATTAAACTGCCATAACTTTAAAAGACAATATCTCTGTGTGCATTGAACTTTCAGCGCTGTAACTCAAATTTTCTTGTTTGTAAATGACAGTTTTATACTGTAAAATTTACAGTTTGTTCTGTAAATGTGCTTACAGTTTTTCTGTATTTTTTACAAAAATATTCTGGCAACCACAGCTGCCAAAATTATTTTGTAAAAACTACAGAATTTTTTTTACAGTGTGTAAAGGTATAACAGCGTGTAACTGAATATAAATGTAAGACGTTTCTTATATTTACAGGATAAAGAAATGACAGTAACAGGTTACTGTGTCCAGAATGAATGTGTGAACATTCCTCTTATCTGTTAACGCTGAGTTTAAGTTTTTACTTTTATTTATTATCTTTATTATAATCTTCATTTTTAATGTAGGGATTTAAACTCTTCTTTTGCTTTATAGCCCTTTTGCACATAGCTCTTTTGCATATAGCATAGATATATATTTAATACATGTTTTAATCGCATTCCGTTGGCACGTTTGTTTGAAGGACAGCACTGGCAGGATGTGGAATAGTGTTTTGTCAATAAAATAAATAAATAAAATTGGGCTTTATTATCAGACTAATCAAAGAAATAATTGGCCAACTAATAATTTATCAAAATAAACATTAGTTGCAGACCTACCTCATTCACTTCCATTGTAAATGCCTCACAGCAACCTTGTTTGTTGCTATTTTTAAAAAAAGAAAATATTTTTTGTGGTAATCAACATTGCTGTATACAACAAACACTTTCGTTTGAGCTTAACTTGTACTGAACACGGGACATTCCTTTAACAGAATCCGAGACTTCCCCTAAGTCCCCTGAGCTGCAATAAATATGGAAGTCTTTCTTTGGATGTACATCAAACAACATATTTTTATCAATCGGTGAAGCATCAGAAAACAGCACTGCCCAAAACAAAGAAGCCTCTTGCCATGAATCCATGATAAATTAATGCCTCCTCCTTGAGGTACAAAATGAAAAAAGCTGAAAAAACTCGTTCATCTCATCAAACACAGAGCCGCATCCCACTCAGGAGACAAAAAAATAAAAAAATAAAAACTTGCAAAGGTGAGGAGCTTAATTTGAATCATATCCCAAAGCCCAGTGGGAGGGAGGAGAGAGTGGAGCACCAAAGAGTAAAAGTGACAGTGGCAGCAGCAAGCCATATTGCCTTGCGTTGGCAATCACATCTGTGGAGGCCCCTGAGATTTAATTTCGGATGCTCGCGGGGAGCCGGTTTCTGTCTGTCTCACTCAGGGGAAAGAGAAGGAGGGAATCCCTGCAAACTCCACCCTACCATCCGCCCGCCCCCACAAGACATCATGTCAGATTAATTCGAACCCAGGATGAGCTTGGCTAGCTTTAGTTTCAGAGGCTCTGGACTCCAAAGCTTAGACTTCATCAAGCACAAATGAAGTGCACAGATAAAACATTGGTTTACATTGGAACAAAGAGGGATTTACAATCAATGGCCGAAGAGAGAGAGAGAGAGAGAGAGAGAGAGAAAGAAAGAAAGAAAGAAAAACATTCACGCCTGTCCGATAAGCAAGGGTAATTTGCAGCTGATTTCAAGCCCCGATGTTAACAGAGTGCGAAATAGCGGTTCGCCCTTGTTCCCTTTTCACTAAGGTACTTATTTAGATGAGCAATCAAGCCCAGCGGTCGAAAGACAAAGACATCATTCCACCACATATCACTTGAGATGGGGGGGAAAATACAACTTGTCCAAAAGGCTACTAATTAAGGACAAAACTCAACGGGCATCAAGTTCATACTAAGCCAGCACATGAGGGTAGTGAGCTTAAGAATCAAACTAAAAATCAGATGAATAAATAGATCTGGGGAGTCTCTGTTGGTATCGCGAAGAAAGTGTGGAGTTATTAATTCACAGTGATCAGAGCGCATCTGGGTCTGGGTGAGATTCTTCAGGGGGTGGAGAAAAGACCGGCGGGAGAGAGCATGTGGAACGATGCTGGCTGCCAGGCAGCCTAGTGCAGGACCATTAGACAGAAAATGTCTGTTGCGCATTGGGAAAGATTGTGTTTAAATATCATGTGACTCTGTCACGGTATACAGTAGGGGGTCCGAGTGTTTTTACAGCCAAATAAAGCAAATTGATTGAATAGCCAGAAGGAAAGCAGAAATAAATGATAAATTGAACAAGAGGTTAGATTATATGTTCATTTCCTCATAAAATGTTTAATTTCCCATTTGTTTAATAATCATGGGTTTGATGCGTAAATGTTATCCAATATGGTGATATATGCGCTTTCTGTGGAAATCAGAAGATTGTCACTGAGAGTGTAACATAAAAATGATGGAAGGCTTAAGCTATTTGGAATTGTGGCTCCGTTGCATCATTGACTTCCTGTCACATGCCTTTGAGGTCGACCTTGTGGAAGAGCCGAAACCCTGTTTTGACATCAAGCTGGATCGAAAGTCAAATCTATTGTTTTCTAAAAGTATCCTGGGAGTGTGAGCAGCACTACAATTGTCTGGGGACAGGAGTTTATAAACAAAGGTAAAAGTAAAAGATAAGGTGAAACCATGTCTAGAATTGTCATTGAGACAGTGGCTTCCATTATTTAAACGCTACACAAGCACAACGAGGGGCTTCCAAAAGAGTTTGGTTCATCACACTGAACATAATGTCACTGACTTAACTACATTTATTCTCATTAGCCACAAATGGACAATGTCTGCTCTCCTCTGTGCCTCATAATGCTGAAATCATATGAAAGAAAGACAAATCTCCGCAATTTCACAATAGGCCGGCCCTAGGCATCAATATCTAGGTAAAAATATATCACAGACATAAATATATGTCTTGCGCACAAGCATATGCCTTTATGTGCTTCAAAGCTAGCAGTTTTGCTGCTTCAGCGTCTTCCCCGGTAGCATACATAGAGTTTTTTTTAAAGTAAAATGCCTTCTATTTCTAGATGCAGCCAGCGTCTGAGTTGTTCCTCCCAGTGATCTCACTGCTAAGCAGTGAGAAGACAACATCAACAAATACGAACCGTCAAGGAGAAGAACAGAAAAAGCAGGATGCAGAGCTGCTGAAAATCATTAGCACTCTAGTTCTCAGAGAAGCTACACTGTCAAGATTCTAAGTCTCACTTTGCATTGCGATGTTGACAAATCCTGTGGTACCCTGGGAAAGTAACGTCGGGTGCTACCATCCTCTTCATTTAGATTCAATTCCTGCCTATGAGCTTCAGACAGCAGGAACAGAAGGCTATAGGGGTTATTTAACTGTACCATGGTAAAAGGGTTTGACGAGCCTTTAACGGTTCTTGTTATAACAGTCATTTGCCCGTCTCATCCCACTGGTTAAATAATAGATATAGAAATATTCAGTATCTCTGTAGATTTTAGGAGCCCATTTTTGGACACCTGTTGAGACATGTTTTAGGAAAAAAATAGGCTAATTGCTTCTATATCTCTTTTTTGACATTTAATTAAGTTTAAAGGGCAAGGTAAGTCCTTCTGGAGGGTTTTCGGGTATTAAAATCTATTGTGTGACCGACATTAACATACTAGAGGCAAATACAGGTGCATTCTGTCTAAGGGGCCATGAAAAGAGTATCCACACCCTAATCCAGAACAACACTTCATCACACAATGAAATCATCATACAATTGAATTCATTTGAATATTTTTTTTTTTCTAATATGTAAAAATGTGTTATTCTCATTCAGTACAGACTGTACTTCAGATTTAGATATCGCCCAACCACGAACAATAAAGCGATCGCTATATGACATTAGATAACTTGGTCAAACTTCTCTGAAGTCTTGAGAAAAATATCAGTCAGCCTCAGTCTTGTACATAGGGTGATGTAACACAGCGCTGATGCATAGACATGACAGGGCTGGATGGATGTAGGAGGTGGCTCCTCAGAACAGCTGGGGTCTGACAAGCACCGAATCCCGTAGGGAGGGGGCTTGAAAAGGCGAGGGGAAAACAGGACGCAATTTGGCTTCTCTCGCGCTTTCTCCCTGGGATGTGCCTTTTCAAGACCTCTAGGCCAGCTTCCTATTGGGCAGTCATCCCAAAATGCCCTCAAGCTGTGCTGCTTCAACTGAAGCAAGTGAGGGTTTTTTTATTTGTGTATGTGTGTTTATATGGTGGGTGGTTCTTGGAGTCAACAACTGTAACCTGGGGAGGACTTTGAAGCAGTAGCAATCTCTGAGACAGCCCAAATGGTGCCCCCCTCCTCCAGTATCACCAGCTCCTTTCTGCCACCTTCAAACCTGTCAGATGAGCCTTTGGGTGACTCCAGCAAAAACCTGGCTTTCCCAAGGGAATTCATCTAAAACTGTCAAACCATCTCTGAAGTCTCAGGCAGATCACCTGCACAACTTCAACATTTAGGTAGGAGGTGGCTGAAGGCTTAGTGAAGCGCTGTCAAATACACAGAGTACCCTATATAAAACCAGGACACTGAGAGCTGGCCGAACATGATAAGAGAAACAAGTAGAATGGCAGCCACACCAAAAGTAATTGAATCTATGACTCAAATATGGCATTCATTGCATTCAAAGCATTCTGATATTTGCAGCAATGTTGAAGCCCACGGAACAATAAAAGTCAGCGTATTCCTCCTAATAAGCTGGAGACATGCAGATTCTGTGGATCTTGATTGCCCAGTAACAAGTGGCACACAAAAGGAGGCAATCTGAGCCAAGAAAGGAGTACCTCAAATTACTAAACTCAGAACACTGGATCTGATATTACAGACTTATTGAAATGTATTTGATTCTCGCATTTTAAAAGCATTATATTTATTAAACACTATACTATGACCTGTTTTAATATGTCACACTTCTAAAACAATGTATAATCGTCCGAGTTTCAGCAATTACATCATTTATGTGTATTATATGAGGGAAAAGCACGTTGAAAAACCTTGAAATGTCGATATATTCTTGCAATTGCGGCTACACACAACATGATTTATCATTTGATAGCAACTAAAAAAAAAACACGAATGGCTGCATTAAAACTGCAGTGTTTCCACATGAACGGTAAACAAACAAAAAAAATAACTGGAAAAAATATATCACTATTGACATCCGTCTGTCAATGAAATTCGCGCGACCACTTGTCACACATAACACTGGAATACGGAATGGCTTTACATACGTGCTCTCCTGCTGCTCTCCCTGAGGAAGCATACTAGGCTCTGTCAGCGAGGTAAAGTTGAGACCATATTCACGAGCCCGTAGGGTAAAAGTCACTACTATCCTATATGTGTTTAGGATGTTTAGGTGATAGTCGGGTTGGAAAGAGAGAGAGACATTGCGTTATGTGCACGCGCATCAATGACAGAGGGGTCAAACCCCTCGCGCACCGGCCGGTTGTCTCCTATCCATCAAAGTGGATATGCGCGCGAGACGCAGGAGCGTTCAGGCGCTGACGCATAAGCGTGTCTCGTGCTTGACATCTTTTGCCTATTTGAAGGGCAAAAATCCGTTGAGGACTTCACCAAACACCCCACAAGAAAGAAAAAACAGCATACTCACTGTTTTCAGGATCCAGACACTCTGTTCTCCCTGCGGCACTTCGTCACTTGTATATCCATTCCACAGCTGCCCATTTTCACGACGTTTCCACCTGGTATGTTTCTCTGAGGTAAAACGAAAAAAAGAAATTGTACGTACACAGTCTCGACCTCTCTTTACTCAGCCTGCCTACATGTTGCTGACTAGCTCTCTCCCACCCTCCTTACCTCCCCCTCCCGTATCTTTCTCACTCACTCAGTCTCTCTCTCCAGTTATTTTGTTAAAATTCAGTATATACGCCCCGTCACCTAGCAACCTCTCTCTCTCTCTTCATCACTCACGCGACACGTGTTGAATGCTAAACTTGCCGTTGTGGAAGGTTGCAGGAATATTTTAAAAGCGCCTGTACACGCGCCGGTGCCGTATCACTATCCAATCAACATAGTTATTATAGTACGCTTTCTCACACGCCTCTTCCCGTCCTTTAACCCCAAACTGAAACGTTTCGCTTTCCCCCACCTAAAGCTGCCTACAAGGAGTCGAAGATATAAAACGTTCGATAATTACGACCAAATTATTCTCTAACCTTGTATTATCCGTTCTTTGCTGTCATTGTGTTCCACAGAAGCCTAACAAAGTCATTTTTACAAATAGTTAATTTGTATCAATCCAAATGGGGTTTGTCTGGCGCAAGGAGAAAAGGTGAGCTATTTTGAGAGCGTTTCAAACTCTTGAGGATTTTTGTCTGTTTTATCGTACTCCTCCCCCCGAGCCGGTCATGTTATTGTCCTCTGCTGGACATCAGGGTGTTGAATGCTGCAGAGAACGTGAGTGCTCAGCACTCTGCTGTCCTATCCGAAGGTAATCACTTTCTGCTGTTTATGGACGGACTGAGAGAAACAGACCGTGTTTGGGTGGATGGAGATGTGGTGGGTGATTGAGTAGAAAAGTGTGTATTTGCAAAATTGAATTTGGCCACACCCCACAGGAAGCTGAATTGAAGAGAAATGTATTGAATTGGAATAATTAAATAAAATAAATGTATGTGATGAAATACACTGTTACACTATAGAAATTAAACAAAATTGGTTAGCCTAACTGTAAATCAACCTTACCAAATAAATACCTTACTATGAAAAAATATAATTGGTTTTACATTAGCCTATTTTTTATTTAATTTATATGTAGACCTAATTTTACTTTACAAATTGTATATTAAAAATGTACAGTTTATCTATCTGTATATATTTATCAGCATAGGTCTAAAAATTATTGAGTCTATTTATCAGTCCATTTATGGTTATCTTACCATATGTGACCCTGGACCACAAAACCAGTCATAAGACGCACAGGTATATTTGTAGCAATAGCCAATTTTTCTTTTATGCCAAAAATCATTAGGATATTAAGTAAAGATCATGTTCCATGAAGATATTTTGTAAATTTCCTACTGTAAATATAAAAAATAAAAAAAATTTGTGAGTGGATATGCATTGCCAAGGACTTCATTTGGACAACTTTAAAGGCGATTTTCTCAATATTATGATTTTTTTGCACCCTCAGATTCCAGATTTTCAAATAATTGTATCTCGGCCAAATATTGTCCTATCAATGGAAAGCTTATTTATTCAGCTTTCAGATGATGTATAAATCTCAAATGTTTTTAAAAATTGACCCTTATAACTGGCTTTGTGGCCCAAGGTCACATATACTTAAATGATTTAACATTATATATCATTTAGATTTTAATTTATCTTTATATGTAATTTACAGTAAAATGTTGGTTTTTTTTAGTATTTTGAAATATCTATCTATCTATCTATCTACAGTGCCCTCCACAATTATTGCCACCCTTAGTAAATATGAGCAAAGGTGGTTGTGAAAATAAATCTGCAAAGGTCCAGAAATATTTCAGTCTATTTATAAGTCTATATCTGTTGGTCTGTCTGTAAGACGCACAGTATAAAATGGACAGATTTTTTAAAGCCAAAGTTTATCATGACGAACTTTCAGTTTCTAGTTAAAAAATTATATAAATTTGATATTACTCAAATTATATCACTTTCTTTAATTTTAATTCTACTTTCTTAAATTTCAGATTGTATTTTGAATCATCTTTGTGACCTAAAAATTTAAAAGCCGATTCACTTCTGATTGGCAGACAACCCTGCTGTGTGTGAGTGAGAGACACAAGAGGTGTGTATCTATGTGGAATATTCTTGTGACAGATTGACAGTGTGAGGATGTGAGCACAAGTGTGAGGAGGATCGCAGGTGTTTGTACTCTAAAAAACTGCACACAATTGTATTTCCACCTGCCTGTATTTGTCCATATATACTCATCAGCCTTCAGTTTCCTTCAAATATAAAAAAATAGCTCTAATTAATATAAAAGCACAGGACTCGCATCCCATTTCGTATGGTCTAGCCAGTAATTGGAGGACAGGGCAGTGACCTCTGTTGGCAGTAGTGGTATGATGAACAGTGAAAATATTTTTATACAGTGAAGACTGAGCCCAATCTATGTCACCACCGGGATACATAAATCAGCAAATACTGGTACAGTCAGCCCCGTATAATATATAATAAATACAGAGATAAATAATATGTAATATACTGAGATAAAGCACCAAGAAAAGGGATTACCCAGGAAGAAATGTGTAGAACTATTGTGAATATTATGAAAATTTCACAGCACTTCCATAAATTTTGGATGTAAAGTTAACGCTAACATTTTCTCTGCTATATTCTTTTATCTTATACCAGAGACAAGTGAATATTTTAGCTATACAATCCAGGCATTCATAAGCAGGTCATTATGAATCATTCATGTCATAATCTTACTCACTGAAATATCAGTGGCATAAATGCTCTTCTCTTATTTTTTGCTGCATTGGCTCTTGAATATGTGTCCATCTATATGAATCTATGGCTTGTTCATCTCTGAAGCTTTAAGTCATTACTTCAAGCAAAAAGCAAAATCTGCACCTTTCCAGGATTATAGTGGAGAACCATCTTATCAGCAGTCTTACATTAAAGCAAAGAATGAGAGTGCTGTTTCTGTATGAGTTTCCCCCCTTACTAAGTCACTATATATGTACAGAGGGGAATATTGAATCCCAAATCATTCCTTTAAGGCAAATAAGCAGAAGAACTATGCTGAAAAGTAATATGCTGATGCCTAAAAGGCGCATGTTAATACTTCATAGAAAAGTGTGACATTCTCAAATATGTATTGACATTTTTTCAGATTACTTGTACCTTGCAATTTAGCTTTATTATTTTACATGCTCAGACAGGAATTATGTGACTTGAGTTACAGCCTCACAACCTATTTATTCGTTTTGTCATATTTTATTAGAAACCGCAGAAATATCTTTTTAAGGTTATTGATTTACACAAATACAAACAGCTAGGGGGCTTTGGGGCTTTGCGCGAATCTTGTGCATATTATTTTGTTTACAGTGAGTATATTATTTATGAACCTTGGGATTGCAGTTACAGACAGAATACCCAGAAGTGAATTTGATTTGGATATTGAGGCAGCAGTTGGAAAGCATGTCTTGTTCATATCAGAGATAAAACTTTTAAGTGTATTCAGAGTTTTCAAACAGGATTCTTCTTCTGTTTCAAACACTTCCCACATCTTCCATTGAGTAAAATGGCACTGATCTGCAATCCCCTACTGGTGTTTGCATTTCTATGAATGACAGCATTTCGCTCTTGGGTATTTCACTTGTTGAGCTTCGATAATTAAATTTCACCATACAAAGAGTGCAAATGACTTTTTACTTTTGTTAAATGTTTGATTTATACATAGATCACCAATAAAGAGTGTCCTTTTCCATCATTTGCTAAAAGAACAGGTGCTCCGGAAGGGATGTGTGTGTGTTTGACACTTGCACTGTGGCTTTTTCAGTACCAATCAGTTTTTTAAAAAAACCGGAGGAAAACTACAGATTTTTACAGTGTTGTATCACAGTCTTGGGCTGTGTACAATAATGTCATTCCCATAGATGAGGTTTTTTAAACATCAAGTTACTTCATTCTTTCTGAGCTCTACTTATTCTCTGTATATTATTTCTGATAGGATCTCCAGAGAGTCAGTTTTATGCTCAAGCACCTCTATTATGGACAGTCAACCAAAACTAGCTCTCCTTTACTAAACTCCATTACTGCCTCTTGAGCATTAAATAAACATAAGATCCTGATTTAGTGCATTAAAGTGATTTGTGAGATACAACTGACACCTTGCTGTTGATTGTTTGATGGTTTCTCATATTCTTAGTTTAATATATTATATTAACCTATACATTTATATATCTATTTAATATAATAATCTTAAGAAAAGATCAGCTGAACCTAAAGTATTTCCTAATCAGATTTTTTCCCAATCAGATTTCTTTTAACAGCCTCTTCATAATATCTTTCAGTTCAATTACACACAACCATTTTACAGACATTGTGAATTTTTTTAAAGTAATACAGTGATGTGGATACATCTTTGAGTTTAAAAATCATGTAGAACACTATTTTAACACTATATACTTGTTCTAACCTCTTTTGCATGCGTGATGGATTTTACAAACAAGGATTTTTTTCCCCTAAAAGAAAAGTTGTTTCTAATTAGAGTTTCAATTGAGCAAAAGCACATTTTTTCTGTGTCTTTTGCACGTCCAAACATATTCCCAGAAATGCTCCGACTTGTCACCACCCCAGTGCTAATTACCAATGATCACGTTCAATGAGCATAGAAAAAGAGCAATCAAGTGCTCTGGTGTAATGAAATTCACAACCGCAGAGAGTGATTTGCCCTGATAATTTGTCTTAGAAAATCAACATGGAGCTAGGCAGCCATATTTGTCAAAGGCCCTCACAGCTTTATGCATCAGAGCCAGTCTCGAAGGTCTTGAACCTGTAACTGTATGCTGTAATAGCCTGATGGGCTTCATGATTAGCCCATCGAGCTGAAGACCAAGGCCTGTTCCCTCAGGGAATGCGGCTTAATCTGCCCCTTTCCCTCTGTTTTCTCTATCTCTCTTTCTTTACTTAGAGCAGAGCTCATCTTTTTAATGCCGTCTGCAGTGGTTTTTATTAGGAGAGAGCTCATTTATGTTCATGAGGAAAGTCTTCAGATAAGTATATTCTGGAGAGAAGTTTGTCAAAGGAGAATTAAACTGAAAACTCTGACAGGTGAGTTTGAGAATTAGCATTTCCTTAAACGGGCCATATTCTGTACTTTCGTGAATATTTTTGCCTGAAGTTTATTTACACCCAAAATGTCAACTTCTGTCTGTCTGTCTGACTGCCTATGTATACATGTATGTACTGTATGTATGTAGTTATGTATGTATCCATCCATCCATCCGTCGTTATGACTGGCTCTAACCTCTTTGTATATGAAAACTGCACTCATGAGGGAAGGCCAGGTTGCTGGATACCGTATGCATCTTTATACTGTATGTAAATGTGGGCTATCGTATTTTAATATGCTCATGGTTGTGGCATCATAACTGATCATTTCTGAAGGACCTGTTTTGGCAGGTTAGTTTCCATAAATCAGCTGTATGGACTGGGCAAAGGACCATTGCATTAAGAATGTTAAAATACATCTCTGTGGTACATTTAAATCTTTTATTTCAGAAGGGAAAGGAAAATACTGTTTTCCATGATTTAAAGGGGACCTATTATGTCCCTTTTCACAAGATGTAATATAGGTCTCTGGTGTCCCCAGAATGTGTCTGTGAAGTTTCAGCTCAAAATACTCCGCAGATCATTTATTATAGCTTGTGTGAGCAAAAACTTGCCATTTTTGTGTGTGTCCCTTTAAATGCAAATGAGCTGCTGCTCCCGGCCCACTTTCCAAAAGAGGGTGGAGCTTTAACAGCTCACGCTTCGGTTGCTCAACAACAACAAAGCTGGAGAATCTCACGCAGCCAAAATGACGATTGTCAGTAATGGTGTTCAGCCTTACATTGTTCAAACCAGAGTCGGACACTGATGGAGAGACTCAGGAAGAAGTTACAACTTTTAGAATGAAACTGGACATTTCTGAATGGTTAGTGGATAAATTTATGTAACTAGTTGTTGTGGAGTTGATTCAACTCATCGACTAGCATGTGCCGTCATGTTAATCTTTTGTGCAAGTCCAGCGTTGAATTTACCCTAATTTGTAAAGCAGTCCGGCACTCTACTACAACAACTCTTCCACTTCTCTAAAGCAGTCCAATATGGCCTCACCCCATTTGTTGCGTGTTACCGGGGGCAGGGTTTATGTAAATTTTGGGGTTTGTGATGTCACCAATCCGGGAAGAAGGTCTTTGTTGTCCTAACCAACCGTTTGTTGTAGTGATTTCTGTAAAATAAATTATCTCCCTTTGCATTAAACTTTGAGCATCGTAACTTTGCAGATGTTTATGCTCAAACAGCAACATTACACACTAACTAAAGTTAAAAAATTGAAATCATAATCAAGGACCCCTTTAAATAAATAGCAAAGCACCACTCAGTGGTTATTTTGTGAACTGAACTGCTGACCACACACAGCAGAAGAGAACTCCTGCACTATATAAAAGTAAATTCCTTGAAATGGTGCTATTACAAGAATACTTTGCTATCAAATGTCTAGTCGCCACTCCAGTGTGTGTTTTGTCAAACCATATTCAATTCATTATATTGATTACAGTACTTAGGGGAGTGCCAGTTAGTGCCAGAATACCTAAATGAAATAATTCATATTCAAAGCAACAGCTCTTCCCTCAGCTCACCCCTTCAGTGAGAAGTCATTTTCCTCAGAGTCCATTTTAGCATCTGCCAGTGATAAAAAAAAATACACGTATACAATTTCTGTGAGGCCAATCTAAAATTGGATTTTCAAATCTAATCAGGTCTTTCAGGCATCTGTCATTCACTGTTTCAGCCAAATTCAGTTCAACTTTTCTCTGTTTCAGTGTGAACAACAATAAACATTCAGTGTTTTTTAGTATTATTTATATAGTATTTATTAAAATTTTGAATTAGCTTTTATTTTAATATTTTCATTGTTAAACTAAAATTAAGTTTTAGGAAATTTATGTGCTTTTGTCACTTTTGTTAGTTTCTTTTTATTATTTACATAGCTTTATTTCATTTTTATTTTAGTTTTAGTCATTTTAGTACTTCAACTTAGTAGTTCAACTAGTTTCTAATGCAATATTCCTCATTTTTATTTACATTTTTACGTTTTTCCATCTAATATTTTCTCTCCTTTTATTTTATTTCAGCTTTATTTCAATTGCCAAAATTAGTTTTAGTTAACAATAACAACACTGCAATAAACTTAAAGTTTTGTTTAAACTTTGTAATAACTTTAATTTGCATACAAAATTGAAAATTGAAAAATATGCATTGTAAATGTATATGCCATTTCACATTTCATTCATTTAACTTGATATTTGAAATATAATTTTAATATTTAAACCACACTCATACCATAGTGTGGATTCTTTATGTTGCCTTACGTTCCTGAGTTGTTGTTCTCAGAATTATCTTCATTAAAGTCTTGTTGATTCCATCCTCGTGTCTGTTGTGATTCCCCCCAGACTGAACAAGTGTAGATTCTGGGGCTGCCGCTTCCGATTCCACCGATCCCTTTACCGACCTAGTTCAAAAGTTCAAAGTGCTACTTCCTCAAACGATTGCAGTGGCTTCAATGCTCACTCCTCTTCGAAATGCAGCCTCAGTGGTTCCCGACAAGAAGAACAAAAATACCGTATATTATTTAATTACTCACAGGCCGCACTTTACAATGGGCAAAGACCATTTGGGAGCAAGCATTATCACACGATCCCTTGAAGTTTTCACCAACCATTTTAAGGAGGTTTTTGGTCAATCTGCTAACGAAATATCAATCCATGATCAACTGTATAAGTTGCGTCAGGGAAAAACATCAGTTACTTAGTATTCCACATGCTGGTGGCTGCTATTGGCTGGAATGAAGCAGCACAGATTACAGCCTACCAGTGGTCTCTCACCTCTGCTGCAGCTGCAACTCTCCGTTTATAATGATACCATCGGCCTCGAAAACCTCATCCAATGCCCCATCCGCATTTCTCAGCGCATGGCCGCATGCCATCAGGAATTATTTACCCTACAATCCACGCCTGCTGTTGCCACCGCTTCACCTCCAGCACCAGCACCCGAGCCGATGCAAGTGGACACATTCCACATCTCCACAGAATGCCAGCGGGGCATCCAAAATCATCTGTGCCTTTATTGTGGAGCTGAGGGTCATCTTTTACACACGTGTCCTTTCCGACCACCCCGAAATCTGATGAGTGTAGTCTAAATGCAGCCTGAGGAGCCCGTGGCTTCAAGTTCATTCCCCACACATCTCATGGAGTACGGTGGAAATCCTGTCCTGGGGGAAGAGATGTTTTGAGTGTCTAAGTCTCCCACAGAAACCTACCCATCAGAATGTGCAGCCTTCCATCTCGATCCAAGTTGCCACTAACGAGAGTCCTAATCAAGGTTGCAAAGTGAAAATTCCAACCGAATACCGGGCATTCCAGGATGTGTTCAGCAAACAGCTGGCCTCGAAGCTACCACCTTATCAGCCATGGGACTGTGCTATTGAGCTGCTGCCAGGGGCTTCATTGCCAAAGCATAAGATCTACCCAGTTTCCATCCCTGAGCAAAAGGCCACGGAGGAGTATGTAGAAGAGGCATACATCTACCTTTCTACTTCCCCTGCTGGTTCAAGTTTCTTTTTTTGTGGCAAAAAAGGACTGAGGATTGCAGCCTTGCATCGACTATCAAGCCATCAATCAGCAGTCAAGTGGCGGTACCCACTTCCTCTGGTCCCATCTGCCCTGGAGACGTTAAGGGGAGCCACCACCTTCACAAAGCGCATACAACCTCATTCGGATACGGAGGGGAGATGAGTGCAAGACAGCCTTCATTACACCCACAAGCCACTATGAGTATCGGGACATGCTGCATGGCCTTTCCAACACACCCTCCATCTTACAAAGATTCATGAATGAGGTGTTCCAGGACTATCTCCATTGCTTCATGGTCATGTACATCGATGAAATGTTGATCTATTCCCGACCATCGTCTCTACGTTTCGCAGGTCCTCCAGCAACTGCAGTAACACCATTTCTATCTCAAATGAGAGAAATGTGAGTTTCATCAACCCTCTATCCAGTTCCTGGGCTACAAACATGCTACTAGAGTCATGATGGACCAGGCCAAGCAGTCCAGAAATGGCCACTTCCTTCCACCGTAAAAGATCTTCAAAGATTTTTAGGATTTGCCCACTTTTATTGCCGTTTCATTGCCAACTTCAGGAAGATTTATTTTCTCCACTCACCACAATGCACCGTAATAAGCTCAAGTCTCTGTCCTGGACACCAACTGCCATCTCAGCATTCCACCAGTTGAAGGACGCCTTCACCATCACTCCCACACTGGTCCACCCGAATACAGCACTGCCCTTCGTTGTGAAAGTGGACGCCTCAACAACAGGAGTCATGGCCTCATATGACCCAGAAAGTGCAACATTATGAACAAGATTGTCCAACCTGCGCCATCTCTAAGTCACCACACCACCTACCTGAAACTTCACCCTTTGCCCATATCACGCCAACGCTGGTCACACCTAGGAGTTGATTTCATTACTGACCTTCCCGAGGCAGATTCTCTCACCTGTGTTCTAGTAGTTGTCGACCAGTTCTCTAAAGCATGCCGCCTGATCCCAATGAAGGGCCTCCCTACCACCATGGAAACCGCAGAATCCCTGTTTCACTACGTCTTCTGAAAGTTTGGCCTACCTAAAGATACCGTGTCTGACCGAGGCCCACAATTGGAAGGCCTTTTCCAGCTCCTAGGCGTGTCAGTGAGTCTATCATCTGGTTACCATCCCCAATTTAATGGGCAAACCGAATGGAAAATACAGGAGATCGGCTGCTTCCTGAGGTCATACATACCGCCACAGTCACCAACACAGCTGTAGCTGGTACATCACCTGGACTGAGTACGCACGCAAAGAACTCCCTCCGGCAACCCACCACTGGTTTCACACCCTTGCAGTGCATACTGGTCCATCCTTGTGTCTGCCATTTTCACCCAAAAATTTTAATTCTGTCATTTACTCACATTCAAGTTCAGAGGTGACAAAAAATGTTCACAGAAAAAAAAAATCACAGCATATAGATTTGGAACAACATAAGGGTGAATAGATAATGACAGAATTGTCATTTTTGACATTGCTTTAAAGCCTGTTCCAACATGTTCCATTGTCATTTTTTTTAAGCGTCTTTACAGTCACTGTAAACTATCTGCCACAGCGTCCTCTTTTATACACATGGTTGTTCACATGATTCACAGGATTTTTCTATTGTTGGACACTGTTCGCTCCCAGGCCTTTTCCCCTCATTAATCTAAATTAACATCATGCTAGAACAGATTCATTAGCATCTACCTCCGTGCACCTGCGATTCGAGTACGTCTCCATCTCCTCGCAGGGCCGACTGGCCGTAGCTGCGTGAGGGGACTGGAACAGAGCAGGGCGTAATCATGCATGTGTCACCTCCATCTCTCATCTCACAGTCCCCAAGAATGTTTTTCCCCCTCCCGCTCTCTCTCACGGAGTCTTTCTCTCTGACAGTTGCTGGAGGCATCCTGGCTGTGATTGATAGGCCGATATCCTTTGTCATTATCAGATAACAGCACAGATATCTTGTGAAAAGTACAGTGATGTTTGATGGGAGCTATCGCCATACTCGCAAGTGTCTGTGAGCTTTTCCACCGGTGCCTTACCAATATTTTACATTTTCCCTCTATTCTAGTTCGTTAGAATGACGCGTTTTGTCAACGCCTGCCTTGTTCGCTTGTTCACAGGGTGTCTCTGTGATCAATATCTTATCATCACGCTATTAAAATTTGATTCTTAAAGTGGGTCAGTGGGTAGAGCGTTTGAAATATAGCTAAGAAACCCATGAGAGCCATTAGAGTCATAGACTTCACATGCTGTAGTCGTAAATTAACTGTCATACAATGCAGTTATTCTAAGATATCATGACTCACTTCTTAATTCAAGCAAATCTGTGTGCTGCTTACAAGCTGCTCTGAAATTCTGTCTGGCTGCTCTGGGGAACTGACCTGCTCGGATGTGCATCAACCTCATACAGTTGCTTATGTATTGCTAGAGGGAATTTCACCTCTGTGGTTTCATTTCATTCCATATATCTCAGTACTATATCATCTGTGAAGTGACTTGTACAGAAGACAGAAACAGTGGTGCAGTGTTTTGAATATTTACTGTCCCAAACTATACTAGTTGTTGATCACTTTGTAAATACCACTTATTTCAGAGTCCACTGCATCTCTAGCCATTTTCCTTGTCAGACAAGCACTGACTCCATACTAGTAGCTTTTCAGTTATTCAAATCTACAGTGTTCTCATAGAGGCTTAGATCTTTCCTCCATAGTGTGATTCTAATTATTTCTTCCATCGATCATAAAATATTATTGCTCTGAAGTTCCTGCAGCGCCTTCCCAAATTGCCAAGTATCAGATTAAGTCTATATTGTTGACTTTCTGTTTGCACCATATAGAGCCAGACAGCTGCAATGCAGCAAATACACTGTAAACATGTTGAATGAATTGCATTATCTGAAAATCAATAGACATGGGCATCATGGGAGAGTGGCTTTCCTCTTTTATGGTCTTTCTTGTAGATTACTCAGGTGTGATTCTAACGGTCCTAAATACAAAGTGTACTAGATTAAAAAGCATTAATAAAGAAAGCCTGCTGTCTTGCTGGCGGCAGCAAGCATGCAATCATTTATTCTTCCTCTGTGAAGATTATAAATGGATAGGAATGACGTGCAGAGATGTTCTGAATAATGCGTGGGGTGGGAGTAATGGTGGTTTATTGGGTTTTCTGACATCTTACCATTCAAAATGATCACAATAAAAACAGCCCTTCAAAACCGGCATGAATCTTAGATTAAATACCTCTAAGATTCTTTGATATTGCTATTGCTGTTGCTCTGGAACATGAAGTGCTGAGTCACACTTTAAACAAGGCAGCACTTTATCATGCAATCATTTGCCTTTTAACACCATATTTTACTTTAAAAGCCTGTGTTAATTTCAAAAGTTGGTCAGTTATGTCACAGCCGTCTTTCATACAGTATCCTTAGGCTTCAGTCGCACCACTCTGTCTCTATACAACTGCTTGTTTTCAGGCACGTCCCCGGCTTGTTGAGAATGTTGTATTCTCTTTGAACTGGAAAATGTGCAAAGAGCATTGTTAGAGAAAAGAACATTGATTCTGCTTCCAGTGTTCAAAAGAGAGTCTACAGAGAAGGAGAGATGGCTCTGCAGAACAGCCTGTCCTCTTTATGTACAAAAGCACACCTTCTGCTTTCTGTATGATGTCATTGACACATTACTTACAGCAGGGGGCAGCACTGAACAACATACACACTTGTGTCGCTCAAAGCTCAGGCATGCCATAATAGAGTTTAATTATGCAGAGAATGGTGATGATATATAACTCATTCTTTTTTTCCCCCCTCTCTCTTCCATCGAATGCATTCATCCGCTTTTCTATCTGTCTTCCCATCCACAACATAAGCACAGATATAATTCATAACTTCTTGCATTAAAGATTAGTTCACTTTCAAATAAAATTTTCCTGATAATTTACTCACTCCCATGTCATCCAAGATGTCCTTCTTTCTTCAGTCGAAAAGAAATGGTTTTTGATGAAAACATTCCAGGATTATTCTCCTTATAGTGGACTTCAATGGCCTCCAAACGGTTGAAGGTCAAAATTACAGTTGCAGCTTCAAAGGAATTTAAACGATACCAGACGAGGAATAAGGGTCTTATTTAGCAAAACGATCGGTCATTTTCGAAAAAAAAAAGTAAATGTATATGCTTTATATAAACAAATGATCACCTTCCAAGTGGTTCCGCCACCCTTCCCTATTCTACTTACGGAACGAACACAGCTCCGGTTCTATTTTTTCCGATAGTAGAATAGGGAAGGCGTAGGACATACAACGTAAGTCCTACACCTACGATTCCTCTTCTGGTATCGTTTAAAGTCCTTTGAAGCTGCACTGAAACTGTAATTCTGACCTTCAACCATCTGGAGGCCATTGAAGTCCACTATAAGGAGAATAATTCTGGAATGTTTTTTAATCAAAAACCTTAATTTCTTTTCGACTGAAGAAAGAAGGACATGGGCATCTTGGATGACATGGGGGTGAGTAAACTATCAGGAAAATTTAATTTCAAAGTGAACTAATCCTTTAATATTTGCACAGCACACTATTCCAAAATAAATAAATAATCAATGCAAACTCCATACATTCCTAAAGACATTCCTAAAGACATTCCTTGCACATATATTCAGACGCCAGCATGCACACGCATACACACACCCTCACTCCTCCTCATCCTCTGTCTGACAGATGGGACAGGCCACTGCCAGCTTGCATTCCCCTGAGAGTGGCCAACACTATCTGATATGAGAGAGCAAGAGAGAGGGAGAACAGGAAGAGAGAGTGGTGTGACTGAAGGATATCATGATGACATGCCGTCTGTAATAGAGAGAGACAGAGCAAAAGCAAGAGACAGAGGCTTTAGTGAAATATAGGGTATTTTTTCTGACAATACACATGTAAGAGGGGAAATGTGATAATTGATTGGTCAGTCTTCACACAGACAACAAATCAATAGCTGTATCTTTGTTGCACATAAATATGTAGCAAAATGTACTACTGTACAAAAATGTAATAAAATAATAAATTATGACATTCTCAGAAATCTTTGAGGAAATGCAGGGATGATCTTTTGATTTGGTATTGTCGCAGAGCTGCTTTGGGTCTTATTGTAATGAGACAGGATATATGAATGTGACATTAAGCTGCAGAATGCTGCATTTGTGCTGATGGGATTTACAAATTGCATGACAGCATTTATAGGATTATCATAATGAGAACCGGTAAATAAATTATTCCGAATCAAATCTGATGCACACGGGCCCAGAAACAATGGCAGTTCTAAAACACCTGTTATTTGTATTAATTTAATGGTTGTTTTGCACACAGTATACAGTCAGGTGAAAATTAAAGTACATCCTTTTTAATTCTATGGTTTTACGTATCAGGACATAATACAAAATCATCTGGTCCTTGGCAGGTCTAAAAAATTTGGTAAATGCAACCTCAGATGAACAATGACACATGATATATTACACAGTCATGGTTTATTTAACCAAAAACAGGCCAAAATGGAGAAGCCATGTGTGACCAGCTAAGTACACCCTTATTGCTTCCATAGGAATTAAAGGGATAGTTCACCCAAAAATGAAAATCCTATCATCATTTACTCACCCTCAAGTTGTTCCAAACCTGTATGAGATTCTTTGTTTTGCTGAACACAAAGGAAGATATTTTGAAGAAAGTTTGTAACCAGGCCACTTTGGGGCACCATTGACTTCTATAGTAGGAAAGAAAACTACTATGGAAGTCAATAGTGCCCCAAAACTGTTCAGTTTAACACATTCTTCAAAATATCTTCCTTTGTGTTAAGCAGAACAAAGAAAATTATACAGATTTTTAACAACTTGAGGGTGAGTAAATGATGATAGAATTTTCATTTTTGGGTGAACTATCCCTTTAAGAGGATAAGTAGTGAGGTGCTGCTAATCAAAAGCCCTTGATTGATTGATCATCAAGCTTGACCAACTCTCAACACAATGCCAGGAGGAAAGACATCAGCAATGATTTTAGGGCCCTTCCAGATGGAGACGCATTTAGATGCATACGCAAAAATTTTGAATCGTATAGGCGTTTCGTCCAGACAGATCCCGCATTTTTGGAGCCTGAATCCACTATTTTTTTTAAATCAGGTCCCAGAGTGGATAAATCTGAATTTTTTTTTTTGCATTTTCGTGTTTACAGCCAATCCGTATATTTTGTAAAACGATGATGTCATCACCCCACGTGTCGACCCTAGTCAGACATCGCTACGTCACGTGACAGCAACAACAACAACACATGCTTGTGTTCGAGCTGCAGAAGCTTCTGAACCTATCAGCTTTACTAAAGTAAAGCTTTATTTCTAAGCTTCAATAAAATTTGTATACAGCGCGCAAGGTTTATGAAGCTAGATATTTTACTTCATAACTTGTTAAATATGGATATTTTTCCTACACAAACACATCTCTTCTCTTCAGAAGGCCTTTATTAACCCCCCAGAGCCGTGTGGAGTATGTTTATGATGGATGGATACACTTTCTTCAGCTTCATACTGGTCCCATTCACTGCCATTATAAAGCTTTGATGCGTCAGGATATTTATTAATATAACTCCGATTGTGTTCATCAGAAAGAAGAAAGTCATATACACCTAGAATGGCTTGAGGGTGAGTAAAGCTTGGGGTAATTTTAATTTTAAAGTGAACTAATCCTTTAATAACACAATCTCAAATTGATGTTATAATGTTGTGATGCCTATACTCAGTTTTTAATGTTTTATATACTGTATGTACATATGTTTTTATTTATTTTATCATTTATTTAGACAAATTCGTATAGAATTTTAGTATTGAACATAACATGAAAACAGTTATCAGTATCAGGCAAAAATGTAGTATTGTTATATGTATTTGGAATAAATATAGTTTAATAGCTGTAATTAAAAGAAATGTATTTAAAGATATTCCCAATTTTGTTGTTACAAATTGTATTTTAATATATTGTTATAGTATGCAATATAGAGACTATGGTATATAAAAAATACAATTGTTTTGTATAGTATTAAGATCAATTATAAGAGGAAACACTGGTGCTTGCACAAAAATAGTGCAACATACGCACACACAAGCACACTCAATGAACTCGAAAGCTCTCAAACCTATATTAGTGAGGGTTTCACTGCAATCCCTTGTTATGTCAAGACAATCCACAGAAAATCTCCTTGTACAAAGACAGATAATGAACCTCTATATGTGTGTGGATGTGTTGGACTATAAGTGTGTGTGCTCAATAAAGCTGTGTAAGAAAAGGTGAATCATCAAGGCGAGGGTAATGAATGTCTGAAACACATGTCTAACACCTAGAGAGCTCTGTGTCTCTATGCGAGTGACTCTGTTGAAGGATTCAGTGACCTTTAGCACAGGTCAACAGTCTTTTACACAAGTTTATAAAGATTTCACCTATCTTTCTTAAAGCAAACAAAAGGCTGATGGGAATCTTTTTCATAACACAAGCTTGCCAGCAAAAATGTGAATAAATATGAAATCTTTTGGAAAAGTCACTGAAGCTGCTCTTTAAAGGGGTCATGACATAAGAAATCAAATTTGCTTGATCTTTTGACATATGGAGGTTTTGTACCATAAAAATATCCTGCAAGTTTCCGAGCTTAAATCGTTGTCCTCATTATAAACAAAGCAATTATTTAAGCAAGCTCCAAAAATGGCTCATTTGGACATTGGTAGATTTGTTACAACACACTAGCTAATTCATTTGCAAATGACTGCCTCCAGAGCAAGACAATGCACCATATGCTTGATTTTAATGCCGTCCTGGATTACGTCAGCGGATTATATGTTTGTTCAGGGAATTTGACTGCAGATTGTTTTGTAAACAAGGCACAGTACAGAGTTCCTAAAGAAACTTTTGTTGATAGATGAAGCTGTCAGCTGGATCTGACAGCAACTACACCATAAATCTCAAGTAAATGATTTCATAATGCTTTGTCTGTAAATGATGGTTTTATATGGATAATGTTTTTAAAACACTTACTCGCTCGCAACAGCGTGTGGGCGTTGATGCTGTTTACTATGCAATGAATCATATCTGGCCCTTTACTGACAAACGTTAAGGGGTTGGTTCACCCAAAAATTAAAATTTTGTCATTAATTACTCACCCTTATGTCATTCCAAACCCGTAAGACTTTCGTTCATCTTCGGAACACAAATGAAGATATTTTTGATGAAATCTGACAGCATTCTGTCCCTCCACACACAACTATTACGCAGCACGTTTGAGCTTCAGGAAGAGGTTTGTTCTCGAGTGTTTTTTAGGTTTGGTTAAGCTTCTGTGTATGTTCGCTTATCAATGTTTATATGTGAATAAAAGCCCTAAATTAAATCTGTTCATCATATAAAGCAATCGAGTTTCTTCCGAAAATTTGGACTAAACCGCTCAATTCATATGGATTCGTTTTACGATCTCTTCATGAAGCATCAAAGTTCCGCATCAAAAAGATCTTCATTTGTGTTCTGAAGATAAACGAAGGTCTTACGGGTTTGGAACGACATGAGGGTGAGTAATACATGACATTATTTTGATTTTTGGGTGAACTAACCCTTTAAAGGAGCCGCTCTTTAAAAATGGATCATTCAGTTTTTTCTTTTTTTTAGTGCAAAAAATCATTATTAACACTAACCTAGAGGAACGTATTAAAATAAAAAAATCCATGTCATAACCCCTTTAATGACTCGTATTTGTTAAATATTTCTACATTACTGTAGTGTAAAACGTGTGTGTGTGCTTGCCTATAGTGACATGAGCATTGAATGTGCATAATGTTTCATCCAATTCATAATATGTCAGCTGCATTATAAGCACATTTCACTGGCCTAGATTGCAGAGAAAGAGTGAGAGAGCTGAAGTGAGAAAATAGAAAGGGATTGTGGGACTTGTGGGAGGCTGCAGGGACTGGCTGTCACTGGTTGAGAACACATTTGTGGTGTATGTTGTGTGGTTATTGATGTAGTTCCCTAGCACCAGGGATCTGCCCACAGCACCCCTCATGTACTCTACGAGAGCTGCCTCTCATCACGATTACATCAGTCTCTCAAGACTTGGAGGGATGAATACATCGAACATGGACAAATAATGCGGGCTCACTTAGCTATATAGACAAATACACGTGTACACACCTGAGCATACATCATAATCTCTATGGGCTCAGTTGCTGAGCCAGAGCGAAACTATTTGTATACGTGCACACCTGCACAAATACACAAAACACAGCTCAGTTTTAGTAGTCCGTATTGACTGTGATGCACATTTATAACTTTCATGGAGGTTCTTTGTTAACCAGACCAGATTTTGAGTGTTTAATTTTTGAAGATATACTGATCAACTTGCAGCTATATTGTTTTGATTTAATATTTTTAATATACTGACTACTTTTCCCCATATTATTGTCTCGGCTTGTTGCAAATTTAAATTTGTGTTTGTGAAACTTATATGAAACTTTAATATATATTACAGACAAAAATTGGACTCAGTAAGATTTTTTTAATGTTTTTGAAAGAAGTCTCTTATGCTCACAAAGTCTGTATTTATTTGATTAAAAATACTGCAACAGTAATATTGTGAAATGTTATTACAAATCAATTTTCTTTTTTAATACATTTTAAAATGTAACTTATTCCTGTGATGGCAATGCTGAATTTTCAGCAGCCTTTACTCCAGTCTTCAGTGTCACTTAATTCTAAAGCCCTGGGTATACTTCTTTTTTTTTTTATGCGTACGCTAGTGTACGCGCACGGTTGAACGCACAGCCTTTTATTTGACACGTACGCACACACAGGCGTTCGACGCATGTCTGTATTCTTTAATGCTAGAGTTGTACAAATGAGGGTACTTTCCAACCTCTTCGCTCAGTCTCTCGTCTATGTAGGCCTCTATTGTCGCTGTAGCTTGCATGTGTTCTGGGCTGCATTCCTCTCCACTTTTAGACACGCACTCACAAACTTCCCTAAGCACTTCCCCTCGGGGCAATCCCTGCCGCCATTTTGAAGTGCGTTCCACTTTGTGAAGTGGATGAGGGAAGTTTATATGGACAGACCCTCTCTTCCTCCATTTAAACAGAGGGAGCGAGTCTACTTCATATGTACACTTCAGACAGCTCCATATATACCACAATGCAACACGATTGTAACGTCACCACACATTGCGTTTAAAGGATTAGTTCACTTTCAAATGAAAATTGCCCCAAGCTTTACTCACTCTCAAGCCATCCTAGGTGTTTATGACTTTCTTCTTTCTGATGAACACAGTCGGAGATATATTACTAAAGATTCTGATGCATCCGAGCTTTATAATGGCAGTGAGCGAAACCAATGTGTATGAGCTGAAGAAAGTGCTTAATTAAGTTAATAAAGTCCTTCTGAAGCAAAGCGATGCGTTTGTGTAAAAAAAAAAAAAATCCTTATTTTACAAGTTATGAGGTAAAATTTCTACCACCTTCCATATTCAACTTACAAAAAAACTCTCACAGTTCAAAAACATTACACTACGTCCTACTCCTTTCCTATTCAACTTACGTAAAAAGCTTAAATGACGCGACGCCAGTTTACACTTTCTTCGTAAGTTGAATATGGAAGGAGGTCTGTTTTTTTTAAAAATGTTTTTTGTATAAATGTCTTTATTGTCACGTTTAATCAATTTAATGCATCCTGCTGTAAAAACCATATTGATAGATTTAAAAAAAAAAATAACAATAATCTTAATTATTACTAAATTTCAGTCCATGCAGAACATTCTGCACAATAACCCCTTATGTGTTCCACAGAAGAACAAGAAAAGTGTTTGTAACTGTTTGTGATTTAGAACTATTGCTTCACTGTTTGAAATCCAGAGTCAGACTGAAACCATAGTGCAATATAAAGCGGCAGAGCAGTTGCATGACTTCACAGTTCTACTCCTTTTTGAACTCAATCACTGCTTTCTGTGTTTGTCCAGAGAAATGGAGAGGGCGGGAAGCGATGCCCTAGTTTATGGAGCACCTGAGCAACAATGTAGGATCAGACCTTACCAACAGGAGAAAGGAACTGCTCAACAGAGAGCAATTCCTTTGCTTCCAATTTGCAGCTTCCTTGTGGTGTTGAAGTGCAATGTCAGATGCAGGACTCCTAATCACACTCTCTTATTATGTTTACGTTGAACTTGCAAGTGTTTTATGTAAATGCAAGTTTTTGATGTGCGTGTGCGTGTCCTCATGCCACAGGACTCCAATTAAACATGGACTCTCAGTGGAGATAATTAGGAAGATGTTACATCTCAATATAGCCACCAATGAACCACAAATGATCTCTGTACAACACCCTTATAACCAACAACATTCAGCTCATTTATGCACACCAGTGTGTTTACACATTCCTCACGGAGAAGTCAGCATTTTCACCTTGTTTTTGTTCATCAGTGCTTTTGTTTGCAAGCTTTGTGTCTTGTAGAATTGTTGATTTGGTTTGACATTTCAAACAAAGTGAAAGTGATGTTTGTAGTGTGGTTTGTTTTTGGAACATTGCGAGTTTTGGAACATTGCAAGTATTAGAAAATCTGCTCTTTATTAAACCATGCAAAAAACAAAAAAAAATGCATGATTATATTAAGATAATGAGTTACATTTTGTATGGGAACTGAATTACAATAGCAACCACATTTTCCCTGTTCTTTGAAAATAACTGCTACACAGGGGACTTGTGATGTTGCGTTGCCCAAATCTGATTTGTATACGGTGCAACTCCAAATAAGCAGCATGCACAAATGGGAATTACAAGAACCAGAACTTAAAATTAATTCACCATCTGGCAGCCACAAAATCTAATCCCACTCTCCGCATTTTTTCCTGTGGCTGAGAAAGATCTGGTGTATTTGTCAAAGTGAGGTGATGATAAACAAAACCTTCATAAATACTGCCATTATTGTAATACAGTCGATAGTTCTTTTTCTTGGGGCACAACAGATTTTGAAGAGAAACTGACTCACTTGTCGATCCGTCCATTTTCAAGCCCAAATTAGAATCAGAAAACTGTGTGAAAAGTTAGATAGCTTTTTTTCTTTGCTTTGCTTGCAGCACTGTAACACCAATTTCCCTTTCAAGCTTGATACTTTGACCTTTCTTTTCAATGACCTCTCTCCCCTTTTTCTTTTTGCCTTTTTTTTCTCCAAAGAGAATGTACAGTGAATGTACCTTCCCCGCAGCAAACTGTTTTTTTTTTTTACTTCCCATCCTCTCCATGGGGTACAGTTAGAGCCCTGCTCTCAGTAAGTAATAAGAAGCCAAAGCCTGGAACATGAAGCTGTCTTACTTATAATGGAAAGTAAAATAACTGCTGGGAAGAATCACAATTACATCTTTGGTTGTAACCTATGCATGTGTGTGCCAACAGTAAATGTTTACAAAGCTGTGATTGAATTTAACAGGGGTTACTGTAATGCATAAATTGTATTAATGCACTGCTTCTCAGATACATTCAGACCTTAAAAGAGTAATATCATTAAAAAAGGAATAACAGTATCCAGCCAAATATTTGAAATGAAATAAAACTCATTACAAATTTACAATGTCCTGACATTTACAATCACTCTAGCTTGATTGTGAAGAACTGTTTGTTACAACTGCCCTTGGTTTCCCATACTCTGCATTTATCTTATTGGTAGCCAAAGTAGACACTAGAACATGACAGGGAACAGGATCAGAAAGCAAAGCAGGTTGGTTTTACAGATTCCTATTCCATCCTGTTGGACCCCAAGGGGTAGCCATGCCTAATCAAAAATGACTGCCGCATCATCCTGTTGTAACTGATTGCATAAATAGCCTCATAATTGAACAGTACTCGAGTGTGGATAATATATTTCATATACTGAATATACATTGAATATAATGTTGCATTTCTGTGTGTGTAAGCTTTCTGTTGTTGATTGAACATCATTGTCGATTTTGAATAGGCAATATGGTAATGGCAATATCCGTTTCTCTGTTTAAAGATGCATCACAAGGATAAGGAAAATCTCTGCAGCGCAACAAAAATAAGCAGGGTTTCTGTCAAATTAAGGAAGAATGTTGGAGTTTTCAATGCTGACAAAAAGAAAGGTAAAATAAAATACAGAAATGTTCCTTCTGTATCTGAATAAATAAAAGTGCTGTCATAAAATTGTGAGTCTGTTTCAATTTCATGATCAAGAGCAGTTTTGTTCTTAGCGATATAAGAAACTTTTGTGACAATGCGTTTTTTTAGGGATGACGTTATCACACCATTTTATCGTTAAAAGGCCTACTGGCCTCAAGGCGGCAAATTTCGCAAATATTTTTTTTTAGCGCATATTTGCTTTGTCGATAACAAAACATTGTGAAAACTGGATGGAAACTTGGCTAACGAAAACAAACAGAACAGAAGAAGACATCAAGGAACCAGAGGATGACCCAGAGCCATGACAGGATGAAGGCCCATTGTGGAACTGACAGAGGGAGCTGCCAGGCTGGAGACAAGAGCCCGACTGAGAGAGGTGTAAACATGACCATAGGGGACCCAGGTGTAGGCGAGGAGACGTAGAGCCAGGGAGACAGTGAAGGCCTGGAGGACCACGTTGGAGCTGCAGACGGGCTTGGCCTAGGTGGAGGCGTGGGCTTGGCAGACCGGAGACGGTGGGAGTGAGGACAATGGAGGAACCGGAGGGATTTCTATTTTAATATATTTTAAAATGTAATTTATAACTGTGATGGCAAAGCTGAAGTTTCAGCAGCCATTACTCCAGTCTTCAGTGTCACATGATACTTTTCATCACTGATTTGATGCTAAAGAAACATACTTATTGAGCTGCTTAATATTTATATTCTTTTTTTCGATGAAAATAAATTTTTATTTGATGAATAGAAAGTTAATTCATTTGAAATAGAAATCTTTTGTAACATTATAGTTTTATTTACTGTCACTTTTGATAAATTTAAAGGATTAGTCCACTTTCAAATAAAAATTTCCTGATAATTTACTCATCCCCATGTCATCCAAGATGTTCATGTCTTTCTTTCTTCAGTCGAAAAGAAATTAAGGTTTTTTGATGAAAACATTCCAGGATTTTTCTACATATAGTGGACTTCAATGGAGCCCAAACGGTTGAAGGTCAAAATTACAGTTTCATTGCAGCTTCAAAGCGTTCTAAACGATCCCAGACAAAGAATAAGGGTCTTATCTAGAGAAACCATCACTCATTTTCTAAAAATTTTTTTTAATTGTATACATTTTAACCATAAATGCTCATCTTGAACTAGCTCTCTTCTTCTTCTTCTCTATTAGAATAAATGTATTACTGCCCTCCCCAGGTCAAAGTTTGAACTAAATTGTCATATACAATATGCTAGTGCAAGTATATAACAATTAGTTCAAACTTTGACCTGTGGAGGGCAGTAATACACTTAGCAGTGTCTACACTGCTGGAATTCAAATAGAGAAGAAGAAGAGAGCTAGTTCATTTTATGGTTAAAATGTATAAAATTAAAAAAAATTTTAGAAAATGATTGATGGTTTCTCTAGATAAGATCCTTATTCCTCGTCTGGGATTGTGTAGAACGCTTTGAAGCTGCAATGAAACTGTAATTTTAACCTTCAATCTTTTGGAGGCCATTGAAGTCCACTATATGGAGAAAAATCCTGGAATGTTTTCATCAAAAACCTTAATTTCTTTTCGACTGAAGAGAGAAGGACATGGATATCTTGGATGACATGGGGGTGAGTAAATTATCAGGAAATTTTCATTTGAAAGTGAACTAATCCTTTAATGAATCCTTGCTAAATAAAAGGATTCATTTCCTTCAAAAAAGAAAGAAAAAAACTTGCTTTCAAGCTAACCTTGCTTTGAATGTTAGTGCAACACAAAATTAAACATTTTGATATGATTAATTTGGGTATGTTAACTTAGCAGGCTAATTAGTTTGTAAGTGGAAAAGACATTTTCAAATTACATTTTCTGGTTTTAAGTTCCAATATTGTGAATATTTTAAACTAAAAACTAGAGAAATGTTTAATTTAATCATTTGTTGAGTCATTCATTTAAGTATTTCCTAAACGGTAACTAAAACAGCCAATGAACTCACTTTGGGAGCCAAAGTGGATCGGATTTTGCCAGGGGGCGTTGAAATATGATTCAAAACTGTATCTCCCACATGAGCACCGCAGCTCAAACCATTTGGAGCACACGCTAATCACTAGACCACGGCGCCAACTAGTGCTTCCTGTTGGCACCTACGGCATCTAGTATTAGTGTGCAGGTGGAGTGAACCCGTATGCTGACAGCACTGTAGCTTTGCCAGTTGCTGGCAGCACTAAGATAGTAAAGGTGTGCATGTGAAAAAAAAAATAAGACTGTGACGGTGTGTGTTGTGTCTTGGCATGTCAGCAGAGTGCCAAGCTAAAGGACATCATAATTATCACGGGTTAATCATAAGTCATTTTGACAAGCCCATGATAGCTTTACTAATTAAATGCTCTATATCTTCCTGAGAGACGACAGGGAGAGAACTGATGTGCTCTGGTACTTATCTTGTCAGTCCGTGCTAGGTTGGGTTGACTAGTGTGTGTCTGTGTAAATGTGTGTGCATTTGTGTGTCTGGGTGAGAGAAAGAGAGATAGATAGAGCGAGAGGAGAGCTGCATAGTGCTTTAAATGAGCAATCAGGCACAGAGCCTTGCTCAGCTACAGCTGCCACCCACACAAACACACTTATGCATTTCGCACTCAGGAAAACCTCTCATTCAGGTCACATGGGGTGCAGATGCATTCTCTTTAAAATTTAGATAGTGCTCAATTAAAATGCACACCACGATCTCAACAATCACACACCTGACCACATTTCCAGGCAGCCTAACACACACACACACACGCACACACACTTTCACTCATACTGTTGAGCAACAGCGATCAACTGACAAACATAGCCTCATTACGCCCCTCTCCCACTCTCTTTTGCTCTTATTCTCTCAACCTCTCTTTCACACACACATATACTCACCAGCACACATTTACACACTGGGTTCTTCACCTCATCCACCTAGGCAGAGGGAAACAGGCCCTCCCTACTACCATTCTGGTCTCCATGGCAACAGCCAATCAAGTCATGTCTCTGAACTGGCCTGCCAGTAAAATACCAGGAGACAAAGGCTTGATACTCAGGAAGGCGACTTAAAGAGAGAGAAATTATTTAAGAGCAACAAGGCAACGCTTGAGGTCAAAGGGCAAAGATTAATTTGCAGAATGTGGTTGTCCAGTTTATATCTAGAAAATATCTAGAACTGCTGAAATAAAAATTAATTTAAAGTGCCCCTATTGTGCATTTTCGAAAATTAACTTTCATGCAGAGTGTAATATGGCTGTTGTAGATGAATGTAAAAGGTCTGCAAAGTTTTCAAGATCAAAGTGTGCAACAAATACAAAGTTCTGTCATTAAACTCTAGATGGCGCAGGCTAATAGGTCCTTCAACCTGCTCATAATCCCATCGTTATCTATAGGGTTCCTGCAGTATCAGTAGCCAATGAGCTGCATGCTCAACCTTCAAAATACCTGGGTAGCATTTGCTTAGCAGTGCAGCATGCTTCAGAAACTCTCCACCTTCCCCAGCTCCACCTGTATAGATCTGCTACAGGTAATTTGTGTATGCAATATTGTACAGCAGCAGCATGTCTTACTTGCTCACAGCAGTGTGTCGTGTATGTATTGGCAGTAGCAAGTCACGTACTTGCTCTGCAGCAGCAGCAATAACCTACAGCAGCAGCAGCAATAAAAGCAGCAGCAGCGTAGTAGATCTATTCCGCCAAACATATCAACATTGTCATACCCAATACCATGCCAAACACTCCGAGAGTTGTCATGACAGAAATAAAGTTATTGTGTCCTCAAAGACAGAATCAATACTGAACTGCCGAACCGAGTCATCAGCAATTCCAGTCTTACTAACGTAACACATCTACGTTTGTAACAAATTTGCTTAATGTCAGCCTATGGTCTTCATTGGCTGCCTGTAAACAACATCTACTTTGTCCAGCCCTCAAACTCTGTAGGTGTAGCTGAGAAGCAACATGTTGAAGAGACATGTCGTGTTGTCGACATGTTGAGAAGCATGTTTCTGCAGTTTTCTGTGGATTCTGCAAATCCACTTTGCATGCACTTCCAAAGGATGAGGACTAGCGCTAGAATTGATAAAGTAAAACCGATGCTGCGAATAGAATCCTCCAGAGCTGAAATTCAAATATGGTAATGAATATTTAGTTTGCAACATGTGCTGTAAGAGATAGACCAATCACAACAGACTTCTGACCATCTGACCAATCAGAGCAGAGTAAGTTCCCAGAAAGGAGGGGTTTAGAGAGATTGAATCCTTTATCGAACAATTTAAGACACTGTGAGAAAAGAGGTGATTCTGCAATGTATATTATGATAATTAATTTTTTTTATTTGGATGTAGGGACCTGCTCGACACACTTTTCGGTCCCACAAAACTATACGTTACCTTCTCCTGCTCCCACACACAACGTTCATGTTTTGTCTCATTCCCGCCTGCAAAAGCCCCAAGGTATAAATTTCCATGAAATAGTTTCAAGCTATGTGTTGCCTAGCCACAGCCTACACATTGCAGCATAAATGTGCTTGATAAATTATTAGTTATTAAAGCAGCTACATTCATAAATCCCATTTAATTTTAACAGAAAAGCATGCATAGGCTACTGCATGCGTGATTCTTTATATTGGCAGATACTATTTGCACCTCAGTATTTTTGTACATTAACAGGATGCAATAATATCATGTGATATTCAAAGTGTAAATTATTATATTTATTAAAATTATTAAATGGATGCTGCCTTATTGGGAGAATAAAAACCCTCCCTACACCTTCCCCTAACCCTACCCAATAAACACTTTTATAAAACTTGAGTGGCCCAACCAGACATTGGTGGGTGGAGCTAGTGTAAATAGAGTTTGTCAACAAGGAATGCTATTTGCACTTAGTGTAAATAGACACTCCATTAATTAAAAGCACTCAGGCCTAATATGATATTCTGATATATGATATCCCTAAATATGACTTGTGTCTTTTCTTCAATGTAAATCTATGATTTTTTGACACATTTTATCACCTGCTAGACAAAAATAGTAAGCCATATTGTTTAGAAACGTTTGTATGTGTAATAACAAATGGGAAACTACAGCTTCTGTTCAATTGTCCATGCTACAGTTTATGATAAGATTTCAGCTCTGCCTAGCCGATATAGAGTCCCATCAATCATTTGCACAGTCACATCTATGGAGTCATAAAGTTGTGGCTCTTTCTCGGTCCATGACCCGTGCATGGCTACCTTAGAGTTCATCTCAGGTGTGCCTTTTTCACTAGGTTATTTGAAGGCGAGAGGCCTCAGTATTGAGCTAAAGGTGCTTATATACTTTCTGATGTTGCTGCTCTGGAGACCCTGACTGAATAAATGGAGAGGAAATGGATCCATCGGGCTTCTGTTCTCCTGTTTGCCATGCAATGTGTTAGAGCAGTGAGCAAGAGGTCTTGTTGTTTGGCCAGAGCTGTCTATAGATGAGTGAAGACAGACACTGTGGCATCAGTGGTGAGAGGCTTTTATTAAATAAAAAAACAAATAAAAGAGTGATGAAAAGGAGAAGTGTCAAGGTAGAAGTTGTGAAGTCTATGGGGCATGAAACAATATAAAAGTGTGATATTCTCATCGGGTATGGGGAATGCGAAAGTCAGGCTGAGTGGCACAAGGCTAGGAGGTCATCTGGACCTCAAGGACACCTGGTGCATGCAAGAGGAAGAGCATTTTCCCCAAGAGTGAGGTGCAATGCAAGATTTATGATTGCAGTGACGAGGCATAAAAAACATCACGTGCGCTCCATCATGTGCTGCCGGCATTGCGGCATTGTCATGCCCTTCCTCATCCGCTCATGCTGTGAGCCTGGACCTGGGCTGGCAATAGAATTTGGCGGAAAACCATCATTTTAGGGGAAGATGATATTGAGCATTTGACTCAGCAAGGGTACACTCAAAAACTTAATTTTTTTATGTCAACAGGTTCCATGTAATTTGATTATGTTGCATTTAATTAACATTATTTATTTCAGTTAACTTAAATTTATTACGTACAGTTAACTCAATGCCATTTAGTTGAATCAGGTTAACATTCATAATTTTGTTCAAAACCATTAAGTTTAATTATCCTAATATTAATATCAAACAGAAATTTAAAAAAAAATCCAGTTTAATTTATTAGTTTATTTAGTGGATGCGTTCAAGAATAATTTTCACAACTTTTACAAAATTTTTACTCTGTAAAGACTCTTATTGTTAGGTGTTAGCCAGAAGATGGTTTTATTCCATCTATGGCATGCCCAAAATAGTTGTTTTTATTATTAAAACAATTTTAATCATTCTTAGCAGGTCCTCAACCTAAGCACATGTTCTACACTTCACTACAATGGTAAACCCTAAAACTATTAACATAACAGAAACTTTTAAATACCAACATAATAGAAAGTAAACATTAAAAAGTCTCTCCAAGTTTTTTGCTAAAAACTGCTTAAAATAACACTTTATTTCAACATTTACTCTTCCAGATCAGCCCCTTTGCAAAGCATGATGGGAAGTGAAAGTCCTGTTTGATTGAGTCCTGGTTGAGTTTACTTGATTGAAACATGTTATTATAATATTAAAACATTAAGTTAAGTCAAAAAGTAATCGTTTATCGAATCGATTCTGAGCTTAATTTGTAACAGCAGATGGCACTTTGTGCTTTAGAAATAGCTGTACTTTCCTGGCTTCCAATTCCTTACACACACCACTTGAACCTTCTATAAAATAATCATTCATAAAGTTCGAAAAGATTAAAGCGAATTACAAGGGTGTTTACATTAATCTCGAGTTATAAAAGCATTCTAAAGGTGCAAGTACATTCTCAGACTCAGCCGAACGCATGAATGCTCTTCAGCACTCTTCTTTGTGAGCATTTGAGCGTGTGGTTAAAAACTAGCCTAGAGCGTCATCTGCTATTAAAAACTAAGCTCAGAATCATTTCGAGAGAAAATCGCAATACATTCAGAAAAAACCTGGACCGATCCACAAATCGCTACGCATCGATTTATTGTCTCATCCCTAGCACCAACCAACCACATCGTGTTCCGAATGTATAGAAAGTATACTTCTAATAATATTCAAAATGAAATTACTGAAATACTAGCTAATACGGTGCTAAAATTAGTTTTTAGTGCTGATATAGCATTAAAATTAATAATAATAAAATTCCAACTCAACTTTTAATGTTGAGAAAGCTGATATACCACTAAAAAAATCCAAGGGAGGCTGTAAACATGACAGTCATTATTTCATTATGCCTGAAGATCGCATTTATAAGCTATTTTTGGGGTATCAGTTAAAAAATGTGATTGTGATAACTGTAAGCAAACGGGTTGCAGCAATATTCGCACGGCTCAGGAAATATGACAAAAAATAGTTTTTAAATCAATAAATCCAACTGGGAACAGGAAATCTCGGGAGATATAATACACAACCATGTTAACCTCAAACGACATGGAACCGTGAACAGACAGAACTAAGGGTTTAAATACACAGAGTAATAAGGGTAAACAGAACAGGCTAAACCAGGAACACAGACAGACGTAGGCAGAAATTGAAAACCAAACATAATGACAATAAAACTGAACATGACCATTAAACTTGCTTTTTTGTACATGCAATGTCAAATATTTCAAATATCCAGTACATGAGTCACTTTGAAAAGTCAGTTGATCGTTATGAACTCATGCTTGAAGTGCGTGCAGACAGCTGAGCTTTGCTTGAAGGTAACACTCAAATTCAATAGAAGGACTAAATCTGCTTTCTTCCATGTCACTTGAGAGATTATCTGATATAAAATTGAAAATTAGATTGTATCAAGCAGGCAAAATGACACAAACATGGCCGACTGACCTGAAAGCCAGATTGTGAAACACAACTTTGAAGTCAACCATGTTTAGCACTGTGTGTGCACTCTCTTGGAATGACCGTAGGGTCCTAGCGGCCCAGTGTTACCAAGCAGTTGCTAAGGAGACAGGAATTTGAGGCAGAGAAACAGGATGAGGTGTGAGATGGAAAGAGAGATGAAGTAACAGAAAGAGAGTGAGGCAGGGTGAAAATTAATGAGTGGACTGCTATAGATTGCAGGAAGGGTATTGGAAGGTCTCACATATGGTTTCTATTGAGGCACTGCACATAGGACATAATGAATAAGATCTTTCACTCATTCCTGCCCCTTATACATATAATCAGTTATGCTTCCATACCACTGTATATACATTTGCAATCATAATAGCAGTATTCATGCTGGTTTGACTTGGTCCTCTGTGTGAAAATATGTTCTCTTTAGTTTCCATTAGAGTTGTTTAGACTTTTTTTTTTTTTTTTTGCAAGTCAAAACCATTATCTGTTAAGCCTGCACAGTACATTCTGCAAGGGTTAGTTCCTCCTCAGAACATTAGTGGAACCAAATGACTTTTATATTTCTTGAAAGCCTATGAATTTTTGCCAATGTGAGAAGATGGTAAAATACTCTGACAGTGCTTACTGTGCTGCTACTGAATATACAGCACAAAAGAAATGATAGGTTGTGAGCTTGCAGTCTGAATTTAATTTGTTGAGAGAGAAAGACTGCGTGCAGTGAAGTACTAAAAAGACAATAAATAGGCACTGCACCTTTTTTTTGCATTGTCCTCACTGGTGCATGCAACTGCAAACACATGGCATGAATCCTTTTTGATCAATTCATTAAAAAGAACTGGTTCATGAGAGTCTTTCTTTTTTAATGAATTTGTTCATTTAAAATAACTGGTTCAGAAGAATTGTTGTTAAGGAATTGATTCGAGACTCTTTTATTGTGAATCGGATAACACTAGTGCTAGTACTGTCTGAGCAGGTACTACATTTGAATTTAAACTTACTTACTGTTAAAAAAGGTATGTTCTATATGGTATGAATATGGAAAGCATTCGGACTTAGTACATCCGGCATGTTGTTACTGTCACGTGACCTACCAGCTTCAGTTGTGCCTTTCATAAATCCTCTCCCGTGGCCTCATAGGATAGAGAATCTTGCTGGAAGTAGTAGGTCATCCGGAGACTTGTGTATGCATATGAGTCAAATGAAGTATACTTTCCAAGGCTGTGCGTTCGACTGTGCACATACACTAGCATACGTTTAAAAAAGTGAATTGTACCCAGGATTTAAATGAAGTTCCGGGTAAAAATGTCCCCCTCAGAAAGTCCCTGGTCACGAGGTAGTAGTTCGGGAACTTTCGGGGGTGGGACTTGGGCTCTGAACGTGCTGATTGGTTGAGTTCATGCGGTATTTTGATTGGTTGATTTAACGCAGCATTTTATTTCAATCACCATTTTTAAAAGTCTGTTGCAGTGCATGCAGTTATAGTTGTTTGCCATTCGAATCAACAAAAAAATATGACGATTGACCGACGACGAGGTTCAGGCTTTATTAAGCTTATATGCGGACGACAAAATCCAGCGGGAACTGGAAAGTCACGCACAATCCTAAATCAACGGATTAAAATTTACCTGATCTTCACGGTACTTTAGACTGTGATGGAAACACAGACAGCAACGTGTCTGGGCGGGAAAAAGTTCCTGGGACAAATTGTTCCAGGTAATTTTGGTGGAAACGCAGCTAATGTACCGCAAGAGCGATTAGAGAGTAGACGGCTCAGTATGATGTCATGCACCCATCAGTATGCGCAGCGCTACTTCAAATCGAACACACCTACTGGTTGCCAGTGGCATTTCTAGCCTTTCATCATTACTGGGGCACAGGCCCCCTATCAAAAATGTGTCCCCATATTTTTAAGCTGTTATGTATACTGAATTTTTATACTGTTATATATAAATTGTCTTTACCTGCTGTATAAAGTCATTCAGAGGCTGCATGCATAAATATCTGCTTCATCACTGACAAATGAAAGAAGACATTTCTAAGTTTCTTCCAGTGAAAACCATCAGGTCTAAAATATATAATATAAAACACATTTAATAGGCTTAGTGAATCTGGGTAAGACAAAAACATGTTTTGGAAGAAGGATTGATGATGTATTGACTCATTGTTTAAATTGTTCATTTTAAACAAAGAAAGTTACATAGTGTACCTTTCATGCAACAGTAGCCTATATATATATTTTTTTTTTTTTCAATAAAGCTTAGCATGCTTTTAAAAAATACTTAAATTAGCCCAACTACAGAAACGGTCCTGGACATGAGGGTGAGTAAATGATGACAGAATGTTCACTTTTAGGTTAAGTATCCCTTTAATATCCTTTTTTTTTTCCCTTCAATAATTAGTTAACAGCTTCAATTTCTTGTGAACTCACATCATAAAGGAACATACAATAACACCTACTTATTAATGGAAAAGAGCCACCTACATCTTTTCTCCATAAGATTATTCAAAACATCAAAACAAGACCTAATCTTCACCACCATCTACAGCTAGGCTGAAGTTTGTCAGGACCAGCCTGAGACATCATTCTAACCAAACATAAAGGCCTTTTGGCGTGTTATGAAGCTTGTACGGCCCGGCCTGTATTATGGACCTCGAGCCCCAGGGCCTCAGGCTGTCAGGGCCCTCCAAAGCCTCTGGCCTGAGGCTCGAGACTGCCAAAATAGGATGAACAACAGGGCTGTTGGTGCATATATAATCAGCTGACAACTATGGCCCCCAGAATCCTGGCGAATACAGCACAAGCTGACCAGTGTCCCGATTTATTAATAAAAAATCATGTTTTGTCCCGTATTTCATCTTTCCTAAAATTTCTTTATTACTGGGTAATCATAGTAGTAGAAGTGTCCTGTCACTCACGCGAGAACAGCCCAATCAATTCGTAAAAGAACAAAAGTACCATCCAATCACAATTGACCCTTCGCCGGGAGTTTGATTGACAGGCGTTTTACCCAATCATAACACCGAATCCGCCATTTTGTCCGACAAAGCAGTTAGGGGAGTACTGTTGGTGGACTTGAACTTGAAAAATTGTGTACTGACGTCTTTCTTTGGTTAAAATGTGGTTCATTCATGTTTATTTGATGATATACATTAACTAGTAAGAAGAGATGATCGGTTCATGAGCCGCAAAACGGTATTTATTGTTTAAATTTTACAAAAATTAAAAAATGTGAGACTTTGTTTCATATCAAAAGTAACCTGGGGTGTATTCCAGAAAGCAGGGTTAACTTACTGTCACATATACCCTGAACTCTCGGTTGATTAACCCAAACCTTGCTTACTCGAGGTATGCTGGTTCCAAAAATGCGTCCGGGAGTAAGTTCAGCCAACCCAGAGTATGTTCCTGGTTAACACACAAGACATTCTCAACAGAGCGACGAATCGATGATTCACCATGGAAACAGACGCTAAGAAAAAGCGCGCCATTCTACTTCATTCTTCTTCTTTTGTTTAATGGCGATTTACATAACCTTCTTGGTGCACATCACCACCTATTGGGTGGTTGTGCAATAATTTTTAATCTTAATATTGTTTGTTTGATGCTAATTATTTAATAAGAGATCACATGATATGTATTTTATTATAGAAATTATAGCATAGAAAATTTCATGTTATAAAGGATAAAAAGCAGATCCGTGTGTGAGAACCTTTCAACCATCAATTTCTGATGTTAATTGGTATTACAGCACAAGGGATTCATTGTCAGTGAATAGGGCTAATTATTTATTGGTGTTTTAGAAAAAAAAAAAAAAAGCCAGACCACATTTCCCAGCATCCCTATAGGCAGGAGCAGTAGACATTACCAAGTGATGTTTGGTATTTTTGCACTCATGGGATTCATAGTTCATAACAGTCACAAACAGGGAGCTGTTCATAATCCACATGTGGAAAGGGATAAAATGATGAATACAATACCCGCAATAACATTTAGCAGCGCGCCGTCACCGGAAAAGTGAGGACGGGCTACCAATGCCCATGAAAGTGTATGTGCACACAGTTACATAGAAAAATAGCACTGTCAAAAGTTAAGCTCTTTAAGGTTTCAACCTTCACTTGCTTTAAGCTTCTTTTTAACAAACTGTACGTTTTGACATGGCATCAAAAAGAGTCAAAAGTGGTAGAAGAAGTTCTGTCAAAAGAAAGGAACAGTCAGTCTACTATTTGTTTGTTTCAGGTTATATCAAATTCATACACACAAGGACAAGATTACGGACCCCCCATTGCACTTGAGGCCTTGCACAGTCTCGGTGGATGGTTCCAACAGTGAACGGGCTCGACTGAGTAATTCAAGATGGTCTTGCAGTTACAAGGGAGGTAAGAGAGCAATACATTTCCTTTGAAAAGTAAGAAGTAGTTGCAAGAAAACAATGAAAAGAAATGTAAGAATTATAATCATAACAACAGCAATGATAATGCAAGCAATCGTAATAATAGAACAACAAGGTTCAAAAGGAAAAGACATTTAATTCCTATCATTAATGTAATAAAGTTATATATCCAGCACTGTTTTTTTTTCCTTTCCATTTTTTATATAACAGAATCATCCTCCAAAAAGAGTTGGTAGTGCACTATTCATTTCTGTGGAATTATACAGCCACCATTAGCTGGCTCCAAAAAAATTGGACAACAATCAAGCAAAAAAAGCCACAGTTTTGCTGATCAGCATGGCGTGTTTTTTTATAGTCATCCCAGACACCTGAGAAAACTGATAAGAAATCAGATCTGTCTTTTTTATCGGAAAGATACTACATTTATATATTCAAGTTATGCAAATTACATCTATAGTCACATATTCAAGCATATACTCATGTACACACATATATCTAGTGAGAGAATAGTTTAATATTTAATATATAATATAATATTGTACTTTGTATGGTACAGTAGTATTAGGGTGCATGTCTTTTATGGGGGATGTGGAGTTAATTTCGAGGAGATGTATAGATATACTTGTGTAGGTCTATATATATACGATTCCTCATACAATGATCAATAATCATAAGAAATCATAAGAGAGCAAAGGTTATAGGCAAACAGGTTATAACTCTTGGGTTATGTGCGTTTGGGTCAAGAGACTGGGTGAGCACCATATAAAATGACGGTCGTAAACACAAAGAGTGTTTTTTTTCCTGCACCAGAAACATATGCATGCGCCAGCATGCAACTCACTCGCTGACCTGGGTGAGAAATGCCAAACCAGCACCGATCACAACGTCAAAAGCTTGAGGAAGAGAGAAAGAGAGAGAAACAATATTGCTGTGTTTAACAGCTCTGTGGTTCACGCCTTCAAAGAGTCTGTTTGTGACTATATATATATATATATACACATGTATATATATATTTTGTACTGGCCATGAAATCCCACGTCCAGTTTGTGTCAAAAAGAGTGTGTGTGTGCATGTGGACGTATTTGCTTTAACATTTAAATATATACATGAAAAAATCTACATGTTTCAAGACTCCCACAGACATAGTGATAGGATGTAATGCCATCTTTCTCTCTCTTTCTCTGTCTCTCTCTCACCTCAGGATAAAACAAACACACACACTGAATTTTAAGAAAAGGAATCAAAGATACCAAAACAAGTGCTTGAACAAACCCATGATGAAAAAAAATGAAACTATACAGTTTTCATGTTCACTATTTTTCTGTTTCTTTCCGTTACTCTTACTGACATTCGTCCCTTAAGTCTTGTTCTTCCTGACCTGCCTGGCTGTTCCTGATGTTGAAAATATATCATTTAATGATAACGATCCTAACTTTTTCTTCATATAGCCCTCTTTCAGTCCAGCTAACCCAAACCCTCCCACCCATATATAAAATATACAAAAAGATTATTTCCAAAATCTCATCGCCTGCCTGCTTCTGCAAGTATAAAAATATACAGTTTTCCTATGTCAAAATCTTTCTCGCTCTCGCTGCCATCCGCGTTCCCTCCTCCGCCTCTTCATCTACTCTATTATAGCTGACCCTAACAGTTCAAAAATATACAATGTGTTTTTTTGTCATAGAAAAAATGACATATCTACCACCTCCTGTATAATTCTCTCGCTGAGAAAATCATCCTGTATAGAAAGAGGATGTTCACAAGGGCTACATGACATTATAAATTATCTGCCTTTATGATCCGTGAGTATTTATGAGAGTTTGGATTGCACATCCACAGTCAAGGTTTGGGGTGGTATCGTGGGAGAAGAGCCGATGCTTATGAAATACGCTTGTGCTTACATGTAGACCTTGTGCACATCCCTCGTGCTGGGGCTGTTCAACTTTGAACCACAATTTTCAAGTATTTGATTCAATTAAGCACCACCCCAGTGAACTCAACCGATCCCTGCACGTACGAAAAGAAATTTGTGAACAGTATCGAAGTGCTTATTTGAAGCAATCGCTATGAGAAAACGCCATTCCAGGATGAGTTGAACAGCCCTTGAAACGCTATTTCAAAAGCAGTAATTGTCTTTCTCTTCCTTCCATTCTTCCTTTCTCCTTTTCATAAGTCTCCATGGCGGCTTTCGTATTTGTTGATGATGTTGCGACAACGGCCCAGCTCTTTTCGCATATCGGCGACCTCTTGTCGAAGGGCACCGTTCTCCCGTTCCAGGAATGCTGCTCGAACTGAAATCTGGTTCTCCTTCAGCCGGCGGGCATCTCGAGAACGTTTCGCTGCCTCATTGTTCTTGTAGCGCCGGCTCCAGTACTTGTCATCCTTTGAGGGTGAAAAAGGGAAATGGGTCAGATCATAATTACAGATGCATAATATATTATATTGGTTTTTAGACAATATTCGGTTTTTTTTATTATATATATTACGTTTTTTTTAGTTGGTATCGGTTAATATTGTGTATTAAATTGTGCATGCTCATTTACAACAATTTTTACTTTGAGATTAGCTTTAACTTCATTTAATGCTCACTTAAAGTTAATCTTTACAAGAATGATTTATTTAATAACACTGTTAAAGGATTAGTTCACTTCAGAATTAAAATTTTCTGATAATTTACTCACCCCCATGTCATCCAAGATGTTTTTGTCTTTCTTTCTTCAGTTGAAAAGAAATTAAGATTTTTGAGGAAAACATCCCAGGATTTTTGTCCACTGGGCTTCAACAGCTACCAATGGGTTGAAGGTCCAAATTGCAGTTTCAGTGCAGCTTCAAAGGGCTCTACACGATCCCACCCGAGGAATAAGAGTCTTATCTAGCGAAACAATCTGTCATTTTCTATAAAAAATTATATACTTTTTAACCACAAATGCTCATCTTGCACTAACTCTGCTCTGCAATACACATTACGTAATCATGTTGGAAAGGTCACGTGTGACGTAGGCAGAAGAACCGAGCAAGTGTTTACAAAGTGAACATGCAATGACTAAGTCAAACGGCCTTTACCAAAAAAAGGTAAAACAACGATGTTGGACGATTTTGAACTTGGAGGAGAAAATTAGGTGTTTTTCGCCCTACAGCTGTACTTCCAGGGCACATCGCAGAGCTAGTGCAAAATGAGCATTTGTGGTTAAAAAGTATATAATTATTTTTTTTTTTAGATAATGACCGATCGTTTCGCTAGATAAGACCCTTATTCCTTGTCTGGGATCGTGTAGAGCCCTTTGATGCTGCATTGAAAAAACAATTTGGTAGCCATTGAAGTCCACTATATGGAGAAAAATCCTGGAATGTTTTCTTCAAAAACCTTAATTTCTTTTCGACTGAAGAAAGAAAGACATAAACATCTTGGATGACCCTCATCATAGGGGTGAGTAAATTTTAATTCAGAATTGAACTAATCCTTTAAATGTAATCTTCAGCAAAAATCTAAATGTATACTGTACATTTTATTGTTCACTTGATTAGCATTTTAATTTTTAGTGTTTTATTTTACATTTATTTAGACCAAATAGAACAGAATTTTTTACAGTTATTTGGCATTAAATTAATATTAATTATTGGCTTCATATTAGTTTAATTATTGGCCAGAATTTTTATATTAGTGAATTCTTTATCATAATATTTCATAATCAGAACAAAAATAATAACAATACAGTTGACATTTTTACAAGATGGACTAACTGATGCTAATTAAAACTCTATAATATACTTTAGATATTTTTTAATATTTAATTTTCATTGATTATTCATGGGCATTTTTCCAGCAGCAATCTGGAATCTGGAAGACAATCTTTAAAACGAATTGCATGTAATACCTTCTGCTCATTTGGCACCAGCATCTTGCGGGCCTTCTTGATCATGGGCTGAGGCTTCAGCTCCTCCTCTGTGAATCGATGCCTGCGCGGGTCAAACGCCTCCTGACCTGGCACACTGGACAGGGCGAGGTCAGCGGGGTCGGGATCAAAGTTCACCATGACATCAGCCGCATTGGTGGGTGGCACCACCGGCGGAGGTGGGCATGAGGGGCTCGGAGAAGGGTCGGGTGGTACAGTTTGAGCTCCTGTTGAGAAAGAGGGAATCGTAAGGAAAAAATAGTCTCACATGTCGCAGACAGATGAAAACACCACGCGTCTGGGCTAAAAGCAAAGAGGATTATGAACAATAGATGTGTATGTTCCCTGACTAGCTGCAGCGGCTTGTTTTGGCCACAAGGGTGCACCAAAAGCCAATGTGGACACTTGCCAGTTTCAGCAGCTGGCAGGCAAGGTCGACAAGGCAACCTGCAGTTTCAATTCGTGTTATAAACATCCAAAGAATCATAAAACTGACCCTGAAAGCGTTCACATTTTGTTCAATCGTTTAAATTTATTCGGCCTCGTTTTCCAGTGACAGCACTTTACATTGCTTACTTCAAGTTCCAATATATTCTTCCTCTTTTTAGTTTGAAATATGCTTTTAGAGCAGCTGATAACACTGAGATTGGAAGGCGAGCACTTGACGTTAATTATGATACATTAGCAGTAATGGCAGTTTCTGCTTTAGCGGTTCTGAGCCGCTGCTTTATACTGTTCCTGTGTAATTTCTTACACAGATATAATGTATTTAGGATACATACATATAATTAAGAGCTAATTACGAGCATGTAACGTTTACTGTTGTATGCACCTTTAATCATATCCTGTAACTGTTGAAATAAGATAATTCTGTTTATTGCAACAACAGAACAATCCAGCTTCAGACTTAAAAACAGCTCTTGAAAGCCCAATTTGCTCATGTAAACATAATCAAATTCTTTGTAATTTAATAATGAGCTTCTAAGCCTGAGCACTCAGGAGGCCTGCCAAAGATTTGTTTTTCATTCATTAAGACAACACACAAAGAACAACACAAAGTGATATAGGAAGAATGTTACATAAAGCGAGCTCCCCTCCCACCAAACCGACGTATTGTCCAGTTCCTGTACTAATCCTCGTCTATCTAAAATCTAGCAAGGAGGGGAAAAAAGTGTTTTTTCCCATGGGCATGCACAAGACCAGCTGTCCTTTGGGCCTCTTCCTTTCTATGCGGGAGGAGACATAAACAAGAGACACAGCTGTGTGCACAATTCACATAGTACAAGCTATACAAACACACACAATGACATTCAATGTTTATATTGCCATACAAAGGCAAGCCCATCTATCTGTCTATCCACACATAAGTTAATGTTCTTTTAATATACAATTATAAACATCTTTAGAGCCACACATATCCATACACAGCACACACAACTTGATCTGTTTGAGACTTCCAAACGCAATCAAACATTTGTTTTACAATGATGAAAAGACTGATACCAGGCTTATGCATACATATCTCTTAAAAATATCTATCATTTTAGCTTTCTCTTTCTATTTCTCTCGTTCCTCCTTCTCCTTCCCTGTCCGTTCTTTCCCCTCAGTCTCTCTCTCCATTGCTCTCTGCATCGGCACGTGACAAGTCGACTGCACATGGCCCAAACGTGTGAGGGAGCGGGAGGGAGGGGGAGTGAGAGAGAAAGAGAGAGAGAGAGAGAGATTTAAAAACATGCAATAGAAATGCACCCACCATCTCCAGTGTTCCTCCCTCTCTCTCTTTCTGTGCAGCATTTTGAAAATTCAAATAGATATTTTAATTAATACAGTGCAAAATTTTGCACACTAATTTATATCAGTCTCAATTTAACACTGTCAAAAAAAAAAAAAACTACAGACATAATGGAAGTATTGCACTATGGAAGGATTTCTTTTGCTTGGTAAAGCTAAATTTGGTGCTTCCCCAAATATTATCTGCTCTGATGATTATGCTGTAAAGAAACATTTCCACTTTCCACATGCACTAGTAGACACACACACACAGCTGTGCCCTTAAAGCTTCAAAGCCTGCATTGCCCTTGGCATCCGAGGCCAACCGTTTCAGACATCCCATCATGCATCACTGCAGTCTACATGAATCGCTGAGACTGTCCTGCTCTTGTTCACACCAATGAACAGACAAAAATACAAAAGTGGAGAAGACAAAATAACTGGTTATCATACAGACACGCACTAAAAAAATGCAACATGGTCACATAACTATTTCCAACTAACCAGTAAGCAAGCTATGTTAGCCATTATGATTCCACACAAAACCTAATGAAAAACTCATGAACGTTCTTACCATGCAGACACTCCGGACCTCCCAGCAGTCCAGGGCCCTGTGGCACGTCCAGACCCAGTAAAGAGGATGATGAAGACGATGAGGAGAGGGAAGAGATGGAGGAGGCGGAGGAAGAACATGGCGGAGACGAAGAAGGTGGGCACTGGGAGCTCTGGCTGGGTACGGCCGATTGTGTGCTCTGAGAAGGGACCTGAGCGGCCGTACTGCATGTGTTTCCCGACGGCATGCACCCCATACCGTTCTCCGTCAAGAACTCCTCCAGGTCCATGTACTGTAGCTGGAACAGGCCGCCGTCGCACGGTAACGTGCGCTCCCATAGCAATGGTCCGAGGAAGGCGGACTGGTTAGTGGAACGCAGGGTGCCGTTCCCACCGTTCATGCCCCCGACTGCACCCAACGAATCCTCATCAGAGTCCAGAGGTTTGTCTTTATCTGAGAGTGGCAAAAAGAACAATAATCTGTTCAGTTTTTTTTATTTAATCATAAAAAAAATTGCAAATATTTCATTGGAAATTTACAACAGCAATGTGAATGTCAAAAAATTCTGGCTTCAGTCACACATACACACACAAAAACCCTCTAATTTACCATAGAACAGAGCTCATAATTTATGTACATTAATTCAAATTTCTTAGGATGCCTGATATATGAGTGCCATATCGGTTAACAGCAGATATTATACATTTTTTAATTCATCATTATTATAATATTTAAATCTTTTATTTTTATATTTTCAGTTTTAATTTTAGTTTAGGTTTGAGTAATTTTAATGTGCTTTTCTCATTTTTATTTTTTTATCTTTGTGTTTTTTAATATTTATATTTAGCTTTTTGTTTTATTTTTTGCAATTTTAGTACTTCAAAATGTCAGTTTTATTGCCAAGGCAACATTTCTAATTAAAATGAAAAACTTCATTTAAATAAGTTTCTTAAGTTTTAAGTTTATCTAATATTTATATTTTAATTTATTTCAGATTAAAAGCAAACCGACACTTGGTTAATATTGAATATTTAATTTTACATGCTTATATCCCCTATTTTTAAATTTAAATCTTTGCCAAAATCTAAAACTCACCAAAAATTAAAAAAACTAATGATGTAATAACACTGTTAAATTAATCATTAGCAAATCTCAAGCTGAATATTCATTTTTCATACTGTACATTATTACGTTGCCTAAATATACTGGTAGCATTAAAGAGACAGATAGAGATTTATTTTTATTTATGTACACAATTTGCCATTTATCGGTTATCAACCATAACATAACGAATAATTGTAATGGACACTTTTTTTAATACCGGTGCATCCCTACAAATTTCCACAAACAAACATGGCGCCCATGCATAAGGCCGTACAGTGTGTTTAATGAATAAACAAATCTCGTGTGTACATGACCCTTGAACTGCTGCACCGTCACAGCTGCAATGGGCTTGGGAACACACAATTCCATGCCATAGGCCAAGATGGAAGTCTTTCTCTCTTGGCCGTCGCTCAGATGGAGAGATGAAAGATTGGGGGGGGTTCTGGCTGGCAAATGAGAATGCTGCATGAGTGCTTCAGAGGGAAGCAGAGAGCTGAGCTGTCATCTCCAACACTGGAGCTTTTGAAGATGGAGCAGGGGAATATGCGCTGCATAGTGATAGCTGGGAGAAAGCCGTGTTTTACTCTACAACAACAGTGTCCTGACAAGTGGGAAGTGGAGGAATGTTCAAGAGGGAAACAGTAATAAATGGAAAAAGAAAAAAGGATATCGGTGGGGAGTGGGAGTTTTCAACAGTGCCAAACAAAGCACAGCAGCGGAAGCATCATCGCTCTGAAAAATTTACCAACAACAAACTCATATTTATAGAAAGAACAAATGAATTTTGACAAGACAATGTAAACCATTTACTAAACGTGTTGTCACGGTATTCATCCTCTTCCTGATTACTTTTAACCTCATAGCGCTGATGTGGCATCGATTACCCACAAGAGGGCGCAATTGAGCAAATAGTAATGTGTACATCCGTATTAAGACAACACCTCAATGCATTTTAGGATGGCATCCCTTTAAAAGGCAGCCATGGGAGTTTCAGAAATCCCTTTAAGAGAAGGAAGAGGCCCCTAATTTCTTTAATTTGTAATGAACCTGTCAATTCACATTATTTGTCAACGATTTATCCATCCAGCTGAGGAAACAGCCTGACTGAGTGAAGAATAGAAGATGTTTCCTGGTTGGACAGAACTGAGGTAGATAAGTCCAGAGCTTTGGAGGCGACAAAAGTTATATTGCTGCTCTCTATTTGTAATTTAACTACACAAATTCTTTCTAAACAAAAACGATATTGTGGTTAACAGATTATCTTAACAAAAACGCAATTTAAGAGACAAGCACTGTAACAGCAATAGTGGATAAGATAGTGAGAGATTCACCTTTCATCTCACAGCAGTCTTTCCCTCTCTGGTCCCCTTTAATAGGCAGCTGAAGAAGGGATTTCAGACTGGCCATGGAATTATTCAGGTGGCCATTGGTGGTGGTCCCTGCAGGGTTAGCAGGACCGAGCTGTGTACTGGTCCCTGCTGGAAGGTCAGGTGGCAATAGCTGAGAAATTGGCCTGGACATTCCTCGGGTTAACACCTTGTCCAGGTTCAACCAGTTAATAACTTTTCAGATCACTGACTGGACAAGTTAGGCTGGTTGACTGAATCAGTTGTTTCAATCAAAAGTAGAAATGCACTAAAAACTGAGTTTGGCAGTTGAACGAACGCCTCGCGCCGTGATATATAGTATATGAAAGTTTATGAGCATTTAAAATTCGCATTCAAAGTCCCAATGCGTTCTCATTAGAAAACTGAAGTGAATTGACGTCCTTTACGGTCCGCTCAAGTGAGAAAGATGCCAGAGATGTACTTCATCCTCTTCAAACGCGCTGACTCCTTTTAAATAATATAGTGATAATTGTTTCGCGTTCAGTGAACCTTCCGTGGGATCGCCGCTCATTTGTTGACGTATGTCATCGCATTTGACTGGTGCTCCTCGCGCCCAGGACAGAAATATTCCCCGAAAAACCGAATGAGTTGAATTAAACGGGCGTCCATGGAGGCAGAGATACAATTCAATCCCACACGGTCGAAAGGAAACTGCGAGTAAACTATAATATCAGACTAAATCGAATCGAGAGTGCTGGAAAAACTCCGTGTGCAAATAAAAAGATGGTTCCCCTCTTCAGAATATAATAAACAATTAAACATGAGCTATGACGGTTAAGACTGATGGCTGTTATTATTCCTCTACCCTCTTTGTTGCTCTCTCTCTTTCTCGTTATTTTGTAGCTAACCTCCGCAACCTCTTTCTTTCTCTCTTTCTCTCTCTCTTTCTTCGGGCACTCGGTAAAGCGAGCGCTCGGTATCGTAGCAAGAGTCAGCTGGAACGTACACGGGCAGCGCTCGTGACATCACCTCTCACGGGGAACGGCACTGAGGGGCGGGGCTATTCATTATTCATTATACACACCTCCTCGATTAACGCCCACAATATCATAAACGAGCCGCTTTGGCCAATAGGATGGGTCCTTGTTTACATATTAATGTCAGACCAAACCTGTTTTTCACTAACCTCTTCTGTGCCGTTACATTTTTATAGATCGAACTATTTGAACGGGAGGCTACATACATTCAAGCAGAAGGACAAAGGACAAGGCTCGATATAATACATGTAGCCTACGGGTCAACTACAAAAAAATCTTGTTTTAAAAAAGAATAATCTTAATTTAATCATTTTAATGATCTTAAAAATGACTTAAGTCGGAAATTGAATTGACGTATTATTCATAGAAAAGTTGTATTCGAGACTTTTGACCAAAAAAAGGCGTCGCGTCATTGTTTTTTATACCTTAGCAAGATAATGGCCGCAATAAACAGTAGCAGACGCTATATTGTTTGTGAGAATGCGCCTGCGAATGTAAACAGATATGACAAAAATCCAAGAAGCTGGGACACTAAAGACATTTGCAACTATTTGAATTGCAATAACAGTAGTCTAGTCCATATGACTCTTAGTAGCACTGCAATTTCTAGTCATCATCATATTCATTCATTCTCTCATTTGTTTCTAGTTGCATAGGTCAGAATAAGCCAAAAACGTGAGCATATCGGCTTGGCCGACACAAATGTATTTCCACAGTACCTTAAGGCCAGCACTAGACCTCGTAGCGAGCACATGGCTCAGGCACGCGCGATCGCTACCTACCGGCGGCCTCTCCTTCACGCGATTGGCTTAAAGTAGGTCAGTATCTGCCCTTCGCGAGATCCAATTGGACAAAACTAGGTCAGTCGCTCCTCCCAGAGTTTTCCCCATGCTAGTGCCGCGTGAGATGAGAGTACAACAACATGCAAAGACGACTTGGTGAGATCTTTGTGGATTAGTGCCGGCAACTCTTGTCAGATGCAGAGATCAAATGGAATCTGCCTTTGCGTGTTTAAAAATGAAAACAAATTCGCGGAAGGTTCCATCCACAGGGATTGTTATGCATACTTATACAGACAGGCTGCATTTTTGGTCTACACAACTGATGCATAATTTAACGATGAAATTATGATAATATACTTTTGAAATAATATTAAAACATCTGATCCTTCTTAAGCTGTATGCAGAGAAGGGCAAGAATCAATGCACTATAAAGAAACCAATTTGAACCAATAAAAATGATTTTATTTATATAGTAAAATATGAATATTTTGTACAAATTCATGCATAATGGTTTTACCTTCAACTGCATAGTAAACAAGCTTGAAACTTAGGCCTACATGACAAATATGCAAGGCTCCTATACCTTTTGATCGGTGAATTTCCATGGTTTTGCGATTCACGATTTGCATGGTCATGGAAAACAAAGAAATATCAGAGAATTTTGAAATTGTGATTATTAGTGCTGTTGAAGTCAACCTAAAAAAGTTTTAAAAGCTTGGCAATTTCTGTAGTGTATACAACTCAAAAGCTCAAAAATGTCACTGGCTAGAAATTACTCCTAATGAGTGGATTTTAAACGGTCCTTTTCCAGTTATCACAAACAACTGAAAAGATTATGGAAACAAATTGGAGTTTAAAAAAAATTAAAAGAATTAGAGATTGGGGTGGATTTCTATTAATATGGCTGGTACCAATGTTTTAAATTAAGTTATTTAAATTACTTAGTACTTCACATTGGCTTACAAGGAATTTTTCATTTAAGCACTCACAAGGACCAATACCCAAACGGTGAAATACTAAGCAACTTAGTTTTCTAGCAAAACTAGAAAAACTAATTTTCATTATATATTTTTTATAAACTGTTCAAGGCAGTAAAACAAATCCAGGTTTTCTGTTTGAAAACTGTATATGGATTTCACTTTTAAGTTCTAAAACAAGACATGAGAATACAAAGACTGTTACAGTATTTTTAAATCTGAAAATTCCTAATACTTGTTCACAAAACAGTAGTACAAAGTAACAGAAGTTGAAACAAATGAATACAATATGTATGGTCCTGACAGGAATAAACAATCACTGGTATTGTGCATGATTGTTTTCAACAGTCTGCACTGTACAAGCCTTGCAAGGCAAATCAAGTTGATTTGATTACTGAGACCACAGCTACACAGAGAACATTACTGCCACCTAGAGGACAGTTTGCAACTTGCAGTTCCATGTGAAATGATGTCCTGTATTGAACTCATTAAACTTTAGCTTGGAGACACTGAGAGAAGAACCTAAGTGAACAGACGGTTGTGTTCCTCTGACACACCAAACCAAAGTACCCTTAAGGGCATTCTTCCCTCCACCTCTAATAGTGTGTGGCACTGCATAGGGCATGTGCCAACACATGTGAGCTGTAAACAGCACCATCCAGAAGAACACGCCACCATGGCACCAGGTGCGTAACACCTGGTCATATCCTTTCATTTGATGTTTATAAATCATTTAACTTACATGCCATAAATATCCAATTAATCCAATCTGCTCACCGCTATGAAGAGGCAGAGCTCGGCTTCACCAAAAACATTCCAAAGCACATATAACATACTCGAACAAAAACTGTACATTTGTCTTTTTATTTGCATTCTGAGAAACTCAACATTTCTGTTGACTCAGAAAAAGAAAACAGTTTAGTATTTATATTTTGTATTTTAGTTTACTGAGAGGAAAACATTGGGACAGTAGAGCTAAGTAAAGTATTGAGAATGAATACAATAGTGTTGGGAAAGCTGGGCTAAACTGTGGTTTGGGTTAAACAGATCAAAGGGGCAGGGAACAAAATAAATCACACGACACATATATTCCCCACATCTTACAATGACAGACCCTGCCACATACCCACCCACCCCTAAAATAGTAAAAATTATAAAAAAAAAAAACGTATACTTTGAATAATAAAAAAGAAAGAACACAACTGTTACATAATAAAATATAATACGCATTGTACAATACAGATTGGCTATTCCTCTCACCCACTAGCCAATCTCGCAACCAAAAACATTAACACTTGCCATAGAAACACCTGCAAAGGTTTCTTTACATATTTCTTTAAAAAAAAAAAAACAGATGACATTAAACACAGGAACATGGCATTAGCAACACCATTCTGTCCCCTTCGCATCGGCTCTGCAGAATATTTTGCACATTTTGACAGTTTCACTGCAGTGAGTCCTCTTTGAGACACTGTTGAATTCAACATGGAGTGTCATAATTGAGGTTGTTCATAGGGAATACACATGTTCTTGATCCTTTTCCCAAAACCAGTAACTTTCAGATCCAGATCAAACATTTGCATTTTAACATGAAGACAGCAAAAGGGGGGAAAACAAAACGCAACACCACAATGAACAAAAAAAGCTACGTATATTTGAGAGTAAACGAAGGCTATACCGTTAAGCTCTGAGTACTGGGGGGAAACTAGAGAATAGATTGTTACGGTTCAAATTAGTTCACTTTCACTGGTATGCATCCATCATTGCAGCACAAATAAAGTTACGAAAATACATAATGAATGCATTTTTAGAGGATAGAGATGCTACCATTACAACAAAGGTGCTACCAAAAACAGTTCCATAATCTAGAATATTCTTCCCCTTTGGAGAAACCGTGTTAGAGATCCATGTCTATAATGGATGGTTCTTTAGGTACAGGCTTGTTTTCACATCAACTGAGTCTTTTATTTTTAAGAGGCACTCCCTTGGTTATAGTCTGACCACGTTTAAGGAGTTAATGTGTGGCAATTTCCATCAAAGTCCTCTATGTCTATTGTCATGTGATCCTTGCCTCGAAAACATCAGTTTTTAAGGCCTTAAGGCCTTTTATAGATGTCAGTTTACTTAGTGCCTGTACCCTGTCACAACTGTTGATCTTTCAATCTGGTCCTCTGTCTTCTGAACATTACTCCCCTTTATTGACATTCTGATTTCTCTACTGACACGCTGACAAGCAAATTTGTGGCGTTGCAGGAGGGTGCCATTCCAGAATCTAGAGGGACATCGAGAGCAAGAGAACGCCCCTTGAGACAGGTGGTGGGCCCGATGACGGAGAGCTGTCAGTAGCCTTCGAGAACGTTTTCCACAGACTATGCAGCGCAGTCGAGTCTGACGGCCATGTTTTCTTGGAGGATGCCTGGTTACACGGTGCACTGAAAGAATTATGCGGCTTGAAAAAGTGGTAAAGGGACAGACAGGGCAAGAATATGACTTTAAGGGGACGATGAGAGACTGAAGGCCTCTAAACCTTAACCGCCCTGCACGCCATGTGCCTCCACCTACATTTAAACCAAGTCCTCCTCCAGTAAACTTGGCCCATTTCAGCTGAGCTATCCACTTCTTTCTCTTTAGCTGCTGCTGAAGCCTGCATTTCTTCCGTTTTAAATACATACGCCTCCTGGCAATTTCGTAAGCACTGAATCCAGTCATCAACTGCATGCCACTAGCCAGTTTATATTTTTTCTTTTTTTTTTTCTTCTTCCTCTGGGTGGCATCATCCTGGGCATGAGGGCTTGGCTGTGGATGTTGAGACTGCATTGAAAAAAGGTGCTGTTGCTGGTGGTGTTGAGAGTGCTGGGGTGGCGAAATGTGGATATGAGGTGGAGTGGAATGAAGGGTGTTACCTGGAACCCCTGAATAAATTAGCGGTTTCCCACCGATTGGCTGTTGAAGCTGGAGGGGACCCATAGTGGGGTTTGAGTAGTGCAGATGTTGGGGGTGTGAAGTGACATTTGAACTGTGATGTCCTGACTCTGGAGTGTAGAAGAGAGGAGAATAACCAGCAGGCTGAGGATGCTGTGTGTGAGCTATGGTTGAATGGGGCTGTTGTACTCCATGACTTCCACTTTCAGGTGTTATATGAAGGAGTGCATTGGTTGCAGCCTCGCTCTCAGAGACAGATGGGGCAGTTCCAATAGATTCGCTTCCTGTTGGTTGTGTTGTTGGCCCAGTACGAGTCAAACCGTGTTGAGATAATCTATGTCTGGTCAGGCTGTTGGAGTAAGAAAACGCCTTACCGCACACTTCACATGAAAACAGTTTCTCCCCACCGTGTTCATGAATGGCTTGGTGATGGGCAGTCAGGTGGAAGTGATGGCGGAAAGATTTCCAGCAAATCTCACATGTATATAGTTTAGGAGGGGGTTGGTTGCTTGTGCTAGCATTAGATCCTTGAACTTTATCCTGAGAATAGGAGTAATAAGCGCCAGGGTTGGTTTGATTAGATTGATTGGTTTGATCAGGTTGATCTTGATTAGTGGGTCCCCCTTGATTTGCAGCAGATTTGGTTTTACTCCGCCTCGGCTTGAAATCTCCCCGTAGGTGCAGTTTTTCATGCCTTTTCAGACTCTGTGCATATCCAAAATCTTTTCCACAAAGGGTACATTTGTAGTTCTTCTCCCCCGAGTGAACAGTCTGATGTTTGGTAAGATGAAACGGCTCTCGGAAGTCTTTACCACAAATGTCACAATGAAATGGCTTTTCCCCTGTATGCACACGTTCATGCCGTCGTAAGGTCTCACGTCTGCTAAAGCCCCGCCCACAAACAGTGCATAAATAAGGCCTTTCGGAACCATCTCCAGCAGCACCACTCGGATTATTTCTCCGACGTTTCACTCCTTCTCCTGGAGCCCCACCAGGTCTCGGCTCTCTTTTCTGTCTGGGCTTCCGTGGCCGCTTGGGTTTGGCATTAGGATTGTTGGCATTCTGTGAATTAGGCTGCTGTTGGGTGGGGTGAGATAAAGGTATCATTGAACCACTCAGGCATTCTTCATTCCCACCATTTCCTGTAGATGTAGATGAAGAGGCACCCATAGACCCGAAGCCAAGCCCTCCTAACAGACCTCCAATAATGTCTCTCCGTTCCTCTCGTCCCCCAGTACTGTTCATTTCAGCAGGCAAGACAGAGGCAGCAGCAGCTGCAGCAATGGCAGACATGGCACTACTGGTGACTTCATCTTCAGAGTCATCCAAAAGAGAGGAGAGAGGAAGATGAGATTGCTGTTGGTGATGGTGCTGCTGATTTTGAGGGTGTGGATGAAGTGTTGGGGCTAAAGGAGCTTTTCTGAGAGCCGGACTTGACATGCTGTTATTACAGGAGTCTCCAGAGTAGGATGATGGGTTGCCCTGTTGACGACGGTAGTCATCGACCCTGTATGACGTTTGGTAAGGATCTCTTGAATACTCAGGATTATACTTTTCTTCAGTTTTGCCCACAGGATTTTGATTAGCACTTCTTCCCTGTGAATACATACTGTCACAAGACATCCCTGCTGTGCTATCCTCATTCTTGCAAAATACTAATTCTTTTGTGTCAGTCATTTGTCCAGCTGAAAAATCACTTTCAACTTTGCCCTCCACTGAACTAATTGAGCTACCATCACTACTTCTAGATCTCCTCCCTGGCTTGCCACAGTCACCTGATGCAGCATGGTTAAGCAAAGAAGTGCTCTCTCTAAAGCAGCGGCCACAAGCAGGGCAGCGGTAGGGCTTCTCTTCGTGAATTTTCTCATGTCGAGTGAGAGACTCTCGACGGTTGAACGAACGCTCGCAGACAGAGCAGGCATACGGACGAGCTCCAGAGTGGATGACGCCATGCTGAAGCAGGTGTCCTCTCTTTTTGAACCCCTTTCCACATTCATTGCAACAGTATGATTTATCTGGACTTGAGCAAGTGGAAGACATAGGGTCTGGATTCTCATGCTGGTGGTGAGCATTTTGAGAAATTCCATCTTGTGTTGAGTGGGGGAGATCTGACTGGTGCTGATGACTTGGGTTTGTGTTTGTGCTGCTGTTGGGACCACTACCATCTTCTTCATGGCAGCGTATGTGTCGACGAAGGCTTGGGAGGTGGGAAAAAGACTTGCCGCACTCTCCGCAATGAAAGAGAGGTTCTTGTTCTGGCTGTGTGATATTGGGAGTCATTGATTGCTGGTTTTCAGGCTTGGGGTTTTGAGAGATATTTGATACCAGCACAGAAGCAGAGTTTGAAGATGGGGCAGAGGAAGAAGAGGAGGAGACAGTTGAAGAAGAGGAGGATGGTGTTGACGAGGAGAGGATGGAGGAGGGGTCACCACCAAGACCCCTCATACCAACCCCTCCACCTCCTCCCACAAGACCAGAGGACCCATCATGACCATGTGCCCCAGAGCTGCCATGGCAGTTAGCACTGCTTGTACTGCTGCTACTGTTACCATCTGTCTTCCTCTGGGGCAGGTAGCCAGCCATGGCTTTCTTTCTCCTGCTGCCACTACCTCCACTTCCTCCAGCCCCAGATCCACTATCACCTTTCCCATCATCTTTTGGTACGGAGAGATGGAGTGGGAGTGGCAAAGGCAGGCCTGCTTCTTGCTGCATTAGAGAAGCCAGCTGATTAGACGAAAGAACAGGAATACCTTGGAAATCAAAACCACCAAGTGGTGATGGTTGGGGGGCAGGGTGTAGAGGGTGGTGTGGATGGGCATGGCTGTGAGGGTGGGACAACGCATGAGGTGGCAGCTGCTGCTGCTGTTGTTGGGGCTGGGGGGTTGGATGGCCATGGGTGTGGGAAGGATGAAGGGCTGGAGGAGGAGCAAGACCTGTATTTGAATCTGCAAGACCAAGATGATTATGGGGACCCTGCTGAACTAGAAACTGTTCTAAACTGGCATTTGTGGGCACTCCAGAAAACAGGTATTGGTTTGCAGCGAGCATGCAACTAAACTGCTGGTGTAAACTTCTTGCATCAGACTGGGCTCCGACTAATCCAGCCACTGAGCTGCTACTGCTGGGGGGATTATTAGAAGTGGTGGTTGAACTCGAAGGGGAGGGTGATGACGAGGATGGTCCAGGAGATGGCTGAGGAACAGAGAGGCCAGGGTGCAAGGGTGGTGGCGGTGGCGCAGATGTTACAACTCCTCCAATTACCCCAGATCCTCCTCCAGTACTACTTCCTGCAAAATCGAAACGCCCCATTCCTGAGTGAAGCTGCTCCTGGGCTAGCGCAGCCTCAGCAGGGTGAAATGTGCGTAGGAACTGTGGATAGCCAGAGGCAGAACTGCCACTCCCACTGCTGCTGCTCATCTTGCTTGATTTACGTGTGCTTTGTGAAGATGATGACTGAGTTTGTTGGGGAAGAGGTGGAGGGGGTGCACTCATTTTGGCAAATAAGGATGAAGAATCCGCAAATGCATTACTTCTAGATCCCTGAAGGGAACCAAGGCCAAGCCCAGACAGGAGGCCACCAGACGCCTCACTCTGTTGTTGTTGCTGCTGTTGAAGCTGCTGCTGGTGCTGAAGTTGGACCTGTTGTTGGTGCTGCAGTTGTCTTTCCAGCCCCAGTCCTTTGAACTGGTGAGCCTGGTGTCCACTGAGCATTTCTAAAATGTCCATAGGGTACTTTCCAAACTGAAACATCTCCCTCTCACTGTTGAGGGGTGCTTTTAGGATTTCTTTTCCCTGTTCACTTGGTACTGCAGCAAAGTGGACAACGTAATCTAACCTAAAAGTCTGGCACTAGGGCCACTAATAATCAATATAAAGCTTTAAAGTAATCTGCTAGCAGCTCCAGTTTTTAATAAGCAATGTCTGTGTGAGGGTAATTTGTCTGATGTTGTAACCGTCCATCCCAAACAGACTTTTGGCTATAGTAGTGGGCCACTACATCTGAGAAAACTCTGGAAGTCTTGGATTAAATAATCATCTATAAATAAGAAAAAAAAAGAATAAAGTAAAAAAAAAAAAAAAAAAAAA